>JAODAL010000331.1:0-334661 GCA_025379985.1 Phyllomedusa bahiana
CCTTCCCTTTCCCCCCTTCCCCCCCTTTTGAACCCCCGGTGGCGCTGTACATACAGACACGTCGCGGGGGGAGGACGCGCGGCTGCACTCACCCCCCCTCGCGCTGAGGAACGTCGGAGCGGCTGTGCGCAGGGGCCGGGGGTAAGTGACTTTTATTTTTATTTTATAGCTAGGGGGGGGCAACACCGGGACAAAAAGGGGGGCAACTACCTGGCTAATGAAGGGGCAATACCGGGCTAATGAAGGGGGAAATCCGGGCTACAAGGGGGGCAACTACCTGGCTACAATAAGGGGGCAACTACCTGGCTTAAAAATTTTAAGGGGGGCAATACCTGGCTAAAAAGGGGGCAACTACCGGGACAAAAAGGGGGGAAAAATACCTAATAAAGCTATCTCGTTTTGTCCCAAAAATAATTTTTTTTTATGGAATTTGCCACCAAATCCTTTTTTTAATGGATTTGGCACTAGAATATTTTTTTTAACTATTTTGGGTGCTAATAAATTTCTCTCGCTTCTGATCCCAAAAAATGGGTTTTTTTTACGTTTTTTGCGCAAGAATCCATTTTTTTAATTCGGGCTAAAATACTTTTTTTTAACATATTTTGCCGCTCAAAAATTTTAAGAAAGGATTTTAGCGTAAAAAGCCCGTAAAAAACTTTTTTTTGCGTCAGAAGCAGATAAACTTTATTACGCCAAAATATGTTAAAAAGGGATTTAGCATAAAAATCCGAAAAAAAAACGGATTATTGCCCCAAAAATCTGAAAAAAAAAACTTTTTTTTGGCTTAAAAAAGCGAGATAACTTTATTAGCCCCAAAAAATCGGAAAAAAAATTTTTTTGGCGTCAGAAGCGAGATAACTTTATTAGCCCCCAAAATATTTTAAAAAAAAGGATTTTAGCACCAAAATCCGAAAAAGGTTTTTGCGCCAAAACCCTAAAAAAGTTTTTTTTTTTGCAAAAAAATAATAATTGCGCAAAATCTTAGTGGCCCAAAGCAATTTTTATTACAAAAGTACAGACAAGGACACCTCAGACACTTGTATGAAATTGATAAGGGATAACCTTTTAAAAACCACATAGGTTGGGGCTTGGTCCCTGGAGGGGGTTTCATTGAAAAAACGTGGCAAAAAACGCCGCAAAAACCACCAAAAAAACGCGCCAAAAAACCCGACGCTTTTCCCTAGACTCCTTAGTAAATTTTTGCTCGGCGTTTTTTTGAGCATGTTGCAAAAAAAACCAGTGAAAAAAACGAGCAGAAAAAAGAAGCTCAGTGCAGACACAACTTTTTTTACATTAGGGCTATGGGGATATTACAGGCGTTTTTCCAGGTTTTTAAAAAAGAAAAACGCAAAAAAAAACGGACTTTTTTTTCTGTGCAGTGGAGACAGAGCCTTAGAGGGAAACGACCATTATTAATTCCACACATTACTCCCAGCATCCTGCAGAATGGAGAGGCACGGGCCCATGTGGATTTGCAGCCAGCCCGCTGCCCCCATGAAAAAAATTGGGGAAAAATCAATAGTCATTACTAGCAGGCATCTGTTGGCGGTGACACTTGGAGGGTCCGCAGGGAGCGCACACTGGTGAATGGAGCAGGAATAGGGCGTCTCAGGAGGGACACTGACATTCAACTCTCTGCAAGTGGCAGAAGTAATTCTACCAGCGCAACAGCCATCCCTTGCCACCCCGGGCAATGTGGCACCTGCGGGGGGCATCAACACATTACAAGTAGAGGGTGGAGGATGGCAGCGGCCATATGGCTGCAGACAGGAGAAGCCTCGTTGATATATCCCAGTCTACCTAAAGCAATATTTGTTTACTGGATGGAACATTTTAACCTCTTGCTAAACAGAGGTGTTTCGTCTGGAAGGCACATGTGAGCAAATAATCCAAAAACAAAGGGGTTTCTCACTACGGGAAATTTTGTGTTTTTTATGTTAAAGATTTTGAAACAAAAAAGCCCTTTGAATATGTTCTGTAAAAAAGATTTTCATGTCTCCTCATTATCATACAAGCAGGGTACACTAAAACATGACCCCCATTGTGTAAAAAAAAACACGGGATCCACCATCAAAAGAGGAATGCCACATTTTTCCCCCTCCCCCTCTCTGACTGACTTTTCCCCGGGTAAAGAGCACCCCACTACACTTCCTATAGGAGCCCAATGAGATGATAAGTTTTAAAAAGGGGATGCCCCACTAAAAAGGGATTGCTGCTTTTTAGTTAAAAAACCCGGGAAAAAAACAAGTCACTTTGAAAAATGTGTCCTTTAAACAGTGCCCCTACCTATTCCTAGAAAACCATTTTTTTATGGGCCTTCATCACTCCTCAGGCCCGCTAAGCTACAGACCTTTTTTGATCTCCCCTGATGGGCTGCAGCGCTGGCCCCGCTAATAGCTAAAAGCCCCTGTTCAATATGCCTGATAGGCTGCCAAAACGGGTTTGCTATAGCTCAGCCCTTTTTCAAATTTCCTGATGGGGTTTCCCCACGGGGGTTCTACAGCTACGACCTTTTTCCAATCTTTCTGATGGGCTGCCAGCACGGGTTCCCAATAGCTACAGCCCTTTTTAAAATCTCTCCGATACCCCCTGCCAGCACGGGTTTCCTATAGCTACAGCCCTTTTCCTTTCCCCTAACTCCCAGCCTTTTTCCCATAAACAGCCCTGAATTTCCCCAAAATTCCCAAAGAAAACGGGACGGAGTAAATAACTCTTGTGGGTGAGCCCCCTTTTGAAACTAAAAACCTTTGCCATGGATTAGCTTTAGAAACAGCAACGGGGGTTTCACTTTATAGTGGTTTTTAAGGAACAAACCCCATCTCGCCCCCGTTTTGAAGGTACCTTCTTTATGGAGGCGGTAAGAGAGCTGGGATCCCAGAAAAATGGGAAAGCTCCCCTTATTTTTTGGTTTTTCAGTTGGAAATGTACTTAAAAAAGCAATTTAAAAAGGGATCTAAGGAAAAGAGCCAAAATTCCCTTTCAAAACAAAACCACTGCTTTACCCCAGAAAATGAAAAACTCCCTGGCTAATCCCATTTTGGGCCAAAAATTAACAACTACAAAAGAGGAACCCCAACTTTTCCTTTGGGGATTAAATTGTTTTTTTTTTAAAAAAAAAAAAAAAAAAACCTTTTGGGGTAAAATGAACATCCTGGGTTATGGAAAACTAAAAATTTAAATTTTTTGAAAGGGATAATTTTGCATTGCATCTCAGGGATTAGATATTCCCCTGCACTCAAAATACGCATACCTCCCAACTTTTTGGAATGTCAAAGAGAGACACTTAAAGGGGGTTTTCCCCACCACAAGATCGCTGCTTTTTTTGTTAAAGGGTCTTGCAAAATCAATTCCCCCTTTGCAATATTTGTCCATTAGCAGGGGGGAGGGGGGGGGGGGGGGGAGTGTGGGCGGGGGGGGGGGGGGGGGGGGGTCCTACCCTTTTCCAGAAATCCCCTCTTGTATGGGCTGCAACAGCCCCCCAGGTCGCTATAGCAACAACCTCTTTAATCACTCCTGATAGGCCCGCCAGCACTGGTTGCTATAGCTACAGACCTGTTTGATCTCTCATATAGCGCCCGCACTGGGGTTTCTATAGCAAAAGACCTTTCAAAACACTCCTGATAGGGCCCAGCGCTGGTTTTCTATAGCTACAACCTTTTGATCTCCCCCCTGATAGGGTTTCCAGCCCCTGGGTTTCTATAGCCCAGACCTGTTTGATCTCCATGTAGGCTGCCAAAACGGTTTTTTTAAAGCTACAGACCTTTTTTATCTTTTTGATAGGGTTCCCGCGCTGGTTGTTTAGCAAAAGACCTTTTACCTCTCCTGATACTGCCAGCGCTGGTTTCCCATAGCTTTCAGACCGTTCCATCTCTCCTGATAGGGGCCTGACTGGGTTTCTATAGCTACAAGATTTTGTTGAAACTCTCATGAAAAGGCCCCCGCCCCGCACTGGGCGCTATAGCTACAGATCTGTTTTATCTATCATGATAGGCTGCCCGGGACTGGGTTTTCTATTTGTAAGTCCCCGTTCGATCTCCCTGATAGGCTCCCGCACTGGTTTTCTATAAACTACGACCTGGCTTTCTACTTCACTTTTAAAAAAAATCCCCTAAAAAACCCCCCTGAATTCAAATGAAACCAGGAAAACAGGAATGAGGTGAGATGGGGGTCAATTGTAGAGAGACAACCCCCTTTTAAAACTCCAAAAGTGCATTAAGTTTTCCCGCAAAACATCTCTCTAAGGCTAAAGTTTACACGGAAAATTTCGGGGCGTACATACGGCCGCAATTACGGCGGGTGATTTGGGAGTCGCGTTGAGGAGCGCGTACTCCTGCAGCACTGGGGGGGGGGGGGGGGCGGCAGCCCACCGACCCCATTGACATGCATTGCTCGCGGCACGTATTCGCCGCACGTTAGTGACATGTCACTTATCTCCCCGCGCGGCGTCTTGTACGAGCGGGGAGACGAGGCGTAATCCATAGCTCTCAGAGAACTATGGATTGCTGTAATTTCGGCGCTTGTATAGTGCAAATACGACGTGAAATGCGCGCTGAAATTTGCCCGTGCGAACATACCCTAAATGCTGTTAAAGCAGTGCAGCCAAGAATGTCTTCCCCTCAATCCTACATAGACGACTGAACTGAGAAATCTGCAATCAGGAAATAAAAACAACAAAGAAGAAAAGAATATGGATCAGGGTCTCGTTTTTTTTTTGCCGACAGATTCCCTTTAAAGCAAATTACCTTCTCACCATTAAGTGGCAGCCCTTGGCCACTCTGTGCAAAAGACGGTAGTGCTATTTCAGCTTGTAATAATGAACCACTACATGATGCCGCCTTCAGCTCCAAAACAAACAATTATACCGTGACTAATGAGAAGACCAAATGAAGGAGCTTTATTTTTCAAAGGAAGGGACATAAGAGGTATCAGGACAGAGAGTGGAAGTCGACAGGTTCAAGAAGGGGGGGAAAAAAATCGTATTCTTCTTCTTCTTCGACATTGGGTGATTTACACAATCTCATCCCCATAGAGGTGACAGGGGCTAAAGTAGTAATGCAATCTGAAAAAACGCCTGCAGTGACATTAATCTTTTCTGAATGTAAAGAAAGGCTGAAAGATCAAAGCTGGTGCGAGGCTTTCCAGGAGGTAGGGACAGGGTGAGAGACGGCTGGGATTTCGAGCTTGTGTTTCTATGAGAAGTACGGTGTGAAGAGATTACAGCTTTGATGAGGATCTGGTGCCACAAAGCAAAGGCTTTTAGCATTGGTGCAAACTGTTCTCAAGGTCACGGCTACAGAAAGGCAAGAGCACAATTCATGCAGTGAAAGGACATGGAGCTGATGAACCATCCACCAGGAATAACAGGCCTCAAGGTGACAGCAACAGCAAAGCCCACACAGATGAGAAACGCATAGGAGATAATAGGAATGGAAGAGTCACACTGGGAAGGTGAGAGGTGGTCAAACACTTAATGATATTTCCTACAATGCCCCCCAACAGTGAGCCCCGACTGTTGTCTCCCTGCCCCGAATACGGCCGGACGCATCAAACGGAAACCCTCAGGAAAAATTTGGTGCGACCGATGACTTCTTGCGCAGCAATTTATTGTGAAGTACATGGAGCACGTTGCTCGAGAACAGCCTCATCAGTCTGATCTTATCTTTCGGAGAGAGGGTTTTGATCATACAAACCTGCACCATCCAGGCTGTGCTAAAAAGCAAGAGCAGGCAGGCGTTCTCTCGTGCTGGTGTTTTGCTCACAATTGGAGGGTCAAAATTAGGAGTTTGTCAGAAAAAATCTGGAAATACTTTTTTCCCTTTTTTTATTTTTTTTAAAAATTTGGTTTTCAAATTTAAAAATTTTCAGAAAGGGTTTTAAAATTTAGGCCCGTTCACACGGCTTATTTGCCGCGGTTGGCGCCGACGCGCGCCGGGTTTGCGCGCATACGGCGCCATCCTCGGAGTCATTACGGAATCCACTGCTCTCATAGAAACGTGGATTCCTTTCCCCCCCCCGCCGGCGAACCGCCGGGGGGGAGAAAAGGACATGCACATTTTCCAGGGGCCAAAAACGCGTCGTGGATAATCAAGTCAGGGGGCCGGGACGGCGCCCCCGCCCCGCTCCGGCCCCCCCCGTCCCGCCCCTTTTTCACGGGGATTTGTGAGCCGGATTGGGGCTCACAAACCCAAAAAACCGTTAACACGGGCCCAAAAATTGCCACTTTGTCATCATTTGGACAAATAAAAAGCTTTTTTATGGGCGAAAATCCCCCAAACTTTTTAAAAAATGGAAAAATCCATATAATTGAATCAACACTTTTGGGCACTAAAAAAAACCCTAGACATAAAGGCCGAACATACACAAAAGGGGGGGAAGCTAACACAATATACAACCTCCAAAATCCATATTAAGGTAGTTGGGGCTTTTTATTAATACCCATCACTCAAAATTGTTGCTAAGAACAAAAGGCCCATAGTCTCCCAAATTCCCCAAAACCCCTGCGGGAAAAACTTTTCCCAACTGTGGGAAAGCAAAAATCATTAAAAAGGGTTTGCCACAAAGTAAAATTGACGTGGGGAGCTTGCAAAAGAAAAAACAAACATTTTCACCATTCATTTTCATTAAAAAATTCTGCACCGTTTTTTTTTTTGCTGTCCTTATGATATGTTTACGCTCTCTCCGGGGGATACGACCAGGGCTGAGAGCTCCTCAGTCCGGCCACAGTTTCAGACATCACTCCCCTCACAGCACTGATGTTAAACCCCCGGGGTGGCTTTCACCCCGTCCTCTGTGCCCCTTTATAATCACAAAAAAAAACCTCATGCGAGTGGGGAAACACAGGTTTATTCCGCAGGGATTTGAACCGAGGACCCTTGTGCCGGAGGCAAAAACTTTACCTTCCACTCACAAAGCTTTACATAAAAAGACCTTTCTTTGATTACAGAGAGGAAAGGCCCGGTGATGTCATTTTGCTGGGTCACATGATAGGCAATTCAACCACCCGCCCCCTTCAACACACGAGCAAAAAAGAGCTGGGCAAAAGGAAAGGAAAGGGAAAAATTTTCCCTTTTAAGGCTATGTTCAAACGGTTTAAATTTTCCCGGGACTAATTAAAGCCCCGCAATTACCCTTTGTGGAGGGGAAAGCGGGGAGTGACGGGGGCCGGCATTTTTCGCCCCCCATTAAATTTGAATTGCCAGCCGGCGCGTATACCCGCAAGAAAATTCCCCCTGTCACTTATCCCCCCCCCGGGGCCCCCCCCCCCCCCGGAAAAACCCCCCCCGGGGGGGGGAAAAAAAAAAAAAAAAAAAGGAAAAAAAAAGGGTAAAAAAAAAAAAAAGTTTTTAAAAGGGGGGGGGGAAATAAAAAGGGGGGAAAAAAAAAAATGGTAAAAATTTATTTAATTTGGGGAATGGGGTTTTTTTTAAGGGGCCCGAAATTTGGGCCCGCCCCTTCGGCGCGTAATTAGGGAAACCGAAAAAAGCGCCTTTTTAAAACCCGGGTTGAAGGGGGCCTAACGGGCCTGAAAGACGGCAGCAAAAACCCTTATCACATGCTTTTTTAAACACCATTAACACACGGGGTTTATCCCTGAAAGTTCTTTTGCGTTTTGGTTTCCGACTGATGCTGGGGTTTTGGGAATGTAAATTTTGGGATCCAAAAACCCCAAAAGTAAACAACCCCTTTAAAAGAGAACCTGCATATAGGTTTTTGCCCCCCTTGCTGAGGCAGCACAAGCCAGTGTCAGACCTGCTTTTTCCAGCGCTGTTTCCCTTTTTCGTAAGATGCTGGAGTTTTCGTGATTTAATGCCCTCAAATCTGCAGTTTTCCCACCAAAAGGGGCCCCTTTCCCGAAGAGTCATTTTTTTTTCAAACCCCGGGCCCCCCCCTTAAGGCTAGCCACTCCCCCCCTCAAATAAATAAACCTAAAAAATTTAAAAAAGGAAAAAAGAAAAAAGGGGAATAATTTGTCAGGGGCGGGGCAAACCCTTTTGGGGGGGGGGCAACCCAACGGCTAAAGAAAAGTTTTGAGGGTAAATGCTCAAAAAAACTGCTGAAATCTTTACAGAAAAAAGGGAACACAGCGCGGGAAAACAGCGGGTCTGACACGGCCCTTGTTTTCCCCCAGAAAGGGGGGGCCAACAACCTATTTTACAGGTTCCCCAAAAAGCCATGTTCACAGGGCTTATTTGGAGGCCGGGTTTTGGAGTTTTTTTCCCTCCCAAACCTCGTCCAAAACCCCCCCGGGGTTTCATTTAATTAAATTCCCCTTTTTTAAAAAACCTTTGAAATTTTCCCACACCAAAGGGTTTTTAACGCGCTTTTTTGGGAAAAGCCGAAAAAAGTGCCTGCCCAATTCTTGAAGCGTTTTTTTAGGGGCACGAATTTTCCGGCGGGGTTTTTAAAAAGGGCCTCTTTTGGGGGCGCGGTTTTTGTCCGGGCTATAAAATTTGTAGGGGTAAAACCCCTAAACCAAAACCTGACCCAAAAACCCGCCAAAAAAAACGCCTCAAAAAAACCTCTTCTGAAGAAGCGGCGTTTCAGGCGGGGTTTTTGGGAGCAAAAACCTCCGAAAACCTTTCCCAAAAACCAAGCCAAAAAAGGGTTTGGGAACATGGCCTTATAATGTAGCGTCTAGGATGCCACTTTAGGGCTCATCCACACGGCACGGGAAACCAAAAACCGGGTTTTGGTTTTTTAAATCCGGCCCGGGGGGGGGGGCGGAATTTTTTTTCCCGCTTTTAAAGCAGAAAAGCCCCCCCCCCCAAAATTAAATTTTTTCATAAACCGGAGGGAAAAATGAACACCAAACAATGTTTTTTCCCGGGGCCCCCCCCGGTTTTGAAAAACCACGGGGTTTAAAAACCCGGCAGGGGGGACCAAAAAGGGGTTTTTCCATAGAGGCCCCAGGAAAAAGTTTGGGGCCATTTTTTTCAGACAGTCGAAAAAACCGGGAAAACCCCGGTGCCGGGGGGCAGGGCCTAAAAATTAACAACTATTCTCTAAAACCCCAAAAGGGCCAATAAAAAGAAGCCGCCCTCCCGATATAACGTGGCGCATCCTGAAAGGGGTTTTAAATCGCCCCTGCAATCATGACTGTGACATTGTGCCCCCGGATGACAAAAGGGAAACCCAGCACCCCTACCCTCTCCAATAACCCCCCCCCTCCCCAAATAACCCCCCCAAACCGTAAAATTTTAAATTTAAAGGGGTAGCTCCAGGGGGGACAAAAAAAAAAGGAGGGAAATCGAAAATGGCGGGGAAATTTAAAACCCGACCCATTTATCGGAGGGTAAGTAAAGGCAAACGGGAGATCCCTCCCTGACGGGCCCAATTGGACGGGGTAAAAACACTTTCAAAAAAAAACGCCCCCCCCACGGGCCAAAATCTTTTTAAAGGATGCCCACGGCGAAAGCATCGGGGGTCCGTTTTTTACCCCTCCGAGTGCCAAAACAGAGCAAATTTAAAAGTGCAATGGGGGAACGGGGGGGTTTTTCTTAGAAAGATATCTGCCCACGTCAAAAAAGGGGAAATGGGGGACCCAAACCCCCGGGGCCCTTTGATGCGGGAGGCCCCCAGCACCCACCCCTCCCCGAAGTCACAGAAAAACCAAAAGGGAAACTTCACATGAGGGAAAATTGGGGCGCCAAAAATTTTGGGGGGGCGTTGTTGAAAATGAGGGGAGGCTTTTCAAAAGTCGTTTTTTTTTTGCTTTTTTGGGAAATTTAACTTTCAAAAACCCCCCCCCCCCACCCCCCCCTCCCAAAAAAAACCCCAAAGCACCAAAAAATAAAGCTTTTTAAATGTACACTTAGGGCTTGCCCCCAACGCGGCCCCCGGTTTGGGGTTTTTGCAGACCGCGAAAAACCGGCCCGCAAATTTTTTCCAGGGGCCCTATGGAAAACCCGTGCAGCACCCCCCACGCTCCAAACCGCCGGGCCGCCCCCAAAAACATTGGCATCACATTTTTTTTTCCCGCCCCGGTTTTTGGACAAAGAATGAACAAGTGAAGGGGGAGGGCCATTCCACCACCCGGGAAATTTGTCCTGTCCCCGTGGGGACCGCCCGGGGTAAGGTACTTTCCCACAAGACGGAATTTGGATCTGAAAATTTTGGGAGGGGTTAAAAAAAATGCTGATCAATGGGAGGGGTTTTACAGCCGTTTTTTTACATTCTTTTGGGGAGGATTTCGTGCAGAATCTGCCCCCCCAAAAAAGCGACAATAAAAGCGTGGGGAAAGTACCCGGGGTTTTTTTACACCAAAAGCGCTTGGATCCAATTTCATATCCGTTTTTAGATGCGTGTTTGGATCGGTGTTTCAAACCCTAAACAGACCCAAACCCGCATCAAATTTAATAATGTCCCGTGTACATCACTTTTAAAATAAAAAACACAACAGGGGTTAAAACGAGTGATCACTGATGTCCCTTTTCTTGCGTTCCCTTTTTCATCCACTCAAAAATTGTTTATGTCAAATTTTTGATCCGTTAGACCCCAAATTTTAAAACTATAGGGTACATGTCTGCTGCAGCCAAAACGCATCCAAACACGCAGCTGCATGTTGGATGCGATTAACGTCGCGCTTTTGGGTGTGTTTTTCGGATCCAAAATGAATCCAACACGCTGTGTGAACATCCCCTTAAAGAGAACCTGTCACATAGGTTGTGCCCCCCTTGCTGAGGACAGAACAAGCTAGTGCCAGACCTACTGTTTCCAGGGACTGGGTCCCTTATTCGGGAAGATCACAGGGTTTTTGAGCACTTAATCAAAATTTATTCATTTAGCAGGGGTTACCCCGCCACCAAAGGCTAGCCCCGCCCACGACACTATTTCACATTTTTTTTTTTCTACCCTTTTAAAAATAATAGGTTTATCAGTTAGGTGGGCGGGCTAGGCTCAGGGGGGCGGGGGATGAAAAACTGACTGGGTTTTTCCCCCCCTTTTTGAAAACTGCAGATTTTTAGCTTAAAGGGAAAATTTTTTCGCTTCATCAGTTCGCTGTTTTTCCTTTTTACTTCAGTTTTCCCCAGTTCCTAAAAACCAGGGGGTTTCCTTTCCCCCCCCAGCTGGGGGTTTTTTAAATGAAGGGGGGAAAAATTACCCTCCCCCCCCCCAACTGTTCATGCTTGTTTTCCCCAAATCCCTGGTTTTTTTTTGAGGGTTTATTTTTTGGGGGGGTTTCACCCCCCCCCCCCCCCCTTTTCCCCCCCTCTGAGTCCACCAAAGTCCACTGTGTCGTTTCCCCTCCCTATTCCAATTTTAAATTTTAAGACGTTTGTTTTAACCCTAGGGACAACCCTGCAATTCAGTCTGGGCAGTTTCTAGGAACTCAGAGCACTGATCCTTTTTCTCCCTCTTACAGCTGGAGGTTTGTTTTCAGGGGTTTAAACCAGTCTTTTTATGAAATCATCCCGAGAAACACAGATCGTCCTTTCCCTTTTTATTTTTTTATTTCTGTTTTTCAAAGCACGCAATTTGGCACCCAAGGGACAATTTTTGCGTTTTCCAAATTTTAAAACACTCAGGGGGTTTTTCTGGCAGCTCTGGCTGTGCAAGTTGAAAAATTTTTGCCGGCCCCTTCTTTTGATTTTAGGGGGAGGAAAAGTGCGCTCCTAAGAATACAACCGGGGCCAGACAGAAAAATAAATTGTGAGGCCTCAGCCAAAAGAAATTCAAGAAGGGTGGGATCCCCAAACCCGGGAACTTGGGGAAAAATTTTTTAAAAAAAAAAAACGAAGATAAGGGAGACCCCGGAAAACAAGAAAGCTTTACAAATGACACCAATTGCAAAGGGTTTCCGTTTTTCCCCTGTCCCCCTTTTTCTGAAAACCATTAAAAGAAATGATTTCAAGCCCTTTAAAAAAACTTTTATAACTCCCCGCATTTTAAAAAAATAAGGGGCCCCAGGCGGAAACACAGGGCTGAAAACTTTGCTTGCTCTGTCCCCCACAAACTTAAAAGAAAAAGGGGCCCCAGCGCTGGAAACAGCAGGTCCGACACGGCTTGTGCCCGCCCTCCCGCAAGGGCCATCACTTATGTGACCCGGTTCCCTTTAAAGGGTTTTTGTTTTTATATGTTTAGGGCCCTTTAAGTATTTACGCTTGAGCGAAATTTTCCCGATATAAAAGGGAAAACATCAAACCCACACCCCCCTCGCACCAGATACTTCCCCCCTGCGTCGAAGGGTATTTTTTTCAACCTAAGAAAACCAATATTTAAAACAGCGGGAGAGGGAAGACCTTAGAAATTTGTTTTTTCTGGTAAACTCATATTTTTTTTTGCAGTTGGGTCAAAACTTTTGGGGCCAAACAAAAACAGACTGAAGAAATTCAGAAACCCCCAGGGGCCCCCCAAAACCCCCAAAATTTTCTTCATCACAAGACAAAGTGAAAAGGAAAAAATTTATCGGGGTGAGAAACTTCAACACATCATTAAAAATTTTCAAATTTTTTCCCCTTTAATATAAATTTTTGGAGTAAACCCTTATGTTTTACAGAAAAATTTTCATTGAAACCACAAATTTTTCCAAAATTTCTGGGCCCCCCTTTTCAGAAAGAAATTTTCTGGAAGGGTTTTCCTGCCTGAAAACCCGAGGGTTGAAGAAAAACCCTAGGACACAAAATTTAATTTGGATACTGTGAAATTAAAACCTTTTGTAACGGGGACTGCAAAAAACACTTCCAAAGCACCCCGACATGTACTTGAATGCTTGGAAATTAAATTCCCCTCATACTACAGCAGCACAACGCCCCCCCTGGTTTCCAAAACACCACACTGCCAATTTTAGCGTTCGCTCCTCTCCCCTATCAAATAACCCTATAAAACACAAAAGCTCACCCTCCCCCTCAAACAAATAACCCTATAAACACAGAGCCAGCTTTTTTCCCCCCTCTATCAATTTTAAACCCCATATACACCCAAACTCAAACTTCTCCCCTCTATCATATAACCCTATTTATCAAAAGAGCTCACTCCTCTAACATATAACCCTAAATAAAAAACAGAGCCCCCAGCCCCTCTCCCCTAACATATAACCCCCATATAACAAGCCAGGGGCCTCTCCTCTATCATAAAAAAAAAAAAAAAAAAACCCCATATATCAAAAGACTCTTTCTCCTCTCCCCTATCTAAACCCAAAAATTTAAAAGAGCCAGCTTTTTCTTTCCTCTATCAAAAAACCCTATAAAATTTACAGAGCCACTCCTCGCCTCTATCATATAACCTTATATCACAGAGCTCAGCTTCTCTTCCCCTAAACATATAACCCATATATCACAAGCTCAGCTTCTCCCCCCTAAACATATAACCCAAAAATTTTCACAGAGCTCAGCTCCTCCCCTTCACATAAAAACCCCTTAAAATATTTAAGACTCAGCTTCTCTCCTCTATATAAAACCCTATATATCACGAGCCCGCTCCCCCTCTAGAAATAACCCTATAAATCACAAGCTCAGGTTCCCCTTTCCCCCTATCAAATAACCCAAAATACACAGAGCTCAGCCCTCCCTCAAACATACAAACCCCAAATAAAAAAAAGAGCCAGCCCCCTCCTCTATCCCATATCCCATAAATCACAAAGGGTCAGCTCCCCCTCCTCTTTCCCTAAAAACCCTAAAAATCCCAAGCTCACTTCTCTCACATCATATAACCCTATATATCCAGAGCCAACTTCTTCCCCCCTATCATATAACCCTATATATCAAAAGAGCTTTAGCTTTTCCCCCCCATCATATTAAAACCCCATAAATTTCCCCAAGCCCAGCCCCCAAAAATAAAACAACCCCCATATATCACAGAGCTTTAGCTCCTCTCCTCTATCCAAAAACCCATATATCACAAGCCCACTCCCTCCTCTGTCATATAACCCCCATAATCCCAGAGCTCAGCTCCCCCTTTCCCCTAACATAAAACCCAAAAAATTTACACAGCCTTTAGCTTTCCCCCATCTATCATATAACCCCTTTTATATCAAAAGAGCTCAATTCTCTCCCTCTATCAATAACCCAAATATCACAGACTCAAGGGTCCCTTTTCCTTTTATCAAAAAAACCCTATAAAATACAGAAACCAGCTCCTCTCCCCCAACCCCTAAAAAAACCCCATATATCACAAAGCTCAGCTCTTCCCCCCCTATCATAAAACCCTATATATTTACAAACTCACCCTCCTCTATTAAAAAAACCCTATAAAACACAGAGCTCACTTCTCTCCTGTATCATATTACCCCAAATATCACAGAGCCAGCTTCTCTCCCCCTATCATATAACCCTATATATCACAGAGCTCAGCTCCTCCCTCAAATTTTAAAAAACCCTATTTATGACAAGCTCAGCTCCCCCATCCCCAAACATATAACCAAAATAACAAAGAGCTCAGCTCCCCTTTTCAATAAACCTATATATCCCCGACTCAGCTTTTCTCCTCTATCATAAAAACCCTATAAATCACGACTCAGCTTCTCCTTTCCCTAACAATAACCAAAATTATACACAAAAAAAAAGGGGGGGCTCAGCCCCCTCCCTCTAAAACATAAAACCCAAAATAACAGAGCCAGCTTCTCTCCTCTATCATATAAACCCCCAAAACACAAAAGGCCAGGGTTTCTCCCCCCTATTTTATATAACCCCATATAACACAGAGCTCAGTTCTCTCCCCTAAAAATAAACCCCTTTTTATCCCAAAAGCTCAAAATTTTCTTTCCCCTATCATACAACCCTAAAAAAAAACGAGCCACCCCTCCCTCTATCAAAAAAACCCTATATATCACAGACCCAGCTCCCCCTCCTCTATCTATAACCCCTTAAAAATTTTCACAGAAACCCCAGCTCCTCCCCTCTATCTAAAACCCTTATTTAAAAAAAATATAAAAAAAAAGAATGCCCAAAAAAAAAGATTTAAATTTAAAAAAGATTCAATGAAATTTTTTATTTGTAAAAAAAAATTTAAAAAAAAGGAAAACACAACTTAAACCAGATAGATTTGCACACCTTTATGCGGTCTAAAAATGGGAACATTTCCGTAAAGGAAACTAGTATTGCTCTGGGTTTGATGGTTTTCTTTATTTAAGCATCTACTAACAGTCCCCGTTCCCCACAAACCCCATATTTAAAACGTTTTTCCCCGCTCTACTAATTTTGCTTTTGGGAAATTTGATAATCCCCCGCCCTTCCGGCCTTTTGTTTAGCCATGAGCTGGCGCTCCAAGGCCGGGCCAAAACCCCATTTACATCCCAAAGGCATCATTTTTTCCCCCGAAAAGAATTTTGCCAAAATCAATCTCCCTTTTAAGGGTGCTCCAGTATCAAGTAGAACTAAAATGCTGAAGGTCCAGTATCTAGGTAAAATATTCCCTCTCAAACCCTTTTCGATCAGAACATTTTTAAGGTGAAAATGGAAGGCCCTGCTTAAAAGGAAGCGTCTAAAATACAGAAATACTGATTGAATCCCATTGAGAAATTATCCTATTGAAGTAATTGGGGTCCATAAGGTTTTAGTGGCGTCATTTTGGAAGCAGATCTGGCATAGCTGACACAGCTGTACTGCAGGGGGGGTTTAAAAAGGGAAACCCCTGTCAATAGGTTATGCCCCTTGCTGAGGGCAGCACAAGAGTTCAGACCTGCTGTTTCCGCGCTGTTCCCTTATTCTGTAAATGCTGGGGGTTTAGAGCTTTTCCCCCTCAAATTATTCATAGCAGGTGTTAACCCCCGCCCCCAAAGGTAGCCCCCCCACCTGAAAATATTCACTGTTTTTTTACCATTCAAAATAATAGGTTTTCAGTTGGGTGGGGGGGGGTACCTAGGTGGGGGGATAAAAAAAAACTGCCTTTAGCTAAAAAACTCAGTTTTGAGCATTAATACACGAAACTGCAGCTCTTACAGGATGGGGGCACGTGCGGGAACAGGGGGTCTGACACTGGTTGTGTGCCCTCAGAAAGGGGGGGTACCTATGCATACCCCCCCAATTTTAAATTTTTGCAAAGAGGGACATTCAGGCCCCGCTCCAACCGCACCCAAAAATGTGACATCACACAAAGGAGCCTCTAACAGCCCAAAAAACGACATGCCCTCTTTTTAAAATTGCCCAAAAAGGAGAATTTTGGATTGCATGGATCCAAAGAGAATATTAAGTAAGTTTTTTTATATATATACAGCTAGGAAGTAATCAGTATTTTTTTAAAGCAAAACAGCAGTTTATTGATGCAAAATCTGTTTCCCAAAAGGAAAAAGAGGGGAATTTATAGGCAAAGGGGCAGAGGGAAAGGGTTAAAAAAAAGGGACGTCCCCCCAAAAAAGGGCGTTGGGAGGTTGCCCATTTACAGGTTCCCTTTTAAAAGGGAATGTGTATCAAAAATGATTATTTTTTAACTCATATTTTTATGTTTGACCATTTTTTTAAAGAATTTTTTTGGTTTTGGGTTTTTTTATTTTTCCATTTGGGGCTTTCAATATTTTTAATAATTCTTAAGTCCCCTTAGTTTACTTTGGGGACCAATAAAAATTGTCTAAAACCCTTCTGTTCTGTACGAAAAATTTCATTGTTGTCTTATAGCACAAAGAGGATCAAATGAAAGGAGACACCATTGTGAATAGATAACACAGGATCCACCAGTCACAATAGGAGATGTCACAGTTCAGACTTGCTGTAGGAAAAGGGTTCCAAAAATGTGTCTGTAGTGCACTCTCGTGGAAGTGGCCTTATTTTGCGGGACTGACAGTCTCAGTGGGCTTTCACACAGCACATTTTTGGGCATTTTTTGGGGTGCTTTTAACCCGCGCAGTTTTGTTGCAGTTTTAGGGGCTTTCCAACGGTTTTTGGGGGGCAGTTTTTGGTGCTTTCAAAAAAGTGCAGTTTTGGTGCTTTTTTTAAGGGTGCTTTTACACAGCGAGTTTTTGGGGCAGTTTTTAGGTGCTTTCACACAGCGCAGTTTTGGTGGGGGTTTTTTTAAGGTGCTTTCACACAGTGCAGTTTTGGGCAGTTTTAAGGCTGCTTTTCACACTGTGCAGTTTTGGTGCAGTTTTAAGGCTGCTTTACCACGTGCAGTTTTGGTGCAGTTTTAAAGGGTGCTTTCCCCACAGCGCAGTTTTGGTGCAGTTTTCATGGTGCTTTCACACTCCGCAGCTTTGGTGCAGTTTTAAGGGAGCTTTCACACAGCGCAGTTTTGGTGCAGTTTTAAGGTAGCTTTCACACAGCGCAGTTTTGGTGCAGTTTTAAGGCTGCTTTCACACAGCGCAGTTTTGGTGCAGTTTTAAGGGAGCTTTCACACAGCGCAGTTTTGGTGCAGTTTTAAGGCTGCTTTAACACAGCGCAGTTTTGGTGCAGTTTTAACTGCGCTCCAATGAAACTGCCAATGAAACTGTCTTTATTACCAGCAGCTTCTATCACTTATCTAAACTGAAGTGAGTAATCAATGACTGTGTGTGAGTCTTGTGGATACAAACACAATGATCACTCACTTTCCAAACAGTTTAAAGATGTGAAAGAAGCTATAAAGGCAGTTCAATTGGAGCACAGTTAAAACTGCACCAAAACTGCGCTGTGTGAAAGCAGCCTTAAAACTCCACCAAAACTGCGCTGTGTGAAAGCAGCCTTAAAACTGCACCAAAACTGCGCTGTGTGAAAGCACCAGTAAAACTGCACCAAAGCTACGCTGTGCGAAAGCAGCCTTAAAACTGCACCAAAACTGCGCTGTGTGAAAGCAGCCTTAAAACGGCACCAAAACTGCTCTGTGTGAAAGCAGCCTTAAAACTGCACCAAAACTGCACAGTGTGAAAGCAGCCTAACGGCCTAAATTATGGCGTAATCCTGCTTATATCCTTTCCATCTGGGGAGAGAACCCTCCCAGCTGCCTGCACTCACTTCCTTAGGCCATGTCCCCACGGCACAGGTTTTCGGACGGTTTTTCAGCCGGTTTGCGGTTTTTCAGACCGCCTGAAAAACCGGCCGAAAATTAGCACAATTGTGCTCTATGGAAAACCCGTGCAGCAGTCCCCACTGTCCCCACTGCACAGGTTTTCCGCCCGCCGGTTTTGCCGCTGGCGGTCCAGCGGCAAAACATTGAACATGTTCATTCTTCCATCCGGTTGCCGGATGAAATATGAACAATTCAATGGGAGGGGGGAGGGCTTTTCTCCTCTCATCGCGGAGAAAAGCCGCCCCCCACTCGGCCGTGGGGACCTCCGCAAAACGGGACAAATACCGGCCGGCAAACCGGCCGGTATTTGCCCACTGCCGTGGAAACATGCCCTTAGTCATTCCCTCTACTAATCACAACTCTTGTGCCAGTGACAACAGTGCTGGAAAGACCAGGAGGTTGTGGTCTTATATCTTGGCCAGAGCTCACAGTTACCCACTATGTATGGCTGTGGCCCCACATACAGAGACATACTGCCCATGTCTGCAGACACCACATTGAGCTTCTGTTAATGTCCCAATGCTACTATGAGTAACAGTATTAGTTCAGGCTAGTGAAGCGCTGACCACAACACAATGGGTCTGAACGAACAATCTGCAGAGCCTGTACCTCTCACAGAGCCCTGAAGGAGACTCCCGGAAGTTCGGCTGGGCTCACACTGGTATTTGCTACTTTGCAGGTAGAAAAGGTACACCAGCGCTTTAGCTGTGGCCGGCCCATAGACTTCCATAGAACACATGTATTCCTATTCAGTCTAGGTTTGCTCCATTTGCTGGCTGTACACGCCTTTCCTGTGGGACACATGGTGGATACCTGCCACATAGCAAATCCCATAGTGTGAACCCAGCCAAAAAGACAGCACCGGGCTGGGAGTATTCCAGAGATGGCACAAGCTCCTTACAGGGTAACGTCTCAAGATTAAGATTTACTTTTTTACTTCAGTTTTCCTCTTTCACTAATGTCATTAATGCAATGACATCTTTTTAACTTGCTCAGTGGTATAAGCAATGCTCTTACTCAAAACTCTTTGGGCATGTTCACACGACGCGTTTGGCCGCGGCTTTTGCCGTGGTTCCCGTGGCCAAGCCTCGTCCTAACCTCGCCGCAAACGGTTTGCGACGTGGGTGCTGGCCGTGGCGCAAGTGGGGCGTGGTCTGGGGCGTGGCTTGCGGCGAGGGTTTGCCCCCATGCAAATGAGTAGGCAGGGGGCAAACCGCGCCGCTGGCCGCGGCGGCGACACCCGCGGCGACACCCTGCGGCCTGAAGACTCCCTGTCAAGAATTGACAGGAGAGTTCTCAAACACGCGCCCCAAAGCCGCAGAGTGTGAATATTAAAGCGGTTTCCAATAGGAAACCATGTTAATAAACTAGCCACAATTTGGACGCGGTTTTGGCCGCGGAAACCCTGTCGGAACCCGCGGCCAAACCAGTCGTGTGAACATGCCCTTTATTTCGGGCCCCATGAAAAGCATAATAAAAGGTATGGATGTGCTGTATGCGGGCAGGCTGAAGATCAGGCCATTGCTCCATTGTGTCCCATGTTTGTTCAGATTTTCTTCTGTCATTAAGTATTTTTTTAAAAAAATTTTTAATGAAAAATTCTATCATACCCTGTTTCCCCAAAAATAAGACACCCCCGAACATAAGACCTAGTGCATTTTTTTGATGCAGTTCAGAGTTTGGCTGCTTCTGCTGATGTCTGTGATGAAATCACTGCAGGATATTAATACAGGTTGATGTTTTGTTCAACAATAAATGTGAATTCTTTTTCATAGAAAAAAACATCCCCTAAAAAAAAGGCTTCGCTCGTCTTTAGGAGCAAAAATTAATATAGGACACTGTCTTATTTTCGGGGAAACAGGGTAATACTCTTCCTAAAGTCTATAGATGTTTGTGTGATAACTTATTAAGAATGTGTGCTGTCCTTCATGTACCACAATGCAAGCAATGTAGATTACGGCATGTTTGTGGTCATTTTTTTTTAAGTTGTGGAATTTTTTTCTCAGTTTGTAGACTTCAAAGACCTCCTTGTATTGGAAAAAAAACAACATTATTGTATGCGAGTGTGTGCAGAATTCTAAGAACGCACATTTTTCTATAAATTGTTTCCAGTGCCTTGTGACTACTATTTGTAAAGCTTTCATTTCCACAGTGTGCAGCAATACTGAGCTTTTATTGAAGAGGATTGTCCAAAAATTTGTTACACGCAAAGTATTCGACCAATCTTATGGTTCAGTTGTTACATTGAATAGCACAATCTTTCTAATAGGATTCAGCCTGCAACTACAGATGGGACCCACTTCATCTAAATACTTGGTCAGCGGTGAGAACTTTGTAGAAGAGGCATTTAGTGCAGCCCCACACGGTTTACAGGAAAACAGGTCTCAGGCCTAATATGTTTTTTTTTTCTATCTTGAAATGTCATTTTGTAGATGGTCACCATGAGGGAGATGCTGAAAAAGATTCAAAGTACCAGGTGCCAGCATCTGTTCCTGACCTTGCCATTGAATTGCGCGCATTAGTAGCGTAGAAAGCGCCTGAATCTTTGTACTACTGCAGGTCATAGATTTAGCGCTACAAAGCGACACTTCTGGCTCAGGTAAACCACTTTTAAAGTGCTCTACCTGTTCCAGCAGTAATCCCCCTGGATCTGCCCTCTTCCCATCATAAATGTGTAGAATCATACGGTTGTGGTTCGACACCTCCAGCACACCCCCCGAAATCGGGCGCATTGCAGAGTGCCACGGGTGCCCAATAATGAGCCTGCTATTGGAGTTTGCCCTGATTAAAAGTAGAGCGCCAGTTTTCGGGCTGAAAAGACGGCAGACTTCTGGCGCAGCCCTGTCCATATTTGTCACCCTTTGTACTTTTGTGTATTTGAGTGATATAAAAACTGTTCATCGTACAATAAGGCTATGTTCACACGGCTTAAAATGGGACGGATTCCGTTCCGTATTTCGCGCCGTTCTGCGCTAAATACGGGGCGAGATACGTCCCAGTCATTACGGTAATCCACAGTTCTCATTTTGAACTATGGAATAGGCCTCCTCTCCCCGCTCGTGCAATACGGTGAGCGGGGAGATAAGTGACATGTCAATCATTCACGGCGTATACGCGCCGCTAGTAATGAATGTCTAGGGGGCCGGCAAGCTGCCGCCCCCCTCCCCCCGCCGCGCTCCCGTACACACGGAGTAATTGCGGGCTAAATACTTCCCGCAGTTACACCGTGTGAACATCGCCTAACACTGCTGGATGTGTTAAAGGGGTTTTATCATTTCATTAAATGGTCTCCAGAATAAGGGGACAGTGAAAACAAGTAACTTTGCAATGGGATGTCATTAGCAAAGCTGTCTTGTATTCACAGTATTCCTTATCTTGTGTTTTTGTTTAAACTGATATCCAGTCCTGGTCGAATCCCTCCTGATCCCTCCTCCTTGCATTTCACTAGCTGAGAGCTCATTTACATTCTGTACAGCCCCCGGTCATATTCAAGGAGCTGTGTCTCTCACTCAGAGTAAGGGACCGGCACATTTTCACTTTATTCAGCCAGAAGAAACAGAATTACACTGAAGGGCTTACACAATCAGGAAATAGCACAATTTGTGTCGATCCCTGCCTGACTCAGAGTTAGGGGCCGTAGCATTTTCTCTCTCCACACCCAGCAGAAACAGACTGCAACAGATTCTACAATGAGAAAACATAACAGTTTTGTCCCGGTGCCTAACTCTCCTGCATAGAAGCCAGATCTGTGCCGTTCATAGAGCATCTCCAGCTGTGAGAGGAGAAGAGATCAGTTGCTCAGTCTAGATTGAATGCAGCCTGTGATATGTATACAGCTCTTACAAAATAAGACTGACAGGGAGAGACACAGTGACATGTGGACTCAGAGATGGGAGGGGGGGAGTCTCAGGAGCCAGCATGAACAGTGAAGGGGGATGATGTCACCCAGCTGGGAGGGGAAGAAACGCCCCTGCATTTCCAGAGTTGAGAAACTGAGAGCAGTATGAATCAGCCGAACTGAGGAAGCGATACATCCCCTTTAAGTAAAATCTCGTAGCCTACTTTTTTTTTCTTGCTGTATTTTTTTTACAGAGTATTTCCCCTCTTGCTACTGAGCTGCGCTTCTAAAGGGGGCTTCGTGGTTTAGAAACTAGGGTAAAAGTCCAGACTTCATCTGACAGATCCCTGACAAAGGGCAATATTTGGACCGGATTGTGCTATACCTGAGCAATTAAGACATGTCGCTACAAAGAGAGGGAAATAGGAGGGCTCTGCTTGTTATTGACCGCCAGGTTCGCCGCAAAATGGGAGGAGAGAATTCTTTGTGTGACCGGGTGACAGTGACATTTTTAACATGGGTTCCAATGATAGCGTTCAGACAGCTGCTTCCTATACTCAACTATACCGCCACAGAGGGCCACATGTATGAAAACTGTCTAGGTCTAAAATTCACTTTGCTGCCAAAGCAACCAATCAGCGCGCCCCTCTCATTTCATATACTGCTTTGGAAAAATGAGAGGGGCGCTCTGACTGGTTGCTGTGGGCAACAAAGTGAGTTTTAGACCTAGACAGTTTTCATACACGTGGCCCAAAGTGCTCATTTAGCAGACAACATAGTTATTCTATGAAAGGGGTTTTCTCATCTCTAAAAATCCACTATGAGGCTAGCTTGTAGTCCGCTACGAGTCGGCCACGGAGAACATGAAGATGGTCGTGCTTGCACAGTTCACCCCCATGGTCAATGGGAGTCCAGAATATTTCAGAGCACTCTTACATAATTACATAGTTTGTAAGGTCAAAAAAAGACAGACGTCCACCCAGTTCAGCCGTTTGCTCTGGTGTATTGAGGACTCCTAAAGAAATGAACGGGGAAAAAGGCGCCAGTGCAGCTATCTCCATGCTTTCTGAGGCCGGCTCATCGCAGGCTACGAACTGGCCGCGGAGAAGATTTCTAGAGATGAGGAAAACCCGGTATATAATTTTCATACAAAAAGTACTCAAAGGCTGAAGATAACTTTTTACAGTAATTTATATTGTTACATTGTTTCTAGTGCAATAGAGACCAGTCTTTTTGTCACCTTTGGTGAGGCTGCTAATCTGTGCTTTAATCAGAATCAGTCTCCTTCCCCCCTGGCAGCTGACCATATAATCCCTTTGTATTTTCTCAGCTACACTGCCATGTTACTGGAGAGTCTCTGCCCTTTCCCAGATACAAATGGCAGAAAGTTATTTCTCTCGGTTGTTTTAGAGTATGTTCACTCAGCGTGTTGAGTTCATGTGACCATACGATTTTACATACGTGTTTGGATCCGTCTGCTGGACCCTAAACGGACCCAAACATGTATCTAACAATGAGCGATGTGCGTAGCATTGCCTTTACTGTGAAACACGCATCGCCGTTCACACGAGTGATCGCTGATATGGGTCTCACTCCGTCTTTTGGATCCGTTCCAAGAATTGACATGTTAATTCTTGGTCTGAAAGACGCAGCAGGAGCCCTATAATAAACTATAGGGTGTGATTCTGCTGCAGCCAACACACAGCCAAACATTTAGCTACATGTTAGATACGTGTTGTGTCCGTTTAGGATCCGATCGCCGACGCAATTTTCGGATCCAACACAGATCCAAAAACGCTGTGTCAACAAGCCCTTATAGTACGTTCACACGGGCTAATTTTGGCGCGCATTTCACCACGTATTTGTGCTCTAATACGAGCGAGATGCGCCGAAATTATGGTAATCCATAGTTCTCATAGAGAGCTATGGATTACGCCGCGTCCCCCCGCACGTACAACACGAGCGTATTGTACATGCGGGGAGATAAGTGACATGTCAGTTACTTGCAGCGAATACGCGCCGCGAGTAATGCATGTCTATGGCCGCGCCATTGGAGAACGCGTGTATTAGCTCCCAAAGCACCCAGCGTAATTGAGGCAGTACTGTACGTGCCGCAATTACGCTGTGTGAACATAACATTACAGTGAACAGAGGATCAATGTACAGAGACCAGGCTGGGAGGAGAGAAACTGAGCACGTGGATCAATGTACAGAGACCAGGCTGGGAGGAGAGTGACTGAGCACGTGGATCAATGTACAGAGACAAGGCTGGAAGGAGAGTAACTGAGCACGTGGATCAATATACAGAGACCAGGCTGGGAGGAGAGTAACTGAGCACGTGGATCAATGTACAGAGACCAGGCTGGGAGGAGAGTGACTGAGCACGTGGATCAATGTACAGAGACCAGGCTGGGGGAGAGTAACTGAGCACGTGGATCAATATACAGAGACCAGGCTGGGAGGAGAGTAACTGAGCACGTGGATCAATGTACAGAGACCAGGCTCGGAGGAGAGTGAATGAGCACGTGGATCAATGTACAGAGACCAGGCTGGGAGGAGAGTGACTGAGCACGTGGATCAATATACAGAGACCAGGCTGGGAGGAGAGTGACTGAGCACGTGGATCAATGTACAGAGACCAGGCTGGGAGGAGAGTGACTGAGCACGTGGATCAATATACAGAGACTAGGCTGGCAGGAGAGTGACTGAGCACGTGGATCAATATACAGAGACCAGGCTGGGAGGAGAGTAACTGAGCACGTGGATCAATATACAGAGACCAGGCTGGGAGAAGAGTAACTGAGCACGTGGATCAATGTACAGAGACCAGGCTGTGAGGAGAGTGACTGAGCACGTGGATCAATGTACAGAGACCAGGCTGGGAGGAGAGTCACTGAGCACGTGGATCAATCTACAAAGACCAGGCTGGGAGGAGAGTCACTGAGCACGTGGATCAATTTACAGAGACCAGGCTGGGAGGAGAGTGACTGAGCACGTGGATCAATGTACAGAGACCAGGCTGGGAGGAGAGTTACTGAGCACGTGGATCAATATACAAAGACCAGGCTGGGAGGAGAGTAACTGAGCACGTGGATCAATGTACAGAGACCAGGCTGGGAGGAGAGTAACTGAGCACGTGGATCAATGTACAGAGACCAGGCTGGGAGGAGAGTGACTGAGCACGTGGATCAATGTACAGAGACCAGGCTGGGTGGAGAGTGACTGAGCACGTGGATCAATGTACAGAGACCAGGCTGGGAGGAGAGTGAATGAGCACGTGGATCAATATACATAGACCAGGCTGGGAGGAGAGTAACTGAGCACGTGTATCATTGTACAGAGACCAGGCTGGGAGGAGAGTAACTGAGCACGTGGATCAATATACAAAGACCAGGCTGGGAGGAGAGTAACTGAGCACGTGGATCAATGTACAGAGACCAGGCTGGGAGGAGAGTGACTGAGCATGTGTGTCCACCAGACCTCAGCTCGCGAGGTGGACATGCACATTCCTATACACTTTGAACACCAGGTGGCGCCATACTATGTGAGTGGATGGTGAACTCTTCCCTAGGACATCTTTATCAGCATGTTAATGGCAAGCACTGTTCAGTTCTACAGTGATGATGATATATAATGGTGGGAATGCCCCAAGTTACACATGATGAAAGCCTAGACTTGTGTTTTGTTACGCTTGTGCCCTGTTTACACTGGATTTTTTCCATCGGGGATGGGATTTTTTTCTTCTTCACTTCTGCAATGTTGCGCGACAAGAGCGTACAGAATCACATGAAAGCGCCGATGTTACAGCCTTGATTTACACGCAAATATCTTGCGGCAAACAGAAACGTTATTTTTGTCTTTCTGCAAATTAGATTTCTACAAGATTTTACTGGCTCTATTAAAGCGAATTTATTGGGAGATTTCAGATTGAAGCTTCATGTTCACAACCAGCTGAGCGCTAAACTGTCCCAAACTGCAGCCCAGAATATCTTCTTGTGATTTCCATATCTGCGTGCGTGACATGGGAGGGCATAGGTCTGTCAGGAAAAGCTCCTGCAATCTTCGCCCGGAGGGAAAGGGATGGTGGTGGTGATGGGGGCAGACATTAATTTGGAAGATGCCTCCAGGTGCTGGGTGATAGCGGGGCGCATCCGGTATGTGTTGCAGGAAACGCGAAAGCTACTTTAATGTTCTGACCAGGCGCACAGTCTGCTTAATCCGGTTAACACCCGCCAAGCCCAATCCGATTAACAGCTCACAATCTGATCAGTACGACTGTCATTTGATAGACGGCAAATCAGCTCTTCCTTGCCATATGTCCTCAGGCTCCCGGGCATCCTTAACACTTTATCTGCCAACAAGCCCTATGGACATTGCAAGAGGGGGGTGCAAATGGCGAAATATCATCTCCGAATCCTGTTTACTTCATCCTGATTGGACGGTCGGAGATGCCAGCACTTGGCTGCTATTAATATAGAGCGGAACAGGTGCTAGCATGCATACAAAAGACCCGGCCCTACGGACGATCTGGTGTACAACTCGCCCGGAGGGGCGACGCTGTAATGCTGATAAGCAATGAATAATCCTGCCTGTTACGGTTGTTGATACTAATCAAAAACTTCCCGGACCCCATGGGCACTTGTTGCCATGTGTTGTTGCTATGTTCAGCAGCCAAATTGTTAAAAATAATTACGAAGGCTTTTGATTCAGTACCAGCGAGATGCTCGCATACGTCGGCTCCGCTCCATACCGCAAACACAACGGTATAACTGCGTGCAAGGGTCGGCTCCGCTCCATACCGCAAACACAACGGTATAACTGCGTGCAAGGGTCGGCTCCGCTCCATACCGCAAACACAACGGTATAACTGCGTGCAAGGGTCGGCTCCGCTCCATACCGCAAACACAACGGTATAACTGCGTGCAAGGGTCGGCTCCGCTCCATACCGCAAACACAACGGTATAACTGCGTGCAAGGGTCGGCTCCGCTCCATACCGCAAACACAACGGTATAACTGCGTGCAAGGGTCGGCTCCGCTCCATACCGCAAACACAACGGTTATAACTGCGTGCAAGGGTCGGCTCCGCTCCATACCGCAAACACAACGGTATAACTGCGTGCAAGGGTCGGCTCCGCTCCATACCGCAAACACAACGGTATAACTGCGTGCAAGGGTCGGCTCCGCTCCATACCGCAAACACAAACGGTATAACTGCGTGCAAGGGTCGGCTCCGCTCCATACCGCAAACACAAACGGTATAACTGCGTGCAAGGTCGGCTCCGCTCCATACCGCAAACACATACGGTATAACTGCGTGCAAGGGTCGGCTCCGCTCCATACCGCAAACACAACGGTATAACTGCGTGCAAGGGTCGGCTCCGCTCCATTCCGCAAACACAACGGTATAACTGCGTGCAAGGGTCGGCTCCGCTCCATACCGCAAACACAACGGTATAAACTGCGTGCAAGGGTCGGCTCCGCTCCATACCGCAAACACAACGGTATAACTGCGTGCAAGGGTCGGCTCCGCTCCATACCGCAAACACAACGGTATAACTGCGTGCAAGGGTCGGCTCCGCTCCATACTGCAAACACAACGGTATAACTGCGTGCAAGGGTCGGCTCCGCTCCATACTGCAAACACAACGGTATAACTGCGTGCAAGGGTCGGCTCCGCTCCATACTGCAAACACAACGGTATAACTGCGTGCAAGGGTCGGCTCCGCTCCATACTGCAAACACAACGGTATAACTGCGTGCAAGGGTCGGCTCCGCTCCATACCGCAAACACAACGGTATAACTGCGTGCAAGGGTCGGCTCCGCTCCATACTGCAAACACAACGGTGCAAGGACCGTGCCCGTACATATCTGATGGAGGGGAGGCTACCGCTATTATATACTTGGCCCTCGATGCACTGCCCGCCTTCACCTTGCTGTTGATCACGCTGAGGCAAACCTATGTTTGATAGCGCTCAGTCGGGAGGCGTCACGTCTCTGACGGATGTGTTTCAATAACAGAGGCCATTCCTGGAGTGGTCTTTGGCAGAGGCAGATGGTTGGAGGGCAGCGGATCAGCGGGGCATAAAACAGGACAGATAGAAGACGGAGCTGAGCCCGGGCCAAGTACCACTTAACATTTTCCCTCTATTTTATGAAAAAGAGCATTGGGTTTAACAGCTGGACACAGCCCGTCTCCTCGTCTCCAACCTTCTCTGCCGCCTTTAACACTGTTCTCTTTGTCGATCAATTCAGGTAGTCTATAATAGAGAGAACTTTATGAAAATGTGTAATTTATTGGGCACACGTTTTAAAATGAGACCTCCGTTTGCAACGTAGAGGCATTGAAGAAAGCTAAGGGGGTGGTAAAAGCATAAAGAAAGGAGAGAAGCTGAGCTCTGTGATATATAGGGTTATATGATAGAGGAGGGGAACTGAGCTGTGATATATAGGGCTATATGATAGAGGAGAGAAGCTGAGCTCTGTGATACATAGGGCTATATGATAGAGGAGAGGAGCTGACCCCTGTGATATATAGGGTTATATGATAGAGGAGGGGAGCTGAGCTCTGTGATATATAGGGTTATATGATAGAGGAGAGAAGCTGGGCTCTGTGATATATAGGATTATATGATAGAGGAGGGGAGCTGAGCTCTGTGATATATAGGGTTATATGATAGAGGAGAGGAGCTGAGCTCTGTGATATACAGGGTTATATGATAGAGAAGAGAACCTGAGCTCTGTGATATATAGGGTTATATGATAGAGGAGAGAAGCGGAGCTCTGTGATATATAGGGTAATATGATAGAGGAGGGGAGCTGAGCTCTGTGATATATAGGATTATATGATAGAGGAGGGGAGCTGAGCTCTGTGATATATAGGGTAATATGATAGAGGAGGGGAGCTGAGCTCTGTGATATATAGGGTTATATGATAGAGGAGAGGAGCGGAGCTCTGTGATATACAGGGTTATATGATAGAGAAGAGAACCTGAGCTCTGTGATATAAAGGGTTATATGATAGAGAAGAGAACCAGAGCTCTGTGATATATAGGGTTATATGATAGAGAACAGAAGCTGAGCTCTGTGATATATAGGGTAATATGATAGAGGAGAGGAGCTGAGCTCTGTGATATATAGGGTTATATGATAGAGGAGAGAAGCTGAGCTCTGTGATATATAGTGTTATATGATAGAGGACAGAAGCCGAGCTCTGTGATATATAGGTTATTATGATAGAGGAGAGAAGCTGAGCTCTGTTATTTATAGGGTTATATGATAGAGGGAGAGAAGCTTAGCTCTGTGATATATAGGGTTATATGATAGAGGGAGAGAAGCTGAGCTCTGTGATATATAGGGTTATATGATAGAGAACAGAAGCTGAGCTCTGTGATATATAGGGTAATATGATAGAGGAAGGGAGCTGAGATCTGTGATATATAGGGTTATATGATAGAGGGCGAGGAGCTGAGCTCTGTGATATATAGGGTTATATGATAGAGGAGCTGAGCTCTGTGATAAATAGGGTTATATGATAGAGGGAGAGAAGCTGAGCTCTGTGATATATAGGGTTATATGATAGAGGAGAGAAGCTGAGTTCTGTGATATATAGGGTTATATGATAGAGGATAGAAGCTGAGCTCTGTGATATATATGGTTATGTGATAGAGGAGAGAAGCTGAGCTGTGTGATATATAGGGTTATATGATAGAGGAGCGGAGCTGAGCTCTGTGATATATAGGGTTATATGATAGAGAAGCTGAGCTCTGTGATATATAGGGTTATATGATAGAGAAGCTGAGCTGTGATATATAGGGTTATATGATAGAGAAGCTGAGCTCTGTGATATATAGGGTTATGTGATAGAGGGAGAGAAGCTGAGATCTGTGATATATAGGTTTATATGATGAGGAGAGGAGCTGAGCTCTGTGTGATATATAGGGTTATATATGATAGAGGATAAAGCTAAGTTTCATGTGTGATTATATATAGGTTATTATTAGACGTGTGATATAAGGTATATATACGAACTGAGCCTGTGATATATATGGTTATTGATAGAGGGAAAGCTGAGCTGTGTGATATTATAGGGTTATATTGATAGAGGAGAGAAGCTGATTCTTGTGATATATAGGGTTATATGATAGAGGAGCGAGCTGAGTTCTGTGATTTATAGGTTATATGAAGAAAGCTGGCTCTGTGATATTATAGGTTATATGATAGAGAAGCTGAGCTCTGTGATATATAGGGTTATGTGATAGAGGGAGAGAAGCAGGATCTACATGGCTGATACAAGAGAACACGTACCAGTTGCTCAATACATAGATGTTTGTTTGTGGCTTCTTGCTTCGTCTAAACAGCAGTATATGACAATATCTTGCACCCCAGATACTAAAACTACAGCGTTTGCAAGTACGAACTAGCCGGAAATTATTTAAGAAGCACAAGACAAGCACCAAAGCCATCAGGGTTTCTGGGAGCTGAACCCCTACCCTTCTATTACTGATGGCCTTTTACCATGCATAGGCAATCAATTTAAAAAAGCTGGATAACCCCTTTAAAAGCACATTCTACACAATGATAGCTGTGAACAATCATCTTTCCCGGTGGGATTGTTAACATTACATGTACGGTATCATTATGTGCCGTGATTGGTGCACAGTATAGCTCTATGTCCTTGTACAGATACTTCTCTACATCCAATACCATTCTCCGCACTGAAAGAAGATAGAATCCACATTCATTTGAACAGGGTGATGCTCTCAAGGGACAGCTCTTTGTTCTGCTATTGTCTGGCTCTGAAAAGGTTTTAACTTATCAAATGCTTTCTGTGACCTTGTAACCTCCGATGGTGGATTGTGGGCTTTAGATGTTTGGGTGCTGAACTTACAAGAGTCCATGTGAGCCTGTGCAGGGTACTAGGTGCCTCTAAGGGGATGTTCACACGTCGCGTTGGATCCGATTTTGGATCCGTTATTAGATGAGTGTTTGGATCAATGTTTCAGACCCTAAATGGACCCAAATCCGCATCTAACAATGTGCAGTGTGATTACATTGCTTTCAATATAAAACCCGCCCCAAACCCTGTGCGTGTGATTACATTGTTTTATATAAAAACCCGCATCTAAATGTGCAGTGTGTTACATTTCTTTCAATTAAAACCTGCATTAACAAAGTGCAGTGTGATTTCATGTTTCACTATAAAACCTGATCTAAAAATGTGCAGTGTGTTACATTGCTTTCATATAAAACCTGCATCTAACAATGTGCAGTGTGATTACATTGCTTTTACTATAAAACCTGCTTTAAAAAATGTGCAGTGTGATTACATTGCTTTTATATAAAACTGATCTAACAATGTGCAGTGTGTTACATTGCTTTCAAAATTTTAAAACCCGATTAACAATGTGCGTGTGATTACATTGCTTTCCCCTTTAAAAAATGATTAACAATGTGCAGTGTGATTACTTGCTTTTTAAAATAAAACCGCATCAACAATTTTGCAGTGTGATTACATTGCTTTCTTTAAAAAAACCTGCATCAAATAATGTGCAGTGTGATTAAAATTGCTTTTATATAAAACCCGCTTTTCTAACAATGTTGCAGTGTGTTTAATTGCCTTTCCTAAAAAACCCTGATTAACAAGTGCAGTGTGTTTTACATTGCTTTCAATATAAAACCTGTTTCTAAAAATGTGCAGTGTGATTAAAAGGGGTTTTTAAATTTAAAAAAAAACCTCCCTTTCTAACAATGGGGCAGTTGATTACTTTGGGTTTTTTCCAAAAATAAAAACCCTGCTTTAAATTAATTTTCCCAGTGTGTTTTACATTGCTTTCAATTTAAAACCTGATCAAAACAATGTGCAGTGTGTTAACATTGTTTTCTATTTTTAAAACCCGCATTAACAATGTGCGTTTTAAATTACTTTTCCCTTTCACTTTTAAAACCCCGCATCTAACAATGTGCTTTTGTGATTACATTGTTTTCAATATAAAACCACATCTAACAATGTGAGGGGTGATTCCCATTGCTTTCACAAAAAAACCCTGCCTTTTAACAATGTGCAGTGTGTTTACATTCCCTTTCAATTTAAAACCCGCATCTAACAAGTGCAGTGTGTTTAATTGCTTTAAATTATAAAACCCCCAAATCTAAAATGTGCCAGTTTTGTTTCCTTTGCTTTCAATGTTAAAAACCCCAAAATCAGGGTTCAGACAAAAGTGATAAATGTTTAACATGTTTACTTGCGTCTTTCTGATGTGTCTTTTGGATCCATTGAAAGAATTACCAATTCTGAAATGTCAATTCTTGGTCCGAAAGACGCAGCAGACGCCCTATTTAAAACTATATGGTGCATTCCCGCTGCAGCCAACATGCATCCAAACATGCACCTTCGTGTTGGATCCAACTGACGCATTGCTTTTGGATGCGATTTTCGGATCCAAAACGGATCCAAAATCAGATCCAAATTGCCACGTGAACAAGCCCTAACAGAGGCCACCTAGATGCTGCAGCTAAGATTAACCATACAGCAAAGCCATAGGAAACACAATAGAGGTACGTTCACACAGCATTTTGGGATACGTTTTCGGATCTGTGTTGGATCCAAAAATCGCATCCAAAAACGCAGCGTCGATCCGATCCTAAACGGATCCAACACGTATCCAATATGCAGCTGCATGTTTGGATCTGTGTTGGATGCAGCAGTATCGCACCCTATCATTTTAAATAGGGCTCCTGCTGTGTTTTTCGGAACACGAGTTGACAGGTCAATTCTTGGAATGGATCGGAAAGATGCAATGAGCCGCATCGGCGATCATTCATGTGAACGCCGATGCATGTTTCATATTAAAAGCAATGTAAATCACATTAGATGCATGTTGGGGTCCGTTTAGGGTCCGACAGACGGATCCAAACATTCATTTAAAAGCGTATGTGCACACGGACCCAACACACCGTGTGAACATACCCTAAAAGCGTCATGTTTGGTGCAGAATGGGCCAAGTTTTGATGTACAACTCTTCATATCTCTATAGAACAGGGCTACGACAGATTTTTTGGCTCAAAGCACATCAGAAAACCGGCGCGGCCCCATTCATACATATCTCCCAATATGTTTAATACACGTCACATTTCCTACCTCTTTATTAGGTATCTGTCCAATGCCTTGAAAAAAGGTATCCCAACCTATACCCCAGCAGAGCCATAGGAAACAGCAGGACTGACGCAGTCTCTTCTGAACTTTGGTTCGCTCTGTTTCCTGTCAGTATAGACTGTGCCCAATACATAAAGCATAAACCGATAGGAAACAATAGAGGCATTTTCACACGCCGTTTTGGGACACGTTTTCAGATCCGCGTTGGATCCGAAAATCACATCCAAAAACGCAGCGGCGATCGGATCCTAAACAGTTCCAACACGTATCCAACACGCAGCTGTGTGTTGGATGCAGCTGGATTGCACCCTATCATTTTAAATATGGCTCCTGCTGCGTCTTTCAGACCAAGAATTGACATGACAGTTCTTGGAACGGGTCTGAAAGACGCATCAGAAAGACGCAATGAGATACACATTGGTGATCACTCGTGTGAACGCCGATGCGCGTTTCATATTAAAAGCAATGTAATCACATTAGATTCATTAGATGCATGTTGGGGTCTGTTTAGAGTCCGACAGATGGATCCAAACACACATCTAAAAGCGTATGTGCACACGGACCCAACACACTGTGTGAACATACCCTAAAAGCGTCATGTCTGGTGCAGAATGCGCCAAGTTTTGGCGTACAACTGTTCATTCCTCTATAGAACAGGGCTACGACAGATTTTTTTGACTCAAAGCACATCAGAAAACTGGCGCAGACCTGCTCATACATGTCTCCCAATGTGTTTAATACAGTTGGGCCCTATTCACGTCACATTTCCTACCTCTTTATTAGGTATCTGTCCAATGCCTTGAAAAAAGGTAGCCCAACCTATACCCCAGCAGAGCCATAGGAAACAGCAGGACTGACGCAGTCTCTTCTGAACTTTGGTTCACTCTGTTTCCTGTCAGTATAGACCAGGCACCCTCAAACTGCGTCCCTCCAGCTGTTGGGAAACTACAACTCCCATCATGCCCACTGTGTTATAGATTATATAAATTCATGATGGGAGTTGTAGTTTCCCAACAGCTGGAGGGCCGGCAGTTTGAGGATGCCTGGTGTAGACTGTGCCTAATACCTAAAGCATAGACCGATAAGAAATAGAGCAAACAGAAAAAAAAAGAGACTAGTTGTTTCCTGTGGCTCCGCTGTGACCCTGCTGTTGCTTTCTTGAAGGCATTCTGATGGAGGCAGGGGACGTGATGTGAATGGGGCCTTCTGCAGATCCCACGTTGTGGACTGTGTTTGGCTGCTCTCCGTTTGCGTGCACATTTTCTTGCTTGCAGAATACACTGTTTATACCTGTTTCATGTCTATTCCCAAACCTGTACCCCCCCAAAAAATTTGCACTTCAGATACTTAATTTTGGAATTTTATTTAGTCAGAAGCTGATACCGGTTACGCAGGGCTTGTGTCGTCAGAGTCGTGGCGTCCCTTGCACTCACAAGTACCTATTTGCATGTTGCGCACATCGTTTCTCCCACGGGGGGCATGTTTTTTGGAAAACCAGAAATTTTCATGGCTGCCGATATGAATAACGCGGCGCTTTAAAGGCCCACGGTTTTTGAAAGCAGCGTGCATCTCTGTTCAATTCACAGTGTGTGACAGTCCTGAATCTACAAAGCCGACGGCGTACCGCACGCAGCAGGGAGTGTCAGAGGCAGTGAAGACCGAGACGCCGCTCATACCGCACCAAGAGAGTGGCTCTAGCAGGGCTGGATTCTCTCTACAGAGCTACTAGGATTTACATTTTGAGTTAGGAATGACTGCTATCCACTATTCCTCTACGGCAGTACAGCATATGGAAATTGCTATTTTATAGATCTGAGATTTAACAGTGAATACAGTCATGAATATGTAAAAATACAAACACGCCAATAGGTTGACATGAGTGAAGTTGGCCATATTGCTGCGCAGTCTGCCCATTTTATGCATCATTAGGTGACAAGCGTCATGTCTATGGGCGCTGTCACACCGCAGAAGCAAAACCTCAGGCCACGCTGCATATCAGGGAGAGGAAAATTTAAGTGGTCATCCTTCCCGATGCTGGTTCACCTCATCGCATCTACATTGCTATTTCTGCTGTTTAATGTCCTCCCTCTCTCTATTACTGTGGCGCCTGCATATTTATAAAGAATTGAAATTTCAAGGAAAGTTCTTTGTATTAGAATCTTGAAAATTTCAATTAAATTACAGTTATAAAAAAAAGAATTGAAATAAAGGTGCCTCCTATTTGCTTCAGTTTTTCCCGGTGTTCTGCTTATTTCTATAGAAAGGCTCAGCTTCTCTCCTATATATCACAGAGCTCAGCTCCTCTCCCTCTATCATATAACCCTATATATCACAGAGCTCAGCTCCTCTCCCTCTATCATATAACCCTATATATCACAGAGCTCAGCTTCTCTCCTCTATCCTATAAACCATTTTATCACAGAAACCAGCTTCTATCCTCTATCATATTACCCTATTATACAGAGCTCAGTCTCTCTCCTCTATCATATAACCCTATATTCACAGAGCTGGCTTTCTCCTCTATCATATAACCCTATATATCACAGAGCTCGTTCTCCTCTATCATATAACCCTATATATCACAGACCCTCAGCTTCTCTCCTCTATCATATAACCTATATATCACAGAGCCTTCTCTCCTCTTAATATAACCCTATATATCACAGAGCTCAGCCCCTTCTCCTCTTCCTATAACCCTATATATCACAGAGCTAGCTCCTCTCCCTTTTTCATAAAACCCCTTTTATATATCACAGAGATCAGCTTCTCTCCTCTATATATAACCCTATATTTCACAGAGCTGCTCCTCTCCTCTATCTAAAAACCCTTATATCACAGAGCTCAGCTTCTCTCCTCTATCATAAAAACCCTATATCACAGAGCTCAGTTTCCCTCTCCTCTATCATATAACCCTATATTCACAGAGTTTGGCTCCTCTCCTCTTTTCTATAACCCTATATATCACAGAGCCAGCTCCTTTCTCTATCTTATAACCCTATATATCACAGAGCTCAGCTTCTCTCCTCTATCATATAACCTATTTTCACAGCCTCCCCCCCAAAAACCCTTTCAAAGCTTCACCCTCCTTCCTCATATCATTAACCCTATATTCACAGAGCTCGTTTCCTTTATCATATAACCCCTTATATACAGAGCTCAGCCTTTTTTCAAACCTCTATAAAAATTTTTTAAATAACCTATATATACAGACCCAGCTTTTTTCTCTATCATATAACCCTATAAATCACAGAGCTCAGCTTCTCTCCTCTATCATATAACCTATATATCACAGAGCTCAGCTTTTCCTTTTCCTTATCCCATATAAACCTTTATTTTAATCAAACAAGAGTTTAGGCTCCTCTCCTCTATCTATAACCCTTATTATCACAGGGCTCAGCTTCTCTCCCTCTATCATATAACCCTATATATCACAGAGCTCAGCTTCTTTTCCTCTATCATATAACTCTATTTTATCACAGAACTCAGCTTCTCTCTACATATAACCCAAATATATCACAGACCCTCAACCCTTCTCTCTCTATCATATAACCCTATATATCACAGAGCTCAGCTTCTCTCCTCTATCATATAACTCTATATAGAGAAGCTGATGGTACCAGATGGCAGGTCCTCTTTAAGTAGTCTCTGAAATTGTTTTTCTAAGTCTTTCATTCAAGACTGAACTCAGACTTTGCCTTCAATTGTACTTAGACATAGTGAGATATATTGGGAGATATTCCACCATCATGCACTGCTTAGTCCCATCAGAGCAGAATTAATAATCCCCATGATCACAGTTTTCCAAGGGAAGAATAGAGCTAATTGATTTCTTTCTGAATACTACAGACTAATTAAGCACTAATCTTGTGTTTATACGCCACATTGCTGGAGAGTGATTTTACGTTAACAATAAGGCTCTTTGGGGATTACACAGGATTCTTTTTGTAGATAAATTATAGTGTGTAGGATAAAAAGAAAGACATTTATTTTCAGGCTTGGATCAAATAACTCCTGTAGCATTCATGCAGGAAGGAGGAAAGGGGTTAACGGGGCTGCGAATAGGCCGTGTACCGAAGCTACGTCCTGCGGGGCCCCCTCAATCGCTTTCTGCCTGCACAACAGGTGCGGAGAACAGTTGGTCCACAGCCTGGATCATTAGACTGGAGGACGGAGGGAGACCATGAGTGTCCGGAGAGAGACATACATGGAGGGAGACAGTGAGAAAATCAAGTGGGTTAGTCAGGAACAGCAGACAACACTGACAATGTTGACAGCCGCAGCAAGAGGGATCGGAAAATGGATGAGAGAAAATCTCAGTAAGGACTTAGGGAGACATGTATGAAGGGAGGCGCATCAAGGTGCATTTGCTCATCTGTTTTTCAGTGTATAATGCGCCTGAATGTATGAAAGTGGTTTAGGTGCGTTCATAAATGGTGTCTAAAGTTCATTGCACCTCGCCCATGGGCGACATTTATTAAACTGTTTCGGTCTAAGGGCCCGTTCACACGGCTTATTTGTCCGCGGATTGGCGCCGTACTCCGCGCCGGATTTGCGCTGCAGTACGGCGCCAATCCGTCGGAGTAATTACGGTAATCCACTGCTCTCATAGAGAATTCCGTCGCTCCTACCCGCTCGCCGAATCCGCCGGGCGGGAAGAAAGTGACATGCACATTATTTACGGCACGGACGCGCCGTAGATAATGCATAGTCTATGGGGCCGGGGAGCGGCGCCCCCGCCCCAGCCCCCACCCCTGCCCCTTATTCACGCCGGATTGCGCTCGCAATTCCGGCGTGAATAAGCCGTGTGAACGGGGCCTAAAACTCACTCTTTTGCCCATAGTAACCTGTGAGCAAAAAAGTGAGTTTTAGACCTAAACAGGTTCATATATGTGGTCCATTATGTGTTTGGCACATTATGGAACTTAGTAATGCACCAAACATGTATAAAGGCTATAGACAGGCTGGAAATAAGAGAGAAGTTATTAGAATAGCATGTCAGTGATAGAAACCATGGTACTGATCCTGCTTGGTGGACCACAGGTCCCAGCAATACCTGTGCCGTGCTGGCTCTTGCTGTATGTAGAATAAAGGGCGAGAGCAGCAAAAATACATTTCAAATTTAATGTAGTAAAAATTATAAAATATGAACATCATCATCAGTGGGTTATTTAATGTAAAACTAGTTATAGATTCTATTAATTTTAAATAGATTTTATAGGAGATATTTTTATATTTTTGGGATATTATATATTTTTATATTAATTTTATATGATAACATTTTTTATTACATTTAAATAATGTAATTTTATACAGTTTGATAATTATCAGAAATTACTTTTTGTTATTGTATTGGTGGAAGTTGAGAAATATTGGAGATTTTTGTTCCTTAGGCAGTGTTCACACGGTTTATTCAAGCCGTAATTGCGGGACGGATTTCTCCCGCAGTTACGGCTTGAATAAGGGGCGGGGCCAGAGCGTGGCGGGGGAGCTGTCCGCCGGCCCCATAGACACTGCATTATTTATGGCGCGTACACGCCGTAAATAATGTGCATGCCACTCTCTCCCCCCCGAGCGGGGAGGAGCGACGGAATCCACTGTTCTCTATGGAACTGTGGATTACCGTAGTTACTAGGACGGATTGGAGCCGTACTGCAGCGCAAATACAGCACGCAGTACGGCTCCAATCAGTCCCAAAATAAGCCGTGTGAACGAGGCCTTAGGCTATGTTCACACGGCTTATTGCCGGCGGAATTGCGGGGACGGATTTCATCCACAATTACGCTGGTTGCCGTGCAGCGGGGGTGGGGCAGGGGGCGGGCAGCTCGCCGGTCCCATAGACATCCATTATCCACGGCGCATATCCCCCCAGGATAATGTGCATGTCACTTTTTCCCCGCTGCCCGTATTCGCCAAGCGGGGAGAGGAGACGGAATCCATAATTCTCTATGAGAACTGTGGATTACCGTAATGACTGGGACGGATTTCAGCCGTATTGGAGCGCAATGCGGCGTGCAATACGGCTGAAATCCGTCCCAGAATCAGCCGTGTGAACGACCCTTACAGCAAATCTATCTCCACTGCGACTCCTCAGGCTCAGGCAGAGCACATTGAGATAGGTCTGCCTATCTGAGCAGTAATGCACCTAGTTTTGCCAAACCACATTCATATACACTCACCGGCCACTTTATTAGGTACACCATGCTAGTAACGGGTTGGACCCCTTTTGCCTTCAGAACTGCCTCAATTCTTCGTGGCATAGATTCCACAAGGTGTTGCAACGATGCTCAATTGGTACCAAGGGGCCCAAAGATTGCCAAGAAAAAAATTCCCCACACCATGACACCACCACCACCAGCCTGAAACCGTTGATTTCAAGGCAGGATGGATCCATGCTTTCATGTTGTTGACGCCAAATTCTGACCCTACCATCCGAATGTCGCAGCAGAAATCGAGACTCATCAGACCAGGCAAAAGTTTTTTCAATCTTCTACTGTCCAATTTCGATGAGCTTGGGCAAATTGGAGCCTCAGTTTCCTGTTCTTAGCTGAAAGGAGTGGCACCCGGTGTGGTTTCTGCTGCTGTGCCCATCTGCCTCAAAGTTGGCCGTACTGTGCGTTAAAGAGATGCTTCTTCTGCCTCCTTGGTTGTAACGGGTGGCTATTTGAGTCACTGTTGCCTTTCTATCGCTCGAACCAGTCTGCCCTTTTATCCTTTGACCTCTGGCATCAACAAGGCATTTCCGCCCACAGGAGGGCCGCTCACTGGATGTTTTTTCTTTTTCGGACCATCCCCTGTAAACCTAGAGATGGTTGTGCGATGAAAATCCCGGAGATCAGCAGTTCTGAAATACTCAGACCAGCCCTTCTGGCACCAAAAACCATGCCCGTTTCAAAGGCACTCAAATCAACCTTTCTTCCCCATACTGATGCCTCGGTTTGAACTGCAGGGAGATTGTCTTGACCATGTCTACATGCCTAAATGCACTGATTTTGCCCCATGTGATTGGCTGATTAGAAATTAAGTGTTAACGAGCAGTTGGACAGGTGTACCTAATAAAGTGGCCGGTGAGTGTACGTGTCTAATATTACCAGTATGGTGCGACACCCCCAGAACACCCCTCATGATAGGCGCATTAGAAAGTGTCGAGTCTTAGGGTATGTTTACACGGCTTATTTTGCTGCGTATTTGCACACGCATTTTGCTGCACATTGCGTCTTATATGTGGCGAAATGCGCACAGCAATTACAGTAATTCATAGCTCTCATAGAGAACTATGAATTACACCTCGTCTCCCCGGGCGTACAATACGATTGTATCATAAGTCCGGGGAGAGAAGTGACATGTCAATTGTTTGTGGTGGCCGGCCCCCCTGTGCTTTGGAAGTGGTTGCTGATCAGCGTGTGCTTCCAAAACACCCGGTGTATTGTGGCGCATAAAGTATGCACCCCAATACGCCATGTGAACATACCCTTACGAATAATGCACCTAACACATTGATTAGTCGCATCAGACATGGTAGCCGGCTCACTTTGGCGCATCAGACATGGTAGCCGGCTCACTTTGGCGCAACAGACATGGTATCCGGCTCACTTTGGCGCATCAGACATGGTAGCCGGCTCACTTTGGCGCATCAGACATTGTAGCCGGCTCACTTCGGCGCATCAGACATGGTAGCCGGCTCACTTCGGCGCATCAGACATGGTAGCCGGCTCACTTCGGCGCATCAGAAATAGTAGCCGGCTCACTTCGGCGCATCTAGACATCGTAGCCGGCTCACTTCGGCGCATCAGACATCGTAGCCGGCTCACTTTGGCGCATCAGACATGGTAGCCGGCTCACTTTGGCGCATCAGACATGGTAGCCGGCTCACTTTGGCGCATCAGACATCGTAGCCGACTCACTTTGGCGCATCAGACATCGTAGCCAGCTCACTTAGGCGCATCAGACATGGTTAGCGGCTCTCTTTGGCGCATCAGACATGGTAGCCGGCTCACTTTGGCGCATCAGACATGGTATCCGGCTCACTTTGGCGCATCAGACATCGTAGCCGACTCACTTTGGCGCATCAGACATCGTAGCCGGCTCACTTAGGCGCATCAGACATCGTAGCCGGCTCACTTTGGCGCATCAGACATGGTAGCCGGCTCACTTCGGCGCATCAGAAATGGTAGCCGGCTCACTTTGGCGTATCAGAAATGGTAGCTGGCTCACTTCGGCGCATCAGACATGGTAGCCGGCTCACTTTGGCGCATCAGACATCGTAGCCGGCTCACTTTGGCGCATTTGACACCAGAAAAGGGTGAAAAACCCGATCATAGAGGTCTCCCTTAGTGCGAAGCTGGTTAGTAAGACAACATTACAAATGCTGCATAATAAGAGTAGAGGGGATCAATTCATTAAATAGATGAAGCCCCCGCTTCCCACTCCTGCTATTCTGGTGCATTGTCGCGGCATATTTTATTGCTAACACTAGATGGTGCAGCAGAGCAATAGCAAGTTCCATAGAGATTCAATCCACATAGGATGTTCTGTATCCGTCGTCCTAAACTTTCCATCCCACTACAGATTGCCCCAGTTTATAGGTACCTCTACTTTTCTGCACCAACAATCCACGCTATAACTTTTGCACCCCTTCAGCCCCCCTGCCACCGTCAGCTCACGTTCACGCGCTTTATCCCTTTTTAATTAGTGAATATCTGAGAGACAGTTGTCACATATTCTACAGCCGAGACCCCCGGGCTGTGCTGCTAAGTAGGATTTGAATTTGTTAATTAAAAGCAGAATGCCGCTGTAACAAACTTCCCATCTGCAGTGCTCCCGCCTTCTCTTCCCCTCCAAACATACACATCCCCGGAGGAAAGTGACGAGACACGGCGTGATCTTCCAGCAGAGCTGCCTGGCTATTGCTTTGGTAGAACAGTGAGGACCCCACACATAAAAACTGGCAGACCCCTTTTTAAGGTCTCATACACCCCCGAGGGATAACAATTATAGATGAGCGTTCTGCCTGCCCTCTGTGCTTAGTGCTTGTGATATTGTAATCAAGTTGATTATAGAGGTGACCCTATGTACCCATATGCAGGGGCATAGCTATAGGGGGTACAGAGGAAGCAGTCACTACAGGGCCCTGCAGCCCTCCTGCCCCATAAGCATATACAAACATTGTAAGTGGCACAATGTAACTGGGGGGCCCATTTTACTTTTTGCACTAGGGCCCCCGGAGCCCATATGGCTTCTGTATACAGTAGATCAGGCATCCTCAAACTGCGGCGCTCCAGCTGTTGGGAAACTACAACTCCCATAATTCCCACAGTTATAGATTATATAAGTGCATGATGGGAGTTGTAGTTTTCCAACACCTGGAGGGCCACAGTTTGAGGAGGCCTGCACCAGATTGTAAGCCTTTGCAGGCAGGACACTCTCTCCCTCTGTACCAAGTCACTCGTCATTATCATTATACTTGTTTTTTAACCATAAACTTTTTATTGGTCAGATATAAAGTAGTACATAACAGAATACAGTATAAGTCATTGTAAGACTTAATTTCAACTTTTAGCCCCAAAAAAAACCCAGCCCAAATCCCCCCATCCAGTTTTTTTTTTTTTTAACCCTTTCTACTTGTTTGACCTATGTGAGGTACGTAACCCCCCCCCCCTTTGAATATACAGCGCCCTGGTTTTAAAGCCGCTCTAAAATAAATAATAATAATCTGTCCTACAAGACATCACATGCAATGAATATGGCCACGTGCGATGCAACAGGTATAAGTGCATGGTAAATCTAACATGATATGTGCCGCATTATCAAATATTCTGGATTATTGGACGGCTAAAAAAAAAAGGGGGGCCCTGTAAAGAAAAAAAGGTTTTTTTGGGCTAAAACCATTTTTTGTCCATAGAAAACCCATAGAAAAAAAAATGCGTTTTTGACCCAAAAAGTTTTCATACTGTGGCCCTTAAAGCAAAATGGGGAGAAAGAAAATTTAAAACAGATTACAATATAGTTTAAAAAGGGTGCTCCCCCCTTTAAATCAAGAAGCTGCTAGGAGCGGAAATCACTTTTTTTTTAATGAGGACAGAAGCTCATCCCCAGGCACATGTAAAAGCAGTTCAGGGCATGTGTACCGCACTTTACTGTAGAGAGGGGCTTTAAACCACCAAATCTTTTCATGCACCTTACTTTAAAACATGTAAAAGCAGTATAGGACATGTAGTACCCCAAATGTACTGGGAGGGGAGGCACTATGACCCAATAAATGCATTTCACCCCCACTAATACATTTAAGGGGCAGTACGGACAAAGTAGTTTCGCACTATACTGTAAGAGGCGCTATGACCCCCAATTTTTGGGTCACCTTACTAATAAAGTTTAAATCTACAGGCTTTTTGTACCCCAAGTTCTGTAGAGAGGCACTAAAAGAAACCAAACCCAATTTAACCCGCATGCACACATAATACTGTAAGAGCAGTACAGGACATGTAGTTTCCACACCTTGGGGGCGTAGAGAGGTGGCCATAGACCACCAAACAATGCCCAAAAGCACCTCACCCAATACATGGGAAGAGCAGGAAAAGGACAAAGTAGTTTCCGCAAATTACTGTTTGAGAGGGGCTATAGATCACCAATCACTGCATGCACCTCACTAATACATGTAAGGCAGGGAAGGACATGTAGTACCGCAATGTATGGATGAGGGGGCTAAAAGACCCCCCAATTTACTGCTTTTACCTCACTAATACATGTAAGGCGAAAAGGAAAATGTAGGGAAAACCCCACTGGTACGTAAAGGGCGTTTAGACCACCAGTCCCCTGTATTTCCTTTAAATAAAAAAATGTAAAGCAGCACAGGAAAATATGGGACTCCCCTGTAATGTAGAAGGGGGTTCTATTTGACCCCCAAAACATGCATGCACCCCACTAAACATGTTAAAAGCCTACAGGACAGTATTTCCCCACTGTACTGTAGAGAGGTTCTATAGACCACCAATCACTGCATGCACCTCACTTAAAAACATGTAAACGTACAGGAAATGTTTGTAAAAGCACTGACTTAGAAGGGGCCCAATTTGACCACCAAAACACTGCAAGCACCCCACCCAATACCTGTAAAGAGTTTCAGGAAAAGTAGTAAACCGCCCCTGTAAAAGTAGAGAGGGGGTATAGACCACCAATCACTGCATGCACCTCACTTTTAAAACATGTAAGAGCAGTACAGGACAAATTTGTCCGAAAGTATTGTGAGGAGGCGCTAAGACCCCCAGTCACTGTATGCACCCTTTTCTAATAAATTTAAAAGCCCCGCACAGGACATATGGGTACTTTCACTGGGACTGTAGAGAGGGGGCTATAGACCCCCAATTAAATGAAAGGGCCCCCACTAATACATGTAAGAGCAGTACGGACAAAGTAGTACCCGCACTGAATTTTTGGGGAGAAGCTATTAGACTGCCAATCACTGCATTTACCTCACTAAACATGTAAGGCAGTACAGGGCATGTAGTACCCCACTGTTTCTGTAGAAGAGGGGCTTTTAGACCACCAATCACTGCTTGCACCTCATAAAACATTAAGAGCAGTAAAAGGAAAAAAGTAGTACCGCCCACTGTACTGTAGGAGAAGCTATAGGGCCCCCCAATCACTGCATGCACCCTCACAAATTTTCATTTAAGAGTAGTACAAGAATGTTGTACCCCCACTGTACTGTAAGAGGGGGCTTTAAAACCACCCTTTACTGCAAAGCCCCCACTAAAACCCTGTAAAGAGCAGTTTTCAGGAATGTATTTCCGCACTGTACTGAGAGGCGGGTAAGACCAACCAAAATGCTTTCACCTCCCCTAAATACATGTAAGGGGCAGTAAAAGACAGGTTTGTACCCCACTGTTTCCCGTAGAGAGGCGCTATAACCACCCAATCCTGCATCACCTCACTAAAACATGTAAAGGGAGTATAGGACATGTGTACCGCACTATATGTAAAAAAAGGGGTATAGACCACCAATTTACTGCATGCACCCCCAAATTTTAAAATGTAAAAGGGAGTCCCGGACATTTTAGCCCGCACGTACGTAGAGAGGGGCTAAAAGACCAACCAATCACGCACCACCTCACTAAAACATGTAAAAAAGCATACAGGGCATTTTAGTTTCCCCCACTGTATGTAGAGGGTTCTATGCCCCAAACCCAAACACTGCATGCACCTCACTAATTTCATGTAAGACAGTACAGGAACTTAGAACCCCACTGTACTGTAAGAGGCGCTATAACCCCCAAACCCTTTGCATCTCACTAATAGGAGGTTTTACAAAAAAAAAGCCATGATATCGAAATTGGGTTTTTCATTTATCCCCATAGCTACAGAGCAGCAGTGTCAGGGACCAATTTTATGCGGAGTGGGGTTTTCAAAAACAACGTCCTAAAAAAACCCCCTTTTAAGCTGAAAATATTTTAAAGCGAAAGGCCCGGCAACTTGAGGGAGCTCTGTATCTATTTTTCTACCTCACGGTCCACTATATGCATAAACAGAGATAGAGAAAGAGAGGAGGCAATGAAAGAGAAGGAAGGGGCGGCAGGGGAAAAAAATAAAAAAATAGGAAACAATAAAGAAGAAATGGGGGAAGTGAGGCCTGAATTTTCCAATACTAATGTAACAAGCTTTATTTGTTAGTTTAGGATGATTTCTGCCTTATTTCGACAGCACTCTGACCAAGGATAAAGTAAACATGACCCGGGTGCAGACAAGCCTCCATACAGCTCATGCATATGGCAAATTCCTGAGCACAAATACTGCCTCATATCATGGAACATGTAAGCTCCCTGCGAGCCTCCACTTGGTGTCTCTCTTCTGCACTGTATTAGGAATATCACTGCAATGTGACAATCTGCTTCCACAGGAGTGTGTGAGAAAACACCTAGGTATAACATATCATGGTATAGCCAGGGCCATCTTTTCCATTGGGCACACTAGGCAGTTGCCCGGGGGCCCCACAAGTATAGGGGCCCCAAGTGGTCTATGTATGTCCCAGGAATTCAAGAAAACATACCCTGGATCCCTTGTTTGGCTTTGCTTATTTAACTTTGTGCGTTTTTAGGATGTGAAAACAGTTAAAATCCATGGTGGAGAAGGGAGCCAAAGGCTCCCTGCCCTGCCAATTAGTCTTGTAGGCTGAAGGCTGCCTGTTTCCAGGCATAAGCGCTATGATAATATGGGTGTGCTTGGGGGTGGGGGCTCGAGACATGGCCAAGTGTAATGTCATGTATGTGGGCAGGGCCCATTGTAGTGTTATGCCCAGGGGCCCATAATTCTGGGTATAGCTACATCGTACTATCTGGGCCGCATACAATTTTGCTATTTTTCCACCTCTTTTGCAGTCTATGAATGTATTAGAATACTGGAGGCCAATGGAGAGGGTTTGTAGCTGTGCAGGGGTATAGTTATATATTGAGAGGTAAGGATAGTGTAGGACTGCCCGATTTTGAGATCACGTTGAAAGTCGTGGGCAGCTTAAACATCTTTTGATCAAAATATGTGAACCGAGAGTCTCAAAGTTTTTTAGTTATATACCTCTGCACCCTTCGGACACATAAGGCTAAGTCCACACAGCATTGTTAAAATGTCATCCAAAGTCCGACAGCATGTTGACATTGCTGGACCATGGCAGGACCGTGGTGTTTGATGCAGATTTGCACAAAAGCCACGGTCGTTTTTCGGATTTGCCGACAGCCCCGTACATTCATATACGGGGTATCGCAAATCCGAGTAGAATTTTTGCAATGGGTTGGACCGCTATGGATCAAACAATTATAACCATGGCACAGGAGTGGACTGAAAAAGGGGGTTTTCTCCATTACCCCAAAATCCGAGCAGAATCCAGAGGAATATAGAACATGTTGAATATTCCGCCGGATTTTAAACCCGATGGTAAAAAATCTGTGCTGTTTGGACTACACATGTATATGGACTACAGCACGGATTTTTTTATTGCTGTCTATGCGGCACAGTGCACCGTCAGATTTTCGGGGGATTCAAAATACTGATTCCGCCGAAAATCCGATGCCGCAGCTATGCTGTGTAGACATAGCCTAAGAAGACGCCAGTATTGTAAATGACTCATGGTAGCTGGGGGGGTTCCCATTTCACATTAGGGCCCAGGAACGTTGTTACACCTCTGTTGCTGTGTGTCCGTGTGTCTTGACGGCTCCTCTACCTTGTTCCATTATGAAAAGCGGCTAAAGAGAATGAGGGCTTGTCCCCACGGCCATGGTATTTTGGTCGTTTTTTCAGACGGTTTGCGGTTTTAGAAACTGTCTGAAAACCGACATGCAAAGCTCCTCCATAGACTTCAATAGAAAATCTGTTCAGCAGTCCCCACTGCACGGATTTTTCACCGGACGGTTGTTGACACCGCCAAAGTTCCAAAAAACCTAGAACATGTTCATTCTTCCGCCCGGTTTTTGGACAGAACATGAACATGTGGGTGCAAAGGGGGAGAGCTTGAATCTGCAAACCGTGGAGAAAAGCTGTCCCCCTGCGTGCCAAAAAAAACCCCGAAAATCCAACTGGTATTTGTTTTTTGCTGTGGGAACGCACCCTAATATTTTTCTGCAGCTATTTGCCTAAATCACCTGCAAGGGTGTATACACATATATGGTGACATGTCCCAATACGCTAGCTCTGGTTTTTTGGTCTATTTTGCACCAAAAAAACTCTTGACTCCATATTCTCGATGTAAAAGAACTGTCGCACACCAAAACTAGGCGCATTATGCAAGGTATACCATACACCAGATTTTTGAAAGGATCGTACTTTCTGCCGCACTTTACAATGATTTAATGTGCCTGAAAACTGCCGTGGCAACGCCAATTTTCGAACATGTCGCCTATAGTGTATTTGCTGTGGGAGCTCAGTACAAGGTACAACTCCATCCATTCCCATGTATTTTAAAGGGGTTGTCCCACTACAAGAATTGCTGCTTTTTATGTTAAAGATCTTGCAAAAACAAGTCACTTTGCAATATGTGTCCATTACCAGTGTCCTACCTATTCCTATCCCCTCTTGTATGGGCTGCATCAGCTCCTCAGGTCGCTATAGCTACAGACCTGTTCAATCTCTCCTGATAGGCTGCCAGTGCTGGTCGCTATAGCTACAGACCTGTTTGATCTCTCTGGATAGGCTGCCAGCACTGGTCGCTATAGCTACAGACCTGTTCACTCTCTCCTGATAGGCTGCCAGCACTGGTCGCTATAGCTACAGACCTGTTCGATCTCTCCTGATAGGCTGCCAGCACTGGTTGCTATAGATGCAGACCTGTTCAATCTCTCCTGATAGGCTGCCAGCACTGGTTGCTATAGCTACAGACCTGTTCACTCTCTCCTGATAGACTGTCAGCACTGGTAGCTATAGCTACAGACCTGTTCGATCTCTCCTGATAGGCTGCCAGCACTGGTCGCTATAGGTACAGACCTGTTCAATCTCTGCTGATAGACTGCTAGTACTGGTTGCTATAGCTACAGATCTGTTCTATCTCTGCTGATAGGCTGCTAGCACTGGTTGCTATAGCTACAGACCTGTTCTATCTCTCCTGATAGGCTGCCAGCACTGGTCGCTATAGCTACAGACCTGTTCAATCTCTCCTGATAGGCTGCTAGTACTGGTTGCTATAGCTACAGACCTGGCTTCTACTGCAGCCTTGTAGAAGACAGTAAGCACGCCCCTGAATTCAAAATGAAACAGAGAAAACAGGACTGAGGTAAGATGAATCAATGAAGTGAGACAACCCATTTAAGAATGCCGAAATTTTTAAGCCTGCCCTATCTGTAGAGGCTATGCTGTGGATTCTCTCCACGGATTTTATTCATTGCTATGCATGTGACACATGGTGATTTTATTGCAGATTTCGGTTGCAGATTATATGGCAGGAGCGACAGTGTAATTTTTAGGTTGTGGGTGAATCCGCTTTCACAGTATTGATCCAGGTAATCAGTACACAAAGCAGTTGTTGTACGGTATATGCAAATACCTGATCTACAAGGAAAGGGTCACTAAGGGTGAAGCTTTGCCGTAAAGCCGTTATCTGTAATTCTTTTCATTTCTCCGTCTGTTTAGAGCATAAGCCTAAAGCACATAAGAGCTGAATAATTTTATCCCTTTCACGATATTTTTTTTCTTTAGTGGACAATTTTCTATCTAATATGACTTGCCAGCAGTGTGGTATGGAAGTACTTCAGTAGTCACAAATTATTATTAGCCTCTTGATGTGTCTTGAAGTGTGAGATTTACATTCATATTAAATAAGGTATAAAACACACTGTTAAATCAGGCACAGAGATGAAAACAGATGAAGGATTGTTCTGTGCACTCAAAGCCTTTAGGAGAGAGAGAGAAAAAAAATAAAATAAATGAGCATTTCAGAGCGTGTGCTGCTGATTTTCTGAGCGCTCCGGTCCTGATCCCCAGGAGGATCTGAGCTGGATTTTCCAATGCAAGAAAGTAGCCGAAGGAATTTTCAGTTTGATCTTGTGAGAGACCTATTCAGAGCTGGCACAGGCTGAGCATGGCATCTCATGTGTACCTCCATTCACAGGGCACTATACGAGTCCCGGCTTCCCCTACCAGGAGTTACCCAAAACATGGAAAAAACAACATCTTGTCAATGACAGGGACTGCCTGTGCTCAGACATTCACAGGCCAGCTCTGTCTCACCCAAAGTCAGGGAGATTTATTAGGTTGGACAGTATGTGCTTTCCAGGGCAGCTCTTCCCTCCGCCTCCGACCTCCACCCTTAGGGCAAAGAATGAGGAGCAGGAGTCCTTGCCTGTGGTCAGCAGCCATTCACATTGGATTTTGCAGCATATCCTATACTCTCTAATGCTCTACCCCTGGGCAGATACAAGTGTTTACCAGAACAACACAGATTAATGATATATATTATATAATATACACTATAATATATATACTAATGATATTTATTTATTTTGTTATATTTATATATATTATATTATAATATATATATATATATATATATATATATATATATATATATATATATAGGCAGTCCCCAGGTTACAGACAGGATAGGGACTGTAGCATACCCCAAGTGTCCCTATTTTGGAGGGACAGTACCTATTTTTGACTCTTGTCCCTCTGTCCCTCTTAGCTCTATAAATGTCCCTCTTTTTCATTTAGGAAATAGATTTGCGTCAATAAACTGACTACGTTGCTTTAAAAAGTATCTGATTGCTTCCTCTCTGTATATTACATAACAACTTACTTAATATTTCATTATTGGGTACAGTGCAATCCTGAAAAGTTGACATGTATATGTATGGGTGTGGTTAGAGGTGTGTCTTGGAGTGATGTCATGTATTTGCGTGTGGCTAGAGGCGTGGCCTGATGTGTTCCTCTTTGCAGTCTCTAAAAGTTGGGAGGTATGCTGTAGGTTTGTTCTTAAGTTGAATTTGTATGTAAGTCGGAACAGGTATATTTATTAAATGTAACTCCATCAAAAGGTTTTTTTTTTTTGTTTTGGATAGTGCAGGGAACAGTTTTTACATTTATTTTGCTATTTGTGCCCCTGTTTAGAAGATTTTACCTCAATTTCTGTATCTCATGTGCTGCTGTGGCATGCTGGCACTTGGTTATTATGGGGCATGACTCTTGGTTATTATGGGGCATGTGTGTGATGTCAGCACACCCAGCCATGCCCCAAAAGTCTCCGTTTGTAACCCGGGGATGGATGTAAGTCGGAACGATGTAAGTCCCCGGGTTACAAACGGGATAGGGACTGTAGGTTTGTTTAAGTTGAAATTGTATGTAAGTCAGAACAGGTAGATTTATTAAATGTTACTACAGCAAAAAATATTTTTTTTTAGTTTTGGATAGTGCAGGGAAGGGTTTTTACATTTGTTTTGCTGTCTGTGCCCTTTTTTTTAGAAGATTTCAGCTAACGTTCTGTATCTCATGTGCAGCTGTGGCATGCTGGCACTTGGTTATCATGGGGCGTGACTCAGTGTTGAATGTCAGCACGCCCCATAAGTCTCTGTTTGTAACTAGGGGACGTATGTAAGAGGGACTGCCTGTGTTATACTTATGTATTATATAGGACTCTAAGTATATATATATATATATATATATATATAAAATTTAAGGATTACTTGTCAAAGACAAAAAGTCTCAAGTTGTGGAAGCTATTCACAAATGCTATTCCATAGAGCAATTTGCTGGCTTCTATGCATGTCTGTAAGCCGTTTATATTCGCGCACCCCAGCTGCACATATATATCCCTTATAGTCCGCCACACTCTCAAAATTATTCAATTAATTTAGTATTAAATTTAAAAAAATTAGAAAGAAAATCTTCCTCCTCCCCTCCAGCAAGCAGGTATCAATTGCTAATCCCCACTGATGTCCAGAATTCATTCAGTCTAACAAGGATGCTGATCTTAAGAGGGTATGGGGGCAGCAGGTGGTAATAAAAGTGGGAATATGTTTTACTTACATAATCTTCACCTGAAAGGGGACCCCAAGGGGAGCCAGCAGATCCTAAAAAATTTAGACCATACAAAAACAAGCTGTATGCACAATCAAGAGGTTAGAGTGAAACTAATACCTTTAGGGTATGTTCATACGGCATTTTTGGATCCTCGTTGAATCTGAAAATCGAATCTAAAACAGATCCAACACGGATCCAACAGGCAGCTGCGTGTTGGCTGCAGCAGGATCGCACCCTATAGTTTATTATAGGGCTCCTATAATAAACTGACAATTCTTAGAACGGATCCGAAAAAAGACGCATCAGCAAGACGCAGTGAGACTCTCACCGGGATCACTCCTGTGAACGCCGATGTGTGTTTCTAATAAAAAGCAATGTAAATCACACTGTTATTTATTTGATGCATGTTTGGTTCAGTTTGGGGTCCAACAGATGGATCCAAACCACGTCTTGAAAAGTGTTTGGAGTAAAAACATGCCGTGTTAACATACCCTTACAAACATCTAACCACGGGTGTAATCATAGCCATAGCTAACCCTATGAAGCCCAGAGGTTGAGGGGATCCAAATCAGGTACAAGAATATTGTTTCCTTTTGTAGGCTTTCTGCTACCTAACACTACTACTTGGGTTCCCTGATATATGGCGGTATTATTTATACCGTTAATTATTGCTACTTCTGCTGCTGTTTTAGTTTGTCATTAGGTGGTGGGGCCCCACCTCATTTTGCTATGGGGCCCTATGAGTTCTAGTTACTTCACTCTACCTAACTAGTGAAAGGGACATGTCAGAAGTTTTGATTGGTGGGGTCTGGGTGCTGAGATCACTACTAATCAGACTTTCTATGGATCCACACATCACAGGCTTTGCTCTGGGAGGCGAGTGGAAATGAATATGCACTATGCTCAGCACTAAAATGCCCATCTTGTTCTCCTTCTAGATTCGATAACAACCATGCCAGTCATTTGTAGTTGTCATTATAAGGTTACAATGAATTCAGGTCTACATGGAAATTAAAAATAAATACCTTTTAATACAAATATGAATGCAACTTCTCTCTCCACTGGAGGAAGAAAGCTGTATCTAATACCACCCATTGGAGGTAGCCGTCCTGTAAGTCAATATCCGACCCATGTTGGTAAGCCCGCTTCTACATACGCCCTGTAGCATCCGTCCACAGAGAATAGGGAGACGGCTGCACTTGCGCAATTCTCTGCGGATTTGGGAATATAGCCACTTGCTTGATTATGTTTGGAAATACCACAGAAATTCATGTGGAGAAGTGTAGCCATCTCCCTTTCTGTCACTCGTTAGAAATGGACTTGATGGGAAAACCACTTTTAAGGGCCTCGAAACACGACTAGGGATTTTAGCCAAGCCACAGTCTACTCCCAAAGTAAAGAACTATATATACATATATTGCAGTTTCTGGGCCCTTGTCCCTAATCAATACATAGCAGGGTACTAGTCGCCTGCTGATAAAACTTTGGTAATTAAACTAATCACTAAATCATAAAGCTCTCCATAGTGCTGCACCTCCTACATCTCCATCATCTCTGTCTTTTAATCTACCTGATAAATTTATATAAATATATAAATGGTCCCTACAAAAAGTATGGGGGAAAATTATTTCAAGTGAAGCCCCCTCAAAGACAAGGGGACATTCCATTCGGCTGGAGAAAAAAGGATTCAATCTCCAGAGGAGAAAAGCGTTCTTCACTGTGAGAACTGTAAATCTGTGGAATAGCCGCCTGAGGAGCTGGTCACAGCAGGAACAGGTGAGGGTTTCAAGAAAGGGTTAGATACCTACCTGAAACTAAAAAATATTAATACGTATGTAGCCATGTAAAATTCTATATCCAGTCTGTTGGCGGCTCTGGGGTCAGAGATGAAATCTTCCTCAGAGCAGATTGATTCTTGCCTTATGGGTTTCAAAGAATTCACCAGTGGGGAAGCTCCCTCCTTTCACGCACATTTTCCCCACCCTTGATTGAACTTAATGGACACATGTTTTTTTTCAACCGTACTAACTAGAACTATGTACTAACTATATAACTATGTACTAACTATGTAACCCTCCGCTTTTAACCACAAACACACTTCTGACACTTCTGACACTCCCTACACTTGGCCAATCACAGGCACTTTTCCATATACACATGTAAAATACCCCATATTTATAAAACATGGCTGGACCATTGTGTAAGCCAAGCAGTTCTCACCCTTCGTCTCCCCCATACACCCTAATAGATTGTAAGCTCTTGAGAGCAGGGCCCTTACACCTTGTAAATAGCTTGGTACTGTCTAATTTTTGTTTTTTGTCTGTACTTATACCCTCTAAATTGTAAAGTGCTACAGAATATGTTGGCGCTATATATATATTCTCCTGTGAGGGCGTACCTTGTATTGCACCCCTCGCATGTAACAAGTTGCCTTAATAAAGAGAAGAATTTTACGCACTGGTGAGTGCCTTGGACATTTTCTTTATTCCTGGACTATATAAATAAAGGTTATTATTTTATTTAAAACCTTGGTGTGTCCGCTACCCATACATGCCGGCATTTTAGTCAGGGAGCTCTATTCAGTCCTCAGGTTGTTATTGGAAACAGTCAACAGGTTTGTTGTCACTGCTATCATAGGGTTTGTTCACACGGCGTAATTGCAGCACGTACAGTAAGCGGCGCAATACGCTGGGTGCAGGCTTGGACTGGCCCACAGGGTAATAGGGCAAACCCCCGGTGGGCCCCTGAGCATGGCCGACCTGGAGTTTCTTTTTAACTGCATATACATCCTCAGAAGAGGCAAAAAGCAGAGAAAAAGGGGAAAAAAGCAAGAGGCAGAGTATAGGAGGCATCTACAGTTATTTACAGTGGCTGTTGGGTGAGCCCCCTAAAAAAAACTCCACCGGTGGGCCCAGAAACAGCTCAACTGGTGGGCACCTAGAGCCCGCTCTACCTGTGGGCCCCAGACACCCTAGTCCGGGTGTTTTGGGAGTCACGCGTAAGTACGAAGGAGGGGGTGGGGCATAGACATGTCACTTATCTCCCCGTGCGTACATACGATCGGATTGTACGCATGGGGGGACGAGGCATAATCCATAGTTCTCTATGAGAGCTATGGATTACCGTAATTGTGGCGCGCATTTCGCCGCGTATAATGTGCAATACACGTGTAATAACGCACGAAAATACGCGGTGTGAACATGGCCATACAATCCGTTTGCCACATAGTGCCAGATCTCAAAAGGCATACCAGCAGAGCAAAGTCTGTACATAATCAATGAAGGCTGAGAGAGTTCAGCTTTGAAGTCAGCAGTACCGGGAATTCAGCTCTGAGCTAAATTACACGCTGTAACTCAGGAGAATTACAAGGTAAGCAAGGCAATGTATTTACAAAGCTACTCAACTTGTGAGAGGATCAGGGTTACAGGAGAACTTTCTGCCACAAGTGGGTAGTGCAGCAAACTTCCTACCGTAGTCACTCGACTATGTTTTATTAAAAGTAATATTTTACATCTACCACAGACATATATAAGTGAACAGAAAAATCATCAAAAAAAAACAAACACATCAACAAGGTGACTCCTAAGTTTCCAGCATAAACATATAGGCACTAGCAAAACCATCTCTGACCTCCCTCGGAGCCTGGTACCATTGCCCTTTTAAATCGCCCCCTGCCAGCAATACGGCCATTAGTTTAATGGACTGTGATTTAGCATTTTCCCTGTCATCCTTGATCAGCGTCCTGTAATGATAGCGGCATATAGGGTGCAGTTACTCGCTCCCCAGCCAGTGCAAGGTGACACAGCTATGAGGGTACAATTATGGAGTCATTATTGCAGTGTCACACAACAGACTGCTGTCTGAATTTGGAGGTGAACGGACTGCAGGTGCTGGATAGCAATAGTCTGCATACAATTCCCATGACATAGCGCAGACACATACCACAGCGCATGGAAGGTATTTTCTGGAACTAGACAAAGTGCTTAAAGGGGTTTTGCCACAAAGTAAAATTGACGTGGGAAGCTTGAAAATGAAATAATAAACATTTTCCCCATTCATTATTATTAAACATTCTGCACCGTTTTTGTTTTAGCTGCTCCTTTAGTGATCCATTGTTTACAGCTCGTCTCCAGGGGATACGACCAGGGCTGAGAGCTCCTCACTCCTGGTCGCACATGCTCAGACATCACCTCTCCTCTCAGGCAGCTACTGAGTGTTCAAACCCCAGGTGCTGTCATTCTACTCCCGTCCTCTGTACTCCTTAGTAATTAGTCAAACAGTGCAAATAAATAAAAAATCGACCTCAGTGAGGTCTGTGCATTGATAAAGAGAAAAAAAATCCACAGGTTTGGTTCCTGCAGGGATTACCTTGTGCCTGGAGGCAAAAACTTTACCTCTGAGCTACTCACAGTTTTATACATAAACAGACTTTCTTTGACTACAAAGAGCAAAGTCATGGTGATATCATCCTGCTGGGTCACATGATCTGCAATTCAAACAGATCACACACGCCCCCTTCTGAGCACACAGAGCTGAAGAGCTGGATGCAGGAGGCATGAAATGAGATTGTGGCAAAACCCCTTTAATCTTATTTCCTCCATGTGCTGATGATATTTTTTCTGATGAAAATGAACCCCATGCAGGCTTTTATCCTGGCTGCATTCAGGTCAACACATCCATGATTTACAGACTGCAAGCTCTGCAGTCTAGGCCTTTATTATAAACAGATTGCATAATGAGGATGAAACACCAAAATTGTAAGACGGACGAAAAACCCTGTAATTTGCAGAGTGCCGCTTGCAGCAGAGCGCCATGTGTTACACGCATTTTCCTTCCAACCACGGAAATGTTTCGTACGATACTTAAAGGGCTAAAATAGAATCTAAGCATGAACTAAAAACAAAATCTGGCTAAATACTAGGCCATGTGTGTGACATGTGGCCACTGTACCCAGAACACTTATACTCTTAAAGGAAAACTACCTGGGAGTTTAAAGATTTCTTAGAACACTATAAGCAGCATTCATATGGAGAAGTAAAGCTATTCCACTACCGTCATGTGTTTCTTTTCTTTTGCCTCCTTATTCATCAAAAGATCCTCCTGGCTTGTGGGAGTGTCAGCAGTTCTCCAGCATTTCTTTCCTACAACTCCCAGACTGCATTGCAATCTAGGACTTCCCTCCATAGTTATCACTGCTAGGGTCTATGTGCTGACACTAGTAATCTCCCCAGCTCTGTACTTGCTGTCATGATGATGATAGCTAGGACTCCTAAGTCACTGTGTAAACTGTACAGAGATGCAGTCATCATTCTCATGACAGCAGTACACGACCCCCCCCAGCTCTGAACTGCTGTCCTCTGCTACTATTACTGTTACTACGTTCTGCCAGTAGGAATCAAAACAATTCTCCCTCCCTGTAATTACTCTACATTTATATGGAGAAGTAAAGATATTCCACTACAGTCATTTGTTTCTTTTCTTTTGCCCCCTTATTCATCATAAGATCCACTTTTTACAGTGAAACTTCCTGCTTGTGGGAGTTTCAACAGTTCTCCAGCATTTCTTTCCTACTACTCCCAGACTGCATTGCAGTCTAGGACTTCCCTCCATAGTTATCACTGCTAGGGTCTATGTGCTGACATTAGTGTGTAAGCCCCCCCAGCTCTGTACTTGCTGTCATGATGATGATGATAGCTAGGACTCCTAAGTCACTGTGTAAACTGTACAGAGATGCAGTCATCATTCTCATGACAACAGTACACGACCCCCCCCCCCCCCAGCTCTGAACTGCTGTCCTCTGCTACTATTACTGTTACTATGTTCTGCCAGTAGGAATCAAAACAATTCTCCCTCCCTGTAATTACTCTACATTTATATGGAGAAGTAAAGATATTCCACTACAGTCATTTGTTTCTTTTCTTTTACCTCCTAATTCATAACAAGATCCACTTTTTACAGTGAAACTTCCTGCTTGTGGGAGTTTCAACAGTTCTCCAGCATTTCTTTCCTACTACTCCCAGACTGCATTGCAATCTAGGACTTCCCTCCATAGTTATCACTGCTAGAGTCTATGTGCTGACATTAGTGTATAATCCCCCCAAGCTCTGTACTTGCTGTTATGATAACGATTATAGCTAGGACTCATAAGTCACTGTACAGTGAAGCAGTTATCATTCTCATTACAGCAGTACACAACCCCCCAGCTCTGAACTGATGTCCTCTGCTACCATTACTGTTCATAAGTTCTGCCAGTAGAAATCAAAGATAGACAAACAGTTCCCCTTCCCCTGTAATTAATCTACATTTATATGGAGAAGTAAAGATATTCCACTACCGTCATTTGTTCCTTTTCTTTTGCCTCCTTATTCATCATAAGATCCACTTTTTGCATTGAAACTTTCTGCTTTTGGGAGTGTCAGTAGTTCTCCAGCATCTCTTTCCTACAAGTCCCAGACTGCATTGCAATCTAGGACTTCCCTCCACAGTTATCACTGCTAGGGTCTATGTGCTAATCCCCCCCAGCTCTGTACTTGCTGTCATGATAATGATGATAGCTAGAACTCATGAGTCACTGTGTAAACTGTACAGAGACGCAGTCATCGTTCTCATGACAGCAGTACAACCCCCCGGCTCTGAACTGATGTCCTCTGCTCCCATTACTGTTAGTAAGTTCTGCCAGCAGGACTCAAAGGTAAAGTAACAGTTCCGCTTCCCCTATAATTCCTCTAATGTAATTACTTCTATTCAGTGTCAAACTATAGGCTGGCACCAGTGAGCGTGCTTTCACATGGTGCATTTTTGGTGCGTTTTCTTTTTTTGCAGAAATGCACAGTAAATCATGATGTGCATTTCAGAAAAAAAACACGCATAATAAAAACAAAAATGCACCGTGTGAAAGCACCCTAAATGCAGCCAGATCGTTCTCGTTTCAGGTGGTATCAATCATTTTGTATCTTTTTTTTATCTCTGCTGCCACACACAATGACTTCTCAGAACATTACCAGATACTTTTTCCTAAAAATTTTATTGAACAATTTACCTTATGACGCAGAGTAAATCAATTAAATTTAAAGTAACTGCATCACCATGTACGAGCGGTTTTAACAGAAATACCGCTCAAGTCTGCTTTCCCCAATCAGATAAAACTATTTTAGAATACCAGGTTCACAATTTACTTGACAAAACAAAATGTTCCTCTCGCTGGAGGCCTGATAAAACCAGATATCTCTCTTGGACTATTGCACACATTTTAATTAAATTTGCCTAAAACATACCAGACTCAGTGAGAAATAGGAACCTATGATAAAATGGGCTGAAAGTGGTCCCCAATTTGTGGTCAAACATGCTGGACCTGACGCTCCGTATGGATGAATCTTCTGGTAAGTATTTCCGGCGTCACTCAAGGCCATCTTTTCCATTGGCAGTTGCCCAGGGGCCCTACAAGTATAGGGGCCCCAGGTTGGATATGCTTGTCCCAGGAATACAAGAAACATATCCTGGATCCCTTGGTTAGCTTTGCTTATTTAACAGTTTGTGTGTTTTTAGGATGTGCAAACAGTTAGAAACCATGGTGGAGAAGGGAGCCAAAGGCTACCTGCCCTGCCAAATAGTCTTGTAGGCTGCAGACTGCTGGTGTCCGGACATAAGCGGCATGATAATATGGGTGTGCTTGGGGGTGGCTTCGGGCATGACCTAGTGTGATGTCATGTATTTGGGCAGGGCCCACTGCAGTGCTATGCATAGGTGGGCATATTGTTGTTAAGACAGCTCTGGCATCACTGTAGCAACTTCTCGTGCCATGTCGCTTTTCAATTTCTGGAGAGCTTGTGGCTTGTTCTAGTAAACTTTTCCCTTCAGAAGGCCCCAAAAAAGCCTTGTGGGAACAAATCGGGTAATGGTGGCGGCCAAAGCCCCTTACAAATGATTCAATCCCAAAATGCTCAGCTCTCAGGCATGGTTGAACTGAAGTTAACGGGGTTGTCTTACTACATTGATTCATCTTACCTGAGCCCTGATTTCTTTTTTTCATTTTTGAATTCAGGGGCTACTACTGCCCTGCAGTGAAGAACTGCTGAGGACACCAGGTCTGTAGCCATAGCAACCAGCGCTGGCAGCCTATTGGGAGAGATAGAACAGGTCTGTAGCTATAGTGACTGGTGCTGGCAGCCTATCAGGAGAGATAGAACAGGTCTGTAGCTATAGCGACCAGAGCTGGCAGCCTATCAGGAGAGGTTGATCATGTCTGTAGCTATAGCAACCAGTGCAGCAAGACAATCAGTAGAGATAGAACATGTCTGTAGCTATAGTGACCAGTGCTGGCAGCCTATCAGGAGAGATCAAACAGGTCTGTAGCGATAGCGACCAGCGCTAAGCCTATCAGGAGAGATCAAACAGTCTGTACAAAGTGACCAGTGCTGGCAGCCTATCAGGAGAGGTTGATCAGGTCTGTAGCTATAGCAACCAGTGCTGCCAGCCTATCAGGAGAGATAGAACAGGTCTGTAGCTATAGCAACCAGTGCTGCCAGCCTATCAGGAGAGATGGAACAGGTCTGTAGCTATAGCGACCTGAGGAGCTGATGCAGCCCATACAAGAGGGGATATCTAGCAATAGGTAGGACACTGTTAATGGACATATATTGCAGTGACTTCTTTTTGCTAGATCTTTAACATAAAAAGCAGCAACCCCTGTAGTGAGACAACCCCTTTAAGGTATGTCGCCCCATGCTGGTAAAAGTAGCTGGTGTTCATTTCCTATTTGTCCAATTGATTTACAAATGGGTGAGAGATCTCCACATCTATTGCACTGGTTACAGCACCAGTTATACATCGCTGTGATATTGTGCACTACATGCCAAGTTTTTTTCTTAAAGTTCCTAAAGCACAGTCTCGTGAATTCCATGAGGATCTGAGCTGCCCACAATCGTGTATTCTGAGCGTTTACACAGCCATATAAGTGAAGCCATCCCTCGTCTGTAAACCACATGACACCAAGACTATGGTGACAAATGCCTCTAAACCAGGGGTCTCAAACTGTGGCCCTCCAGCTGTTGGGAAACTACAACTCCCATCATGCATTATATAATCTTTAAAAGTGATGCATGATGGGAGTTGTAGTTTCCCAACAGCTGGAGGGCCGCAGTTTGACACCCCTGCTCTAAACATAGTCCGTACACAAATGGCCACATGTATAAAAACTGTCTAGGTCTAAAATTCACTTTGTTGCCCCTAGCATTCATTTTTTTCAGAGCATTATATGAAATGAAAGGGGCGCTCTGATTAGTTGCTATGGGCAACAAAGTGAATTTTAGACTTAGTTTTTATACACCCAAAGCGTCTGTTTTTATCGGGACTTTCCAATGCATGCACCGCAGTCACTTGGTATGCATGAAGACGAGCTGTCTTTGCAGCTCTTTGGCACGTGCTCCTGGATGTCCTCGTCTGCAGAGCCCATTTGCGTAAAGACATTCTTGGAGAAGCCAACAATCTGTCGTTAATGTTCTGCACCATTTCTTGCAGCATTTTCAGCCTGCCTCCGCCATCCATGTCCAACAACGTCCCAGCTTCCATACCAATCTCTGAAAACACGACTTTGCTGGTGGCTAACTGTAAATTTCTTCACAAATTCAATTTGACAGGACCTAATGTAATCCAATAGGTGCGCACAATGAACACTCGCTCTTGCACTGTATAGTGAGACACGGGCAGCACAGGCTCCTACTGACTACATAACTAAGTAAACAATGCTGACATGGTGTGCCAAACTTTAAAAGCCCGGTTTGTTGCCCAACCCATTCCATCTTCCTTGCCATGGGCGGCCGCATGCGGACAACAATAGTTGGGGTTTTGTTGAGCTTAAAGGAGTTGTCTCCCTTCAGAGTTTCAGGGAATGCATGAATGAAATACTCTGCCTTCCCTTGGGTCAGGATGACTAATTTGCTACAGCTCCATGCTTGTACAGCCCCATGCGGTGCTGTGCTTTCAGATGCTATTAGATCAGATTAGCTTCTCAAACTACTAACAGGACTTCTTATCTGATCCCCAAAACAAAAGCCAAATTTACAGTCTGTTTATTTTACATAAATCAAGCTTTTTATGCTGAGCGCACAGGACACTGCTGAGACCTGTGTGATGACTCACTCACTGTTATCTTATTGAACAAAAAAGCAGGGGGGGGGAATTTTTTACAGGTCGGTTATGAGGGAACTGAAATAGCCAGGGAGGTATAAATTCACTTGTATTCCTTAGGGAAAAACGAGGAACAAAGCAATATATTTGGAAAATGTCTTTATTTTGTGTTCCCTACAATTTGAAAGCTATTCTTTGTAGCGAGACAACCCCTTTAAAGGGGTTTTGCCACTAAGTGAGTTCCTTACCTCTTATCTGCTCAGGAGAAAAAGATAAACAAAGCATGCTGGTCACAGAGAACAGGGGGGGGGGGTGCAGAGAGTGAGGAAGAGGGAGCGTCTGCAATGTTTATTAAAATTTAATTACATTACAACTAGTGGATTCTCTATACAGCAGACAGCCTCATACACTGCACTTTCTCCCCAGCTCCTTGCGGCCGCCATGTGGACAACAATAGTTGGGTTATGTTGAGCTTAAAGGAGTTGTCTCCCTTCAGAGTTTCAGAGAATGAATGAATGAAATTACTCTGTCACTCTTGGGTCAGATTACTAATTTGCATACGCTCCATGCTTGTACAGTCTGTGCGAGCTGTGCTTAGATGCTAATTAGATCAGTTAGTTCTAAACTACAAAACAGGATTCTTTTGACCCCCAAACAAAAGCCCTAATTAAGTTCTGTTTTTTTTTCATTAATAAAAGCTTTTTACTGCTGAGGCACAGGACACTGCCATGCCTGTGTGATGACTTCACTCATGTTTCTCTTTGAACAAACAGCAGGGGGAAAATTTGTTTACAGGTCGGTTAGGGGTACTGAAAAACCCGGGGAGGTATAAATTCACTTGTATTCCTTAGGGAAAAACAGAGGAACAAAGCAAAAATTTTTGGAAAAAATGTCTTTTTTTGGGTTCCCTACAATTTGAAAGCTATTCTTTGTAGCGAGACAACCCCTTTAAAGGGGTTTTGCCACTAGGGGTTTCCCTTACCTCTTATCTGCTCGGGAGAAAAGATAAAAAAAAGCTGCGGTCACAGGGAAAGGGAGGGGGGGGTGCAGAGAGTGAGGAAAAAGGAGCGCTCAATGTTTATTCAAAAAATTAATTACAACTAGTGGATTCTCTATACAGCAGACAGCCTCATACACTGCACTTTCTCCCCAGCTCCTTGCGGCCGCCATGTGGACAACAATAGTTGGGTTATGTTGAGCTTAAAAGGGTTTTGCCACTAAGTGAGTTCCTTACCTCTTATCTGCTCAGGAAAAAAAAGAAAAAAACAAGTGCGAGTACAGGGGGGGGAGTGGGGGGTTTGAGCAGAGGTGGGAAGCGGGAGCGTCTGAAATTTTTTCTCAAATAATTACATTTAAACTGTGGTTCTCTATAAGCGGGAGCCTCATACACTGCATTTTCTCCCCAGCCCCTTGCAAACTCCTTCATATTCCGGTCATTAGTTTAAAAAGTGCAAACAGCAAGCTCGGCCAGATCAGTTGCTGTCAGTGTCCTGGTGTGTCTAATGTAAACGTTCAGGAACTAGGGGGACTGAGCAATGCTGTAGCTTTTCACAGGCTTCACTTTTTTTTAATCACATTATTTAGAAAAGTTTATTAAAACCCATTTTTTGGGGGATCCCACGTCAACATTAATCGTGGCAAAACCCCTTTAACAAACCTTTCTCACTGAGTAGTATATGTTTTGACCAAAATTCAGCAAAATATGTTCGTTAGTTATGGAGTTATAGCTGATTTTTCTGGGCCTCCAGCGAGTGGGACAACCTGCATTAGATGCAATTATAGGAGGAGTTTTGTTGCAAAATAAAATCCCTTTCTGAGGCCAGCTCATAGTTTGCTAAGCCGGCCTCAGAGAAGTTCTACCCATTCTTTTCTATGGCAGCTCTGAAGTTATTCTCACCACATGGATTGGCTTTAAGCATGTTGGCAAAGGTAAATGAAGATTATTACCAAATACATTACTGTCCTGATTTTGCTTACTTTCAGAGCTAGAGCATACTCCTGCTTGTGTACACAAGTTTCCCTAGATTACTGACCATCTCTTTCTGCAGTCATTATTCCAGCTTGTTTATCTAAGTTAGTGACAATCTTAAAGGGGTTGTCTCACTGCACTGAATTCAGGAGCATGTTTACTGGCTTCTACTAGGCTGCAGCAGAAGCTAGGTCTGTAGCTATAGCGACCAGTGCTGGCAGCCTATCAGGAGAGATTGAACAGGTCTGTAGCAATAGCAACCAGTGCTTGCAGCCTATCTGGAGAGATGGAACAGGTCTGAAGCTATAGCAACTAGTGCTGGCAGCCTATCAGGAGAGATTGAACAAGTCCGTAGCTATAGCGACCAGTGTTGACAGCCTATCAGAGAGATGAACAGGTCTGTAGCTTTAGCCCCAGTGCTGCAGCTACAGGGGAGTTTGAAACAAGTTCCCTGTGGGCTTAAAGGGGGGGAAAAACCTGAGTTTGGAAGGGGGGAAATGCAGCCCATTAAGAGGGGATATTAGGAAAAGCTCGGACAGTTAATTCCCCACCGCTTTACGATATAGTACAAATAAATCTACATTAAAATTAAGGGCCCCAACTGTATGAAAATTTTAGGGTAAAACTCATTTTTTGCCCTTGGGGAAAAAAAAGTGAGTTTTAGACTTAACATTTTTTCTACTTGTCCCCCTAATTTTTGGGAAATCAAAAATCTCCCCCACCATGTCCATATTGCAAGTTATTTATAAAAAGAAAAATTGCTCCAGTAAAAAAAACAACATGAAAAAATGTTCCCCCACCTTGGGATTGGGGAATATTCCTACTGAATGCCCAAAAAATTATAATTCAATTTCTTGTTTACTGAGTTCCCCTCTAAAGATAATGTGTTCTGCTTTACTTTGACTTTCCAATTTGGCTTTATGTCATGTCTGGAGTAGACAACAAAAGCCCCAAAACATATTAATAAAGCAAAACATCAGAATACTTGGCCCCCCGTTAATAATGTATTTGGGTTTACATCTGAATAATCCCTATATGAAAGCTGGACAGCAAGTCATATAGGACATGCACAACCCATATACTGCATGTGTTTACACGCTTTACTGCTTGATGGTATAGGAGTGATTTGACCATTTTCCCTTTCCCCACACCCCGCCCCTGTTTCTGTGTAGCACATTCTGTATAGAAATAAAAAACCACGAAGACTTAAAGGGATTTTGCCACGATGTAATGTTGACGTGGGATCCTCCAAAATGGGTATTTAATCACTTTTCTAAATATATGTGTTACAAAAAGTGAACCCTTGAGAGCTAAGTATCTCAGTTCCCCTTAGTTTCTGCCGTTTACATTAGACCGATCAGGCCCTGACAGGAGTGATCGGGCCCGCGCTTGTGTTTGCACTTCTTATCTGATGACAGGGAACTAAGGAGCTTTCAAGGGGCTGGAGAGAAAGTTTCAGGTATGAGCTGTCTGCTGTTAGGAATCACTGTTGTTTATTTTTTAGAAAAACATTGCAGACGCTCCCTTTTTCCCTCCTCTTGCTCCCCCCCCCCTTCCTCCTGCAGGTTCATGACTCAGCATGCTTTGTTTATATTCTCTCCTGAGCAGATAAGAGGTAAGGAACTCACTTCCTGGCAAAACCCCTTTAATATGAAAGATAGGTGTAGGACACCCACAATACAAAGATGATCCTGGTTATACTCAAACATTAAACAATCAAACTACTAGAACATATAAACCTCGGAAATAGATAAAATATAACTTTTATTTAATAACTATTAATAAATACCTAAATATAAAATACACTATCAATATCCCTAATCAACTAAAGCTGCCTATAGAAAAATGGGGTGATTGCCCCGATAAGGGCGCCCCCAATCAGGAGCTTAGACTACCAATGCCCTAACAAGATACATAAACCACATACAGTACTACAATCACAAAAAGCAAAAAAGTGCTCAAATGTGCAAACCACTCCTTCCCCCAAACATCCAGGGGTTCATAAGGGAACTGAAAACTACAAATGATAATACAACAAAATACCAAATAATGCAAACTGGTTTATACACAGCGTCCCCACAATGTTAATGCACCACGTAGGAAGCATAGGATAGCAAGCCAGAGTGAATATAAAAGATAAATACCTTTATTGTAGTCAATTTTAAAAACAGTAGAAAGGCGTGCGTTGGAGCAGTGCTAACCAGAGACCGGTCTCGAAATACCAAATAAGTTACGCCCCTTGTTAGGCAGGAATGTGATGAACGATATATAGAAGGGTCCGAGATAGCAACATAGTGGATCCCTTCAGTAAGATACAGCAGTGTGATGTGGCAGCTATTGCACTCTGTATAGAGACATACTTTCCAAGAAGGGTGCAAGAAACTACACAGAGGACTTGGATAAAAATTAAAATCCCAGAGACACAATGCATGCCATCACCTAATTGTGAACACAAACACAAAATCAGGTTATCGGGGCCTCAAATGCGACTCTTGACTTGCTGCACATTCAGCCACAGCCTCAAATGCGACTCCTGACTTGCTGCACATTCAGCCACCGCCTCAAATGCGACTCCTGACTTGCTGCACATTCAGCCACGCCTCAAATGCGACTCCTGACTTGCTGCACATTCAGCCACAGCCTCAAATGCGACTCCTGACTTGCTGCACATTCAGCCACAGCCTCAAATGCGACTCCTGACTTGCTGCACATTCAGCCACCGCCTCAAATGCGACTCCTGACTTGCTGCACATTCAGCCACCGCCTCAAATGCGACTCCTGACTTGCTGCACATTCAGCCACCGCCTCAAATGCGAATCCTGACTTGCTGCACATTCAGCCACCGCCTCAAAGGGGTGCGGGAAAACTCTCAAAGACTTGCTGCACATTCAGCCACCGCCTCAAATGCGACTCCTGACTTGCTGCACATTCAGCCACGCACGGCTGGGATCATGGGTATGTTTGCACAGTACCTGCAAAATATCTGTCGGATTCTATAACAGAATTTGGATTTCAGATTCGGCCGTCCCATAGACAGTCCATTTTCTATCAGAAATCTGACGGCAAAATGTGCGCGTTCTTTTTGTAAAGATATTGGTTTTGAAATCCGACCTCACAAATCCCTTTCTTTTGTAGAAAATAGGGGGGTCAGATTTTTTTATTGAGGTCTATGGGGGTAAATTAAAAAAAGGGTTTGGTTTTTTAAAAAAAGATTCCAAATCCCGAAATCAGTCCAAAAAAAAAAAAACCGACTATAAAAACCCCCCTTATATGATGGCCCTGAAAAGTAAACATTTTTGTTCTGTTTTTCCCCCAATTAAAAAAATGTTAAGGGGTTAAATTCACAAAAGCGTAAAGGGGGGTGTTTTATGCCCCTCACGCTTTGGGTTTTTTTTGAAAAAATGGCCCCGGCCAGGGGCCCGGGGCCCGCACGAAACTTAATTTAAGCGCTGACAGCCGTCTCCCATTGACTTTCACCTTCCTTGGAGTGTATGCGACGGGGAAGGGAAAGTGACTTTTTCCCAATTTTTTATCCACAGGCGTATTGGGAAAGGGGCCCGGGAAAAAAAATTGGGTAAATGGCTCCCTTTTTAGAGTAAATATAACCCTGCTGTTTAGGCCCCCCAATGGCTCCATTTTTTTTCCCTTTTTTTTTTTCTTTGGGTTTTTTTTTGGGGTTCGTAGAGAAAGTTTTCATTTCTGAAAACTTAGCCCAAAAAATTGCTTTTTGGAGACCCCCAGGGTGCGAAAGGGCACACAAGGGTAAAGTTCCTATTCTCATGTAAATGTTTTGGAAAATAAACCAGGTGTCCAATTAAAGAAAAGTCCAATTATAATTTTTAAGTTGAGGGTAGAATATCCCTTTAATACCTTTTGGGCACCTACAAAAGTAATTTAAAAATGTTTCCCCTTTAAGGGTTTTAACAATTATAAGGATTTTATGTATTTTGTTTTAAGTTTTTTAAATTTAAACTTCGCACTGCCCCGTAAGAAGATGAATATTTTTAAAGTGTACCAAAGATTTTTAAAAGCCCTTAAATTTTATTTCCATTGGTTAGGGTGGGTTGGGCCCTTTAAAAAAACCCCTTTTAATATCTTTTAAACAATTTGCCTATAAAATAAAAAACCTGGGGGGGCTTTGCTCCCAAAAGGGTTTTGAAAACTCAAAAACCCGTGACCTCAAACATTTGGGTCTCCCGCCCGGGAGCCAGCTGGTTTACACCCCCAAAAAATGTGACCCCTTCCCCGGGGGTAGTAAGTATAATAAAATTATTTTCTCTGAATCTCCCAAAGGAGCTATGGAAAATTTCCCAAAATTTATGGGGTGTAATTTAGGCGCATTGCTGCACAAATTAAAAGCAAAAAAAATTAAGCCCTTTCAAATACGGGCCCTGTTTAACATGAGGAAAAAAGAGGAAAAAAGGGGGTGGGCCCACCAGTAAAACCCCCATTTTGGGCAACTTGGGATTGGCTTCACTGCCCTTGTGTAACGTTGGGAAAAAGCAAGCCTATGATCATGGGCCCCTCACTAAAATTTAATTTAAAATAGTATTTAAAGAGTTATGTAACTCCTTGGGTAATACTGGTTTTTAGTTTTCATTCCCTGGTTTTTTCCCCGAAAATAAGAAAACCCCCGAAAAAAAAAGGGCCTAGTGCCCTTTTTAAGGGGTTTTGAAAAATTTCAGAGTTTGGCCCGCCCTTTTTGTTTATGTTTGTGATTTAAATCAAATACAGGATAAATTAAAATTTCAGGTTGAGGTTTTGTTAAACAATAAATGTGAAAAAAAAACCCTCCCCTAAAAAAAAAAAATGGGTTTGTCCCTCTTTAAAGGGGCAAAAAATTAATATTTAAACCCCTGTCTTTATTTTCGGGGAAAACCCCCGGGAAAAGATGTGTTCCCGCTAAAAACCCCCGATCTGGGAAAAAAGGGGGTTTTAAAACCCCCATCTGATTTATAGGGTTGTAAAAGGCCCCGTCTCCCACTTAAAACCCGCTTGATTTAAAATCTGTCCTCTAGTTACAAACGGGAACTTATTGGGGGCATTGCTGGGGCCTTTTAAATTTTTTTATGTTTCCAAAAGCCAAAAGTAACTTTTTGGGAAAGGACAAAATTCCAGCATGCCACAGAAAAACATGAGGGGAAAATCTTCTTAACAAAAAGGGGGGCAGACAGCAAAACAAATGTAAAAACCCCCTTTTTCCCCGCCCCTGAAAATAAAAAAAAAAAATTTTTAAAGCTGGGGAGTTTTCAAATTTTAATTTTATTTAAACCCGTTCGAAATTTCAAAACAAAATTCAACTTAAATTTTAATTTTTGCCCTTGGGGTTCTCCAAAATGGGTATTTAATCCACCTTTTTCCCCAAATATAAAAAGATTAAAAAAAAAGTGAAGCCTGGGAGAGCCCACAGCATTGCCCCAGTTCCCCTTTGTTTTCCCGAAAAGTTTTTAAACCACAAACCCCAAAGGGCCGACAGGTCTTCCCCAAAACTGGCCCCTCCTTCTCTTTTTGGGCCCAAAATTGTCCCTTTTCTGTGAAAATTGGGAACATGAAGGGCCTTTTGGGAAGGGGGTTTTGGGGGGAGAAAGGGGCAGTTTTAAAGAGGCCCGTGGCTTTTGTAAAAAAAGGGTTTTTTCCCAAGGGTTTTGTTTTAAATTTCATTTATTTGAAAAATAAATTCAAAAAAAATTTGGGGGGAATTTTCCCTTCTTCCCTTTTCTGATAAAATCTCCTTAACCCCGCGCCGTTTCTTTGGGGCAATATGTATTTTATATTTTCCTGAGAGAAGATGGGAAGGAAACCTTTACATAAAAGGGCAAAAAACCTTTAAGGGGAAAACAAAAACCCCCAAATTCCCCACCCGTTCTAAAAACCCAGGGGGATTGTTTTTTTTAAAAAATTTATGAGGGAAACCCGGGAAAAGGAACCACCCATAGACCCAAGGGGGTTTCTCGGGGGGAATTAGGCCTTTTAATTGTGGTTTTGAGAAAGTAAAAAATTAAAAGAAAAGGGGGGTCTTTTATGGGGGAAATTTTGCCCCAAAGGGGGTCAACTTGACTGTTTTTGGGGGTAATCATTGTGAACCCCCAAACCGGGAAAACCAAAGGGCCCTTTGGGGGTGGCCCTAGTATGGGGGGGGAAATCGGGGTGTGGGGAAGCCCAACAGATTTTATGGCAAAAAGAATAGATGGGGTTTAAAATTGGAAAAAATTTTTAAGGGGGTTTAAAATGTAAAAGGGGGGAAATTTTAGGGGGGTAAAAGTTGGGGAAAAATAAAAGGGGGTTTGGGGGGGGATTTTTATGGTTGGGAAAGGGGGGTTAAAAATTTGGTTATGTTTATTTTTGGAAAAAGGTTGGAAAGAAATTTAAATTTTAAGGGGGGTAAAAATTTTTTGGGGGTATTGATTGAAATGGGGAAGATTATAGTTTTTTTGGGGAGGGAATGTTTAAATTTTTTTTTTTGTTTTTAAGGGGGTTTTTGAGGAATTTTTATTTTGTTTGGATTTGGGGGTGAAATTTTATTTAAGTGTCCTTTTCGTTGTCCCCTTTCCTCCCCTATTGAAGGGGGAGCCCCAACCCCACTTTTTCCCACCGCTCTGCCCGTTTTGCGGGCCTACCTTTTAATTCCCGCTGACATTTAAAAAGCCCGCCCCGCCCCTGTTTTGTACGAATCCCCCGGTTTGAAATTAATTTTTTTTTGTTTCTGTCCCTTCGAAATTTTTGAGTCCCAGGTGCATTAAATTTTCCCCCCTTTTCCCCGGGCCCTTTAAAAAAAAAAGTTTTTTCGCCCCTTTTTTTCCCTTTTTAATTTTTGTAGATCGGAATCTATCCCCGAGAAAAAAAAATTTGGGTTGGGTTTTAAAATTTGCTGGCAGTTTTTTAAACCCCAAACGGGTTTGTTTATCCAAATTTATGAAAAATTTTTTAATGCCCGGTTTTTTTTTTTTTTTTTTTATTCGATTTAAAAAAAAAAAAAGGGGCCACCAACGCATTAATAAAGCAGCTTTCCCCCCCAAAATAAAAATTAATTTTTAGCATTTTGAGATGTAGAGATAATATAAAAGGGCCCTTGTCCCAGATATAATTGACCAAAAAAAATTTCCCATCCAGCAAGCCCAAAAATAATTATTGGGGCACCCTCTCACAATAAAAAAAAGTCCCAGATGGGGCATTTAACCTTTCTTAAAAAAGACTGGCGGAAGCAATATTTTTTAAATTTGGTTTTTCCCCTAAAAAGGTTTTCTTTTTTTAAAGTTAAAAAATCTTTCAAAAAAAAAGTCCCCCTTTGAAAAAATGTGTCCATTAAACCCGTGTCCGAGCTTTTCCTAGATATCCCCCTTTATGTATTTGGGGGGCAATTAGCTCCCCCAGGTCCTATAGTTGCAGCCCTGTGGCGATCCTCTCCTGGGTTAGGCTGCCCGCACTGGTTGGGATAGCTACAGACCTGTTCTTTTTTCTTTTTCCCCGATTTGGCTGCCAGCAAATGGGTTTCTTTTAGCTTTCAGGGGCCTTTTTTTATTCCCCTCCGATAGGGCCTTTCCCGGGACTGAAACGCTATAAACTACAGACCTGTTTTAGCTCCCTATAGGGTCAGCATTTGGGTTGGGTAAAAGGGTAAAAAGGGCCTGTTTTTTACTCTCCTGATAGGGTGCCCACACTGGTTTTCTAAAAGCCCAAAAAGGGCCTGTTTGGAAAAAAAATTTTTAACCTGATAGGGTGCCGTGGGAAATTTTCTATAGCTAAAAAAAGCCTGGCTTTTTTTTTCTAAAAAGCCCTAGTGTAAGCCAAAAATTAAAAAACCAGAATTCAAAGTGAAAAACCAAAAAAAAAACAGGAATGGGGTTAAGATGAAAAACAATGTAGTGAACCCCCCCTTTAAAAAAAAGGAAAAAGGTTTCCCCTATTTCCCCCTTACCTTCCCAAAAAATGGCACTGAGATTTAGGGTTTTCAGACATACAGGGGGACTAAAATCAAAATAGCAGCCCCCCAAAAAACCCTTGGGGCAGGGCAAAGACATTCTCAAAAATGTGAAATTTCAGAGAAAATACGAGTAAAATTTAAATTTTTAAAGGAAAACCCTGTTTTGCTTTTTTTCTTGGGACCCCAAAAAAAAATTCTGCAGGATTTTCCCCGTCTCCCGTGGGGCTATGTTCAAAACCATAATTTTCCCGGGGGTTACACTTAAATTTTTCCCCAATTACGGGAGTGATCTGGGGGGTTCGCGCTGATAACGCGGTACTCCCGGGAGCACTTGGGGGGTTTAAAAAAAAAAAACTTTGGGTTTAAAACTGGGACGTAATTTTTTTCCCCCCATAATTTTCCCCAACCCCTACCCCGCTAAATTAAAGGGGCCCAGATACGTCCCCCCCGGGAAAATTTTGGTAATCCAACCCGTTTTCATAGAGAATATAATTGGATTCCGCGCTCCCCCCCCTTCCCCCCCCTCGGGGAAAAATTAATTAAAAAATGTCAATTAAATTTGCAGTGGGAAAACGCCCCCCGTTAGTTTAAAGAATGTCTATTTTGGGGGGGGCGGCCGCTGTTCCCCCCCCCCCCCCCCCCCCCCCCCAGTGGGGCTCGTGCGGCTCCCGAAATCCAGGTAATTTTCGGGGGGTAAAACCACAAACCCCAATACTTAAAACCGTGTTTAAAATTACCCATTGAATGTCATTTAATGTATTCCCCGCAAATAATTTTAAATGTCACTTTTCTCCCCGTGGCCCTTTCAATACATGTATTGTAAAAGAAAGGGGGAGAAGGGGGGGAAAATTCCCCTAGTTCTCCCTTTGAGGGAAATGTGGAAAAATTTTTTGTAATTTTTGGCGTGCATCTCCTTGTTTTAGAGCGCAAAAAAAAGAAGCAAGATAAAGGGGGCGAAATTCCCCAAAAGTGTGAACATAGCCTAAGGGTGTTTTTTTTAGGAGTAGGGTTTATGCCCGGTTATTTTGCCGCGTGTTTTGCCACGTATTTTTCGCGGCATTTTCCCCCGTGTATTGCCCGGGTTTTTTTCCCCGGCAAAAAGGGAAAAGCCCAATTACGTAAATTTATAGGGTGTCCCCTAGAGAACTATGAATTCAAAATCGTCTCCCCGGGCCTTAAAAAAAGAAACAAAAATCGTATCATAAAGCCCGGGGAAATAAAGTAATTAATGTTTTACCCCCCCCCTTTCCCCGTGCTGGGGGAAAATGCTTTTCAATGGTTTAGCCCCCCTTTTACTTTTTTCCCAAAAACACACGGCTTTTGCGGCGCGTACAAAAACGGGGCCCCATTGCAAAACGTGTGAACATACCCCCTTTCCCCTGAAACATTAAAAAAGAGTTTTTGGGGAAAACCACTGTGAAAAATGAGCCCGGGACAGGAGAAGTAAAAGAAAGAAAACAGAGGAAAACCTTAATTTTGTGGGGTTTTCCCCAACCAGCTCAGCTTTTAAAAAATTTTTGTTAAAACCGACCCTTTACCACACCTATCCGCCCCCTAGGACAAACCCCCCCGAACCCTTAAAAAAAGGGGGGCCAAAATCCCCAAAAAGCAGCGAGGAAATTTTTTTAATGGGGCAGCAGCTGAAAAAAGCAAACCCATGGCTCCATTCAAAAGGGCTGTGGGGGAAATTGGGTGAGATAGTAGAGTATAGAGCCGGCAAACCCCCATTTTAGTCCCATAGAACAAATCAATTTTTTTAAGGGAATTTTTGCGGGGGGTTTTTTGATAAAAATATCAGATAAAATTTTAAAAAAATCTAGCATATGGATGGGTGACCAAACATTTGGGTCAAAATTTCCCTTTTTTTGATATGTCTTTGCCCTGTTTATTTTAAAGAGGACAAAACCCCGAAAAAAGGGCCAAAAAGGGCCAAGAAGCCCAGCCCAAGCCTTTACTTTTCTGACCATGTTTTTTTTTTTTATTTTGGGGCTGACCCTTCCCTTTAAAAAAAAAATTTGGGGCTATTTTTTTTGTATTTTACTGCCCCCGCTTTTCCCCGGGTTTTTTGGCTTTTGGTCAAAAAGGATATGTTCCAACGGGGGGGTTTTATACGGGGTTTTGGGAACCCGTAAAACACAACGCGCATTTAAATCCATTTCCCCAAAAGGGATTCCAAAAAGGGTTATGTGAAATTAAACATCGGGGGTCCCCAAAAAACGGCCCCCTTATTTTAAAAAAGGGTTTTTCTCTTAAAACCGGGTCCCCAAAAACTGAGTTCCCAAATTAATTTTAAACATTTTTTCTGAAAATTTAAAAGTAACCCCACCGGGTCACTTGCAGTAACATTTCCCCCAGGCCCCGGGTTTTTCCCCCACGCCCTTAAAAATTTTTTAAACGGGTCTTTTGGGGGGGCCGTACTGCGGGCTCCAATTTTTTTGGTGCAGTTAAAACCCTTGCCTTTAAATCCGTTTGGGAGTAAATTTGGTTAAATCCAAAAAGCTCTCATAAAAAGGAAATTTTCCGTTCGCTTCCCACACAAAAAATTCGGTGCGAAAAAAAACCGCCGGGGGGGGGGGGGGGGAAAGTGGGGGAAATTAGTAATTAAAAATTTTGGGGTTTGGGGCTATAAGATAATTTGGGGGTTGGGGAAAAAATTTTGGGGGGGGTTTTATTTTTTTTGGGGGGATTTGTTTGGGAAAAGGCAACAAATCAAAATTTTTCCCGTCCGCGTGAAATTTAAAGGGCCCCTGTTCCCAAAAAGGGCCCTTTGGGGGGCTTTAAACCCCCCCAGGTGGGGGGTTTTTTGGTTTCTTTTTTTGTGCCCGGGTTTTTTTGGGTGCGTTTTTTTTTTTTGGGAACCAATGTTTTAGGCCCTTAATTGGGTTTTGCCTTTTCCCGCCCCAAAAAAAAAGAATTTCCCAAAAAAAACGCATCAAAAAACCCCCCCCAAAAACCGCCCCTGTGTGAAAGCCCCCCTTTGGGCCCCGTTTTTACCCCGGCAGATTGGGGGCGCGGGGTTTTGGCCCCCGGGTTTTCCGAACGCCAAAAAAACCCCCTCAAATTGCGGGCCCATTTTTTTTAATTTAACATGGGTTTTCCTAAATTTGAAAAACCCCGGGTTTATATTTTAACAAAACCGCGGGTTTTTTGGGCCCCGGCTTTTGGGGCCATGCCCAAACCTTCGCGTTTTTGGGGGAACTATTTCCCGTCCAAAATTTTTGACAGGGAAGGGCCCCTGCGCGGCGGCCCCGCGGGTGGGGGGCCGCGCGGTGGCTTTTCCCCCGAAAAAAGGGGGGGTCGCCCCCGGGGGGGGGGCGTGGCTTGGGGCCCGGAAACCCTGGGGGCGGTTTGCCCCCTGCAAACCAAAGGGCCCCAACCCCCCCACCCGAGAACCACACCCAGCCCGCGGCTCAAACCCCCCGGGTTTGGGGGCGCGAGTTTGGGGGCGAAAGGGTTTGACGAGGTTTTTCCCGGGGCAGGAAAAACCCCGGCCCAAAAACCCCCCCCCTTTTGACACCGGCCCTTTACACTTAAAATGGGTAAAAATGCTTCCAGGTGAGTGGGGTAGTTTTTTTTTTTTCTATAAAAGGGAAACAGGGAAAAGGCCTTAAAGTTTTAAATTGAAACCCAAAGGGGAAAGGGGCATTGGGTTAAAATTTTAGCCTGGGCATGGGTGCTTTTTCCCCCCATGCCCCCAAAATCAGTTTTTTCAGCTGTTTTCCTTTGGCCCAAAAAAAAAATTTTTTTAAAAAAACCAAAAAAAAAACCCTTCCCTGAAAGTTAAAAAACCAAAAAATCCTTTAACCCCTGGGGGTTTTTTCATGTGATCCATGATTCTGGAAACCAAAAAATAGTATTATTGAGGCTCACCTCTATTAATTGCGGTGTATATATCAGGGATTCCTCCTCCTCATAGCAAGTCCTGTATTTCCTTCATGCACAGAACGCTGACCCCCGACCAAAGCACCAACATAGCAAAATAAACGGATGCGGTCCAGCAATGATGCAAAAAGTCGGACTACTTTATTACAAAAACGGATACAGAAGATTAAAGGTAGACGCTACAAACCGTAGCATCTATTTATTTTGCTAGGTTCATGATTCAGGAAGCATAACTGAGCCAATGAGAATTACAGAAATTCTTCAACCAAATTTACACATTTTCATAAATGTTAAGGTGAGCTAGGTAAGTTCTATAAGCAGGAGTGTTATGTTACGTGTCTTGAGTGGCAAAACGTTACTCTCCTGTGAGTCAATTCAAACGACTCTGAAAACATCCCTCTTAGTTCACATTAAAGGCATGTTCACACGGCTTAAAATGGGCGTATTCGGTCCGTAATACGCGCCAAAGTGCGCCAATTACGGCCAAAAACGGCCCATCATTACGGTATCACAGTTCTCAATAGAGAACTATGATACGATCCCTCTCCCGCCGCGCCCAGCATGAAGTCTATGGGCGGCGAAGTGCGGCCCGCTCACTTCCCACCGCTCCGCCCCGTCCACAGGCGAATTGCGGGGCGTAATTACGTCCCGAAATAAGCCGTGTGAACATAGCTTAATGGAGTCGGACTGGTGCTGCAACGGTCCATTGCAAAGTTCCAGCTGCGGTGTCAGAGGCCCTGACTCGCAACACAGGAGAATGCCTATGCTTTTGATTCCTATACTCCTTGTTCCTAAGGTTCCTGATGTTCCTACACTGAAAACAAAGATAAAACTACTTGACTAATATGTTTCTGGGAAGGGTTTGTAATACCAAACGTCTGTCTTGGGAAAAGCCACAGGGGACTGCAACTTAAGAACCTTGGCTTTATTCTATTGTTAATGTCAGCCTCTTCTGATCTGGCAGCTTTAGGTCAGGCTTAGGTCATCTATTGCCCAAAGGATGCCAGGAGGTCAAAACTTCCTACGTAAAGCGGCAACATCTTAAATTGTGATAGCTGTAAATAATTAAAAAAGTAAAGCTCTGCAAATATGGACAATACTTGTATAGGGGAAGTAGTAGGGTAGGAAAGTCAGCTTCATGGACACTTGGGCACTTTTCCTAACTTTATTACAATACTGTATGTAAATCTGATATGTCCTTGTGAACATTGCTCTATCGCACATACAAGGCCACATGTATGAAACAGTTTTGGTCTAAAACACACTTTTTTGCCTATAGGTTTCTATGGGGGAAAAAGTGTGTTTTTGACCAAAACCGTTTCATATATGTGGCCCTATGTGTTACCTGATCTCACCCTGTTGCGCTGGCATCGGGTTGTACTACACAGCCCTGATCCTAGAGCATCTCCTACGAGCATCGGGGAGCGGAGGAAACCTCCGCATCCCGGTGCTTTAACCCTTTGATTGCGGCGGTGCGTTACCGCAGCGCAATCAAAGGGTTTCCCCTGCTCTGTCAGGTGATCAGAACACCCGGTGACCCGACAGAGCCCGGGGAACGGCTGCACAGTCAGACCTGGGGACCTAGAGTAGCCCCAGAGCTGTCTGTGTATGAAGCCAGCGACTAGGACTAGTGTGCTGTCCTATTCACTGCCTGTGTCAGACTGACACAGATTAGAATATATGAATATGCTAATACATTACTAAGTGTAAAAAATAAAAAAATAATTTTTTTTTAAACAATTCTCCCTTCATGGGAGTAAAAAAAAGTAAAAAAAAAAAAACCATACAACGTGTAAAAAAAAAAAGTGTAAAAAAATCAATAAAAAAATAAAAATAAATATTTAATATAACATAATTGTGCATAAATTACATGCACGAAAAAAAACTACACATATTAGGTATCCACACGACCGTAATAACCTGTAGGATTAATCTAACAAGTTATTAAGTGTGAAATATGAATGGTGTAAAAAAAAAAAAAAAAAAATCTGCAATTATTTATAAGTGAATTAAACTATTCCCCCATAAAGTACAACTCGTCTGGAATAAAACGAGGCCTCATCCAACTGCGTCATTGAAAAAATAAAAAAATTAAAACTGTTGAAACGCAAGGACTAAAAAAATGTTCTGGTCATTAACTACTTTTCAGGCGTTCGGATGAAGGGGTTAATAGATAAGGAAAAACATGAAAACTGTGCTTCCTGTAACACGTTGCATCACTTTGTGCTCCTGTAGCTTGCCTTGGTTACGTCACTACTCAGGGCACCTGCACGTGAAGCTGCGGCCGGGGCATTCATTTACTATCCTGTGCTTGTCTAGTGTTTTAGGTATGTGGTGGATCGACCACATCTGTGCACACCCCTCATCTTAAGTAGTACCTTCACATTGCTGTATATTCCTTATCTCAGAGTACCCCTTGTTTTACTGATTATATTGAACTTTAGTGATATTGGTGAGGTTATTTTATTGGTGCTTTATTGGAACTCCTGGTATACAGGATCTTTAAAGGGGTTTTACCACCATAGACTTTGATATATCACTAGGATATACCATCAAAGTCTGAGAGGTGCTGCTCCCACCTCTAGGACCTGCACCTATCTCAGGAACAGATCCTCGAACGTTACAGAGCAGACTGGAGAGCCGGTCACACTTAAAGGGAACCTGTCACATGGTTTGTGCCCCCCTTGCTGAGGGCAGCACAAGCCAGTGTCAGACCTGCTGTTTCCAGCGCTGTGCCCCTTATTCTGTAAGATGCTGCAGTTTTATAGGATTTAAAGAGTACCTGTCCCATAGATTATGCCCCCCTTGCTGAGGGCAACACAGGTTAGTGTCAGACCTGCTGTTTCCAGCGCTGTGTCCCTTATACTGTAAGATGCTGGAGTTTTAGAGCATTTACCACTTAAATCTTATTCATGAGCAGGTGTTAGCTCCACCCACCAAAGAGTAGCCCCGCCCACTGACAGTTATTCACATGTTTCTACCTATTCAAAGTAATAGGGTTGTCAGTTGAGGTGGGCGGGGCTAGCCTCCGATTGGCCGGGTTTGAAAAAAACGGACACTCTGAAGGACTCTTTGAATGACTCTTGTGGCTGAAAACTGCAGATTTGAGCATTAAATACACGAAAACTCCAGCATCTTACAGAATAAGGGGCACAGCGCTGGAAACAGCAGGTCTGACACTGGCTTGTTCTGTCCTCAGCCAGGGGGGCATAATCTATGTGACAGGTTCTCTTTAAACACGGCTCTCCATTCTGTTCTATGGGATTTTCAAGCACAATTGAACATTCCTCTCGCCTGCACTGGGAACTCCCATAGAACAGAATGTAGAACACAGCGCTCCCCTGTACTGGGAACTCCCATATAACAGAATGGAGAACACAGCGCTCCCCTGTACTGGGAACTCCCATAGAGCAGAATGGAGAGCACAGCGCTCCCCTGTACTGAGAATTCCCATAGAGCAGAATGGAGAACACAGCGCTCCCCTGTACTGGGAAATCCCATAGAAGATGATGGAGAGAACACAGCGCACCCCTGTATTGGGAACTCCCATAGAACAGTATGGAGAACACAGCGCTCCCCTGTAATGGGAACTCCCATAGAGCAGAATGGAGAACACAGCGCTCCCCAGTACTGGGAACTCCCATAGAGCAGAATGGAGAACACAGCGCTCCCCTGTACTGCGAACTGCCATAGAACAGAATGGAGAACACAGCGCTCCCTTGTACTGGGAAACCTCATAGAACAGAATGGAGAACACAGCGCTCCCCTGTACTGGGAACTCCCATAGAACAGAATGGAGAACACAGTGCTCTCCTGTACAGGAAACTCCCATAGAACAGAATGGAGAACACAGTACTCCCCTTTAATGGGAACTGCCATAGAACAGAATGGAGAACACGGCGCTCCCCTGTACTGGGAATTCCTATAGAACAGAATGGAGAACACAGCTCTCCCCTGTACTGGAAACTCCCATAGAAGATGATGGAGAGAACACAGCGCACCCCTGTATTGGGAACTCCCATAGAACAGAAGGGAGAACACAGCTCTCCCCTGCACTGGGAACACACAGAGCAGAAGGGAGAACACAGCGCTCCCCTGTACTGGGAACTCCCATAGAACAGAATGGAGAACACAGCGCTCCCCTGTACTGGGAACTCACATAGAACAAAATAGAGAACACAGCGCTCCCCTGTACTGGGAACTCCCATAGAACAGAATGGAGAACACAGCGCTCCCCTGTACTGGGAACTCACATAGAACAGAATCAAGAACACAGCGCTCCCCTGTATTGGCAACTCCCATAGGACAGAATGGAGAGCACAGCGCAGGGAGAGGCAACTCACTGATGATAGCAGAGCTCTGACAGCCCCATCCAGGCACCCCTAGCCACCCTCCAAAGGCAACCGTGATACTGATGTGGCCCTTGGTGACAATGCGTTTGACACCCCTGCCCCATGTGCTGTATCTTCACTCCTGTTTAATTTGCTCATCATCCACTCGAGATCCCAAAATGTAGCATTTCCCGCATATAAATGCAGTTTGCTGCCTTTCGGGGAACCTACATCTGCAGCTATCCTATGGACATCTATTCTGAATTCAATGTTTTGCTCTCTGCCTGCGCTGATATAAAGCTCTATTACCATGAGTCTGCTGATATTTTCAAAACGCTGTCCTTCAGTCTTTGCAAAACCTGCCACCTGCTTTGTGAACCATATCGCCTCATTTTTTTCCCCGGGTTTTTAAACAATCTGCCAGCCAAAAAAAAAAAAAAAAAGGTTCTGTTAGCTTCCGAGCTTCATCTTATTTCAGAATGTTTGTCTTGACGAGATGGATTTATAAAATCATGGATACCTTTGCTCTCGGCAAAATTAAAAAGATAAGAAATAAAATGACAGGGCTGGGAGGAAAATTAGTAAGTGAATCGCCAGGTTCTGGAAGAAAGGTCTGGTCAAAATCGGAATGTATGAAGCCAGAAAAAAAAAAATTCAAGTAAAATTGAAAAAAAAAAAATCCCAATAAATACATATTTATGACTATGTCCTAGTAATATATAGGGAAGGTGCGTGACTGCCATTACAGCAATGGGTTATCTTTTCTGTGTGATTTCATGGTATATGTACCTCAGTATACATCAATATATTTATTGGTTACATACAGTGGGTCACATAGAAAAAAAGGAGCTCTCTAACATGGTGCTGGGTTTTGCCACCTGGAACAGGTAAATTTGATTTTTCAGCAACTCCACCCAAGAAATGGGAAATCCAGCTAAATAACATTCCACAGTGCTTTATTCCAATATATAAAATTAACAGGACAGTGCAAATAAAGCATCCATCACGCCAACGCGTTTCAGACCTCACAGGGTCCTTGGTCACAGCTGTGAGGTCCGAAACGCGTTGGCGTAATCCATGAGAACTGTGGATTACCGTAATGATTGGGGCGCATTTCGCTCGTATTAGAGCGCAGTATGCTCGCAATACGCGGCGAAATGCGGCCCAAAATAAGCTGTGTGGATATACCCTAAGGCCATGTTCACACGGCTTAAAATGGGCCGTATTTCGGTCTGTAATTACGCACCGAAGTGCGTAAATTATGGGCTGAAAACGGCCCATTCATTACGGTAATTCACAGTTCTCATAGAGAACTATGGATTACGTCTCCTCTCCCTGCTCGGCGAATACGCCGCAGGGGGGGGGAGATAAGTGACGTGAATTACCAGCGGCGTATACGCACCGCTGGTAATGCAAGTCAATGGGCCGGCGAAGTGCTGGCCCCCCGCTCACTCCATCGCTCCCGCCCCGCCCCCACGCCGTAATTGCGGGGCGTAATTACGTCCCGCAGTTAAGCCGTGTGAACATGGCCTAACAGTATGGTTCCCCCACGCTTTTGTGTCTGATGCATAAACAGTATATTCTTGATAAATACAGCAAACGTGACCTAACTCGGACCCCTGACGAAGCTTCAGCGAAACGCGCGTTGGGGGTATCCTTGTGCTGCTGGTCTATATTCACCCATTATGTAATGTTATATAAAATGTGTTAGTTGGAATTTGTTTACTTGCTTTACTTACACACTGTGGGGGGTAATTGTATTTGCTCTACTTGTCAATGTATTTTTTCTACTAACATAACAAGATTGTGTATTTACCTATATTGGAGCTTACTTTTCAGCAGTTATTCTTCAGTTATCCAGCACCGTCTTTTTATTTGCTTTTGTGTACTGTTATATTTGTTTAATAAAATATATTTGTAATTTTTATGTGGGTTAGTGTTTTTGTGTTTGGCGTTCTAACTCGGACTACATAACTCTATGGGTATGTTCACACGGGCAACTTTCGGCGCGCATTTCGCGGCGTATTTGCGCTCTAATACGAGCAAGATCCACGGCAAAATTACGGTGCTCCATAGCTCTCATAGAGGACTATGGATTACGCCTCCTCTCCCCGCTCATGCAATATGATCGTATTGTACGCTCGGGCAGATAAGTGACTTGTCAGTTACTTCCAGCGAATACGCGGCGCGAGTAATGCATGTCAATGGGACCAGCGGGTTGCTGCCTCCCCCTCCCCCGCGCCGTTTGAGTACACGCTGATCAGCGTGACTCCCAAAACACCCCGCGTAATTGCGGCTGTACTGTACGCGCCGCAACTACGCTGTGTGAACATAGCCTGTGGCCCTGTCATAACCCTCACTGTAGTGTCCATCAGAATACATTTTTCAAGGAACTCCAATGGATATCACGAACGAGGACAAAAATTTACACAGGACTCAAAAAAACGTTGTTTCTTTAATATGATGTGTCATTGGGGTTGATAAACTCTTGTGTTTATACATACAAAACCTCCATATTGCCAGTAATTATCCTGTAGAATAAGTGGTTACATGATGAGATTAGGAGCGACTCTGTTGTGCTGCTGTAAAGTAGGAAAGAATCCTGTTCTGTTGGTCATAAACCTAATAGAAATAAACACTCCAATGCGACTGCAACCTCCGGGGGCTATAAATATGGTCTTTATTTGTTGACACAGACAACATATTGGTGCTTAGCCTTGAACATATTGGTTGCAGACACATTCCCAGAGTCTAATAAATAATATAATATTCTTTAAGAAAGGTTCGCAGTTCAGGACAGTTGTATCGAATTCAGATTCCTAAACACCACTTACAGGCCAGGTAAAACAGATAGCTGGTATTGACAGCCGGGTCAATATCTCACTTATGTCAATTGATTTTTGTCTATAGTCATGTTCGGTCATAATTAATTCCTGACTTTACATTGACAATTTAACAGAGGATTCAGACGTTCTTCTCCAAGAAACGTGTGCGAGTCATTGACGATCCCAATAAAAACTGTCGATGTCCAAAGACGTCTCTCACCTGGTCACCTTGGGCGGCATGTATGAACGTGGCGCCGGATATCTACGGTCTTTTCAGCCCGATATCAGTCACATACCCGTTCATACATATTTAAATGTCCCCCACGCCTATATCAGGCGCACTACATAGCGCCCGCGGCACTTTGTAATGCGCCCAATCTCGGGGGGGGCGTGCGGGAGGCGGTGCCGCACTAGAACCGTACAAAGCTACATATTTATAGCTTCACTACGGCATTTCTAGGCGCATTACTGCTGGATCAGGTATTCCACGTTCCAAGTGGTTTACCTGAGGCCAGAAATGTCACCCGCGCGCTAGAATGCGCCTGATTTATGACCCACAGTAGAACAGATTCATAGATTCAGGCGGATTCTAGGCTACTATTATGCGCATGAAATTTGGCGTTTAAATGCCAAATTTCGTACGTGCCGCCCCTTATGTTGTGTTTATACCCAGTCTCAAAGAGGCATTAAGGCTAGGGCCAAACAGCATAGAAAAACTTGCAGGAAACCAAAACCTAAAAAACCGCTTTGAACCTGAGTATTTTGCCAGTTTTTTATCCAAAACAGCTCCATTTCTGACAAGGTTTTTGGTGAGGGTTTTGGTCTGTTTTTTTGGGCAGTTTTTAATGTATGCAAAATTCAAATACCTTGTTTAAACACTTCGGCAGTTTTCAGGAGAACCGTCCAAAAAACACCCCAAAAAAATTCACAAACCGACCAGGGGTTTACATAGACTTCAATAGTAAATTTTCTGCTTCAACATGTTCCTAAAACCTCTGGCGTAATAGGCTGTAAGCCAGCATGGTGCACCACATGTATCTGCATTAATGGCACCCTTTTGTATCACCTTATTTGTATGCAATTATTATACCAGCAACCACCCTCCTCTCACACACCAGGCTGTGAGTGGTTGTCTTATCGGTATTTTTGCATTTGTGCAGTCTCCCCATGTATTATGTTGTGGCTTTTCTGCATACTGCGTGAACAGGTATCAATTCTATGTGCAGTTTTTTATCATCTAATTGTTCCCCTAGTGGAGGGGTGTGTGAGCTACTGCTCAGCAATTACCTGCACCTGTTTATCTTTCCCAAGTAGCACAGGGGCCTGTGTTGCCTTCTACTGGGTTCAGTCTTTAGTTCGCCATTAAGCTGTAAGTATGGCCTGTGTTGTGTTATTGAGTAATTAATGTCCCATTTTTCTGTAAAACCGGCGGCGCCCAAAAACAAGCAGAAAATAAATGACCTGTGTAAACTATCGGTCATGTTTTTTTTTATTAAAATCTAGACCAGGGGTTCCCAAACTCCAGTCTTCACGCCCCACCAACAGGTCATGTTTTCTGGCTTTCCTTAGCAGTACACAAGTGATTTAATTATGCTGCACAGATGACTTAATTATTGTCAGTGCATTCTGTGGGAAAACATGACCTGTTGGTGGGGCGTGAGGACTGAAGATTGGGAACCCCTGGTGTAGGTGGAAGTCAAAATACTAAAACTGCTGAAAATCCAACGGGAAACCTCTGCTGAGTAGAATTAGCCTTACAGCTATAGTGTAAGATGTATAGTCACCAACCGCTGCATTAGTAGTACCTCTAAATACGAAATTGATTGTGTATGACCATAATTAATGAGGTTGTTAGCTAATAGGCGGAGATCCACAAGGACTTCACGTAGACCTGTCAGGCACAATGATATAACACCTTACCAGATGAAGACCTTCCCACTGATGGCCTCAAGCGTTGTTTTAATGATTTATCTTTATATGAAGTTGTCAGTTCAATATGGAGATTGGACACATTACTTACAAAGACGCCTTTTACATGAACAGTCATTTGTTACATGCAGCACAGAGAGAATGACTTTCCTTATTGTATGACCAATAATAAAGCCCTTGCCGTGACAGCTACCGGGCTATGGTTTCAATACAACCGAACATAACACATTGTTTGCTTAGCTGAATTATTCAGGTATTATCATGTAACCGTACTGTGCACTCGGCAATGATGAAGGACAAGGAAATTCTTGGGTTTAGACTTACAGTAAACTCTGGCTTTGATTGTTCTGATTGAAGAGGCTCTGCGCTTAAATTTAATTGGCTGCAAAGCACCTAAAAAAAAGTGCTGTCATCAATTTTTCATCACACCTGGTAGCACCCCTTGGGATTGATGGTTATTAAAGGAAATTACTCTTCACAGGCGAAAGGCGGCTACAAAAGCTCTCTATAAGGCCTGCTGGAAGATGTCATACTGAGGGAAGAAAGTACCAAACCACAGAAGGTGGCAACAGGTGGTAGAAAAATATATTATGGATAGAACGGAGTAAGTGATGATGAACGACGAAATGTGTTGTGCTTATGCTGTGATATAACTACACAACGGTTTATACTGTGTATGATTTTACAGTGTTAAATGTGTGAGAGAGCTGAGATATTGCACCCACCTTACCCGAGCAGCAGCTCGGCTTGATCTTTGTAATGGGCATCGATAGCACTGGCTGCAGGAGTGACCTTGGTAGAGAGGGACGGGGGCAGAGGTGAGTGCAAATATTGCTAAACCTTCATTCCGACTCCTCATGACAAGTACCTTCTCTCCACCTATGTTATATCCTCTGTTATAACTGCCGTTGTGATTTCCATTATAAATAGGCTTTACCGGGGCAGCCAAATTCTGATGTGTTCCATCATTTTAAGGGTATGTTCACACTGTATTTTTGGATCCGATTTTGGATCCGTGTTTGACCCGAAAATCGCATCCAAAAATGCAGCGGCAATCGAATCCAAAACGCATCCAACACGCAGGTGCATGGTTGGATGCGTGTTGGATGCAACAGGATCGCTCCCTATTGTTTTACATAGGGCGCCTGCTGCGTTTTTCGGATCAATAATTGACATGACACTTCTATTGACGGATCCGAAAGATGCAATTAAACACGCATCGGTGATCACTGGTGTGAATGCCGATGCGTGCTTTACATTGCAAACAGTGTAAATCATATTGCTATTTGTTAGATGCGGGTTTGGGTCCGTTTAGGGTCCAATAGACGGACCCAAACCCGCATCTAATAACGTATGTTCACACGTCGTGTGAACATACCCTTAGGGTAGAATAGCACTCACATGCAATGCTACTCTTTCCACCAATTCTCCTGTGACTGCCAACTAAGGCCGCGTCCCCGCGGCACAGGATAAATACCCATCGGTTTATCTGACCGGTATTTGTACTGTTTTGGGGTCGTGCACACGGCTGCTAGTGGACGGATTTTCTCTGCATAAACTTGTTCATATTCTGCCCAAAAACCGGACGGAAGAATGAACATGTTCTATGTTTTTCAGACCACCGGGTGGAAAACCCGGGTTTTCCATAGCGGTCCATTTTAAAGTTTGTCAGACGGTTTTCGGTTTTGAAAAAACGGCTGCAAACCCTTGCCGTGGGGACAAGCCCTTAGACTCCAAAAGAAGACTCTGATGGAAAACCTCACTACAGACATTGATGACATATCACTATGATATACCATCAATGTCTGAAAGGTGCGGGTCCCACCTCTGAGACACGCACATATAGCCTAAAGGAGTAGCGAAATCTCTACGTTATGAACGGACAGGTGGTCGGGTACCCTCCCACAGAGATAAATGGGAGCTTCGAGTTTAAGGGGGCTTTGCAACCATAGACAATGATGGCATATCATTAGGATAGGATACTGACATAGCTGCATTAATAAATGTGCCCCTAAATATTTTCAGGTAGGACCTTTCTGAAAACTCAACTTGCTGCACTTAAAGAGAACCTGTCACATAGGTGATAACCCCCTTGCTGAGGACAGTACAAGCCAGTGTCAGACCTGCTGTTTCCAGCGCTGTGTCCCTTATTCTGTAAGATGCTGCAGTTTTATAGGATTTAAAGAGTACCTGTCCCATAGGTTATGCCCCCCTTGCTGAGGGCAGCACAAGCCAGTGTCAGACCTGCTGTTTCCAGCGCTGTGTCCCTTATTCTGTAAGATGCTGCAGTTTTATAGGATTTAAAGAGTACCTGTCCCATAGGTTATGCCCCCCTTGCTGAGGGCAGCACAAGCCAGTGTCAGACCTGCTGTTTCCAGCGCTGTGTCCCTTATTCTGTAAGATGCAGCAGTTTTAGAGCATTTACCCCTCAAATCTTATTCATGAGCAGGTGTTAGCCCCGCCCACCAAAGGCTAGCCCCGCCCACTGACAGTTATTCACATGTTTCTACCTATACAAAGTAATAGGTTTATCAGTTGAGGTGGGTGGGGCTAGTCTCTGGGGGGCGTGGTTTGAAAAAAATGGGCTCTTTAAATGACTCTTTTATGGCAGAAAACTGCAGATTTGAGCATTAAATACTCTAAAACTGCAGAATCTTACAGAATTAGGGTCTGACACTGGCTTGTGCTGCCCTCAGCAAGGAGGGCATCACCTATGTGACAGGTTCTCTTTAAGAAATGCCTCCCTCCCAACATAGAAACCTGCTTCAGAGAACTTACCATAATAGATTTATTCAGTGTTTCACCCCCTTCCATAATTCCCATGCTTAGCACTGTAGACCAGAGTTTTTGAATGATATTAATTTCGAATGTGACTTTGTTGGCTCTCAAACTTTGGCTCCGATACAACCAAAACTACAGAGACTATGTCATGCATAAATACATTACTAATGTTACCAATCAAGTAGAGTATCTCAATAAGATGTCCCCTCACACTAGTGCGGTGACTTCATTAAGCGACATATAGATTACGTTGGCATATTGGAAGCTGCTGGACACTATCAGTATGCAGAAGAGTTTACTATGACACATGCGGGTATCCTCACAGCAGGGCACTGCGGATAACCCCTTATTGAAAAACCTTAATTTCCTTGGAAAGCATCCAACAATACGACATCAAGAATCCTACCTGAGCTTTGGCTGTAACCACAGAGCTGACAATCGGCTGTAAAAGATGAGACTAGTCGCTGCCGGTGAAAGCCTAGGATGGATATTAGACTGATAAATTGCATGGAAAAAATTCTAAATTCTTGAAATTTAATAAAGTTTACAGAAGCTACAAACTAATTTTATGAGAAGCGCGGCTCTTTTTTTTCCTGCTCTTTATGCATTTTATCTGCATTGCTACCGGAATAAAACATCTTTTTTTCCCCCCCTTTTAATATATATATACCTATAAATTTTCAGGCAGTGAGATAGAAAAAAAAAAAAATAACCTTTACTGATTCACCTTCAGTCTGTCTGCAAGGGCATAGTTTCCCGAATGAACTCTGTAAGTGAGACTTGGCAGAAAAACCCCATGTAAAACTACTAGATGAAGCTACAGAGTTGAATATATTTTTATTTTATAGGAAATTAACGTCACCGCCTTAACCCCTCTGGGGCTGGCAGTCGCACTGAGCCTGAGACAGCACTCCGGGGACATGAAAAACACAAGAAGGGGTTAATAGGATCACAGCTCTAGTCGCAAATAAGGCTAGTAAAATATGTTTAGAGGGAAAAATAAAGTTCCTTGAGGAAAAATGTAGCAAATACACAACATAGGCAGTGACCTAACATGTAGACGCCAAACCAGAGACCTGGGTAAGGACCAGGCACGGGCTTACACTTAATTATTCACTATGTCAGAAGTCTCTATTGGGGTACTATGAAAAAAGTTACCCCAATGGATATCACTCCAGCACATAGATATCAATAGAACAAAACACCCAAAAACTATGGGCCACATGTATGAAAACTGTCTAGGTCTAAAATTCACTTTGTGGCCCGTAGCAACGAATCAATGCGCCCCTTTCATTTCACATAGTGCTCTGGAAAAATTAAAGGGGTGCTCTGATTGGTTGCTATGGGCTCTGATTAGTTGCTATGAGCTCTGATTGGTGGCTATGAGCTTTGATTGATTGCTATGGGCTCTGATTGGTGGCTATGGGCTCTGATTGGTTTCTATGAGCCTAGGTTGGTTGCTATGGGCTCTGATTGATTGCTCTGAGCTCTGCTTGGTTGCTATGGGCTCTGATTGGTGGCTATGAGCTCTGTTTGATTGCTATGGGCTCTGATTGGTTGCTATGAGCTCTTATTGATTGCTATGGGCTCTGATTGGTTGCTATGGGCTCTGATTGGTGGCTATGAGCTCTGTTTGATTGCTATGGGCTCTGATTGGTTGCTATGGGCTCTGATTGGTTGCTATGGGCTCTGATTGGTGGCTATGAGCTCTGTTTGTTTGCTATAGGCTCTGATTGGTTGCTATGAGCTCTGATTGGTTGCTATGGGCTCTGATTGGTGGCTATGAGCTCTGTTTGATTGCTATGGGCTCTGATTGGTTGCTATGAGCTCTGATTGGTTGCTATGGGCTCTGATTGGTTGCTATGAGCTCTGATTGGTTGCTATGAGCTCTGATTGGTTGCTATGGGCTCTGATTGGTGGCTATGAGCTCTGATTGATTGCTATGGGCTCTGATTGGTTGCTATGGGCAACAAAGTGAATACTAGACCTTGACAGTTTTCATACATGAGGCCCTATGTTTGCTCTATTTGTCAAATGTACACACTGTCTATGTGACAAAAAAGAATGGTCTACCACGCTTTTGTTTCCCACAAAATATATATATATATATATATATCTCCGGCAAACAGAGTAAATGTAGTCTGTATTTTTTTTTTTTTTATAGAATATAAAATACACTATAAACAAAAACTTAGGGATATTTGGCTTTTGGTTGAAATTTCAGAAAAAAACAAAATTTCTTGAATTGTTTTTTTAAATGAACTAAATGATCCACCTCTTCCCTTTAGCTGCACTTGTCCAATTGTTCAATGTTTCAGTACTTTTTGCACAACTTGCTGATCTTTAACAAGGAGCTTAATGGCAAAATTTACAACATCCCTGAATCGCCCAATACATATAGGGGATCAATTTGAATTGGGATTTAAACCGTCCTCCTCAACCTGCTGTTCACATCAAGAGACCAAGACAACACCTTACAATAGATTAACAGGATCTCGTCACTGCCAGGTTTCAAGCAGGATGCTCTCGGACGGAAGTGGCCACTGAGCTTAGAGTGTCATTAGCAGGTTGTATCAGAGATACAGGGAGACTGGAAGAGTCACAGAAAGGCAAAGAAGTGGAGGTCTTTCGGCTCCATCACACACTGATGAGCGCTTCATTGTAACCAATGCCCTGCGGGGCTGGATGATGAATGCCGCACAACTCTAGGCACGTGTAAGGGAGCTGAGAGGCACCAAGTGTCAATCAGACCATTCGAAACCGTTTACTTCAGCGTGGTCTGCATGCTAGACAACCCAACCGCACCATAAGGCACAGGCATCATCGTGTGGTCCAGGGAGCATCTGCGCTGGACAAAGGACCAGTGCTCCTCAGCGCTGTTCAATGACGAAAGTCGATTCACTCTGAGCAGAAATGATGGCGGCCGACAATGCTGGAGACGTCAAGGAGAGCGCTATTCATCAGCTATCTCCGGTACTGGTCAGGTACCTTTGCCAGGGGTCTAGCACACTGATGTACACAGTTGCGAATGGTCTGATGTGACACTTGGTGCCTCTCACCTCTCGGTGCCTGGAGCTGTGCGGCATTCATCATCCGGTTCCACAGGGCATTGGTTACAATGAAGTGCTCATCAGTCTGTGATGGAGCCAAAGGATGTCCACCTCTTTGCCTTTCTGTGACTCTTCCAGTCCCTCTGTATCTCTGATATAACCTGCTGATGACACTCTAAGCTCAGTGGCCACTTCCATCTGAGAGCATCCTGCTGGAAGCCTCGCAATGACAAGGTACTGTTGATCAATTGTAACGTTTTGTCTTGGTCTCATGATGTCAAAATGTGAACAGCATGAGGAGGATTGAGATCCGACCATTTATTATTATTATTATTTATTTTAAAGCGCCATTGATTCCAGGGCGCTGTACATTCGAGGGGGTTACATACATTACATAAGTCAAACGAGTACAGTGATAAGGAATAAAGACAATTGGCACGACAGAGGGAGAGAGGACCCTGCCCGCGAGGGCTTACAATCTACAAGGAGGGGGAAAGAGACAGGAGTGAGGGGACCATGCATAAGAATGAGGAGGTGCATGTAGCTGTCCTCTTCATTCACTTCCATGGGAGCTCCTGAATATATATGAGTGCACACACTCCCATAGAAGTGAATTCTGAAAGAGGTGAATGAGTAGGACACCTGTAAGTGTCACCATCTTCACCCTTGCACATGGTCGCCTCGCAGCTAGGAGAGACCCGACCTGTGTAGTAGACTTTCTTTCGTGAGAACACCCTTTAACAAAACTGGGAATAATTCTTTATGTGAAAGTCATGGTAAAATCCAAAGAGAAATAAGGTTAAGGGGGCTTTTGCAATTATTGTAAAAAATCAAAGCGTCAGAGTGTTTGCAACAGTTGTCCACAATGACGTCACGGGAACTCTACAACCGTACAATGAACTATAGTAATGCTAAAGTATAAAGGGCCGCACAGGACAAATACCAGTCGGTTTATCCAACCGGTATTTGTCCTGTTTTCGGATCGTGCACACGGCCAGTGGAACACGGCTTTTCTTTGCGGTAAGTGGAGAAAAGCCCTCTCCCTTTACATAGGCATGTTCATATTCTGTCCAAACACCGGTCAGAAGAATGAACATGCTCTATGTTTTTCGGACCGCCAGCAGTCTAAAACACCGCCGGGCGGAAAATCCGCCCAGTGGGGACCGCTGAACGGATTTTCCATTAAGGTCGGTGTTAAAGTTTTTCAGCCGGTTTGCAGCCGTTTTTCAAAACTGAGAACTGGCTGAAAAACCGTGCTGTGGGGACAAGGCCTTAAAGGGGTTGTCTCACTACAGGGATCGCTGCTTTTTACATTAAAGATCTTGCAAAAACAAGTCATTTTGCAATATGTGTCCATTACCAGTGTCCTACCTATTCTGAGATATCCCCTCTTGTATGGGCTGCAACAGCTCCTCAGGTCGCTATAGCTACAGATCTGTTCTATCTATCCTGATAGGCTGTTGGTGCTGGTTGCTATAGCTTCAGACCTGTTCTATCTCTCCCGATAGGCTGCCAGCACTGGTTGCTATAGCTACAGACCTGTTCTATCTCTCCCGATAGGCTACCAGCACTGGTTGCTATAGCTACAGACCTGTTCTATCTCTCCTGATAGGCCTTTCCAGCCCCTGGGTTTCTAAAGCTACAGGCCGAATTTTTTTTTATATTTTTCCCCATAGGGTGCAGCCCCTGGTTTTTTTGGGGTATAGCTACAGACAGTTCATCCTCCCGATAGGCGCCCCGCACTGGGTTTCTAAAAGCTACAGACCTGTTTTAATCTCTCCCGATAGGCCCGGCCCGCACCGGTTTCTATGGCTACAAACCTTTTATCTCTCCCGGAAAACTGCCAGCACTGGTTTTCTATAGCTACAAAACCTGTTCTATATTTTCTCGATAGGCTGCCAGCCGGTTGCTATAGCACAACATGTTCTAAAACTTTTCCCGATAGGCTGCCAGCACTGTTCGCTAAGCTACAGACCTGGCTTTTAATGCAGCCTAGTAAACCAAATAAACACGCCCCTGAAAATTCCCAAAATGAAACCAAGAAACCAGGACGAATCAATGTAGTGAGACAAACCCTTTAAGGTGGGCAATTCTTAAATAAAATGTGCACTGGTTTTGAGGTGAACCCGCTGCAGCAGTGGGTCTCCTTTTCATGGTGCTTTAAAGCTGATCCACGGTATAGCAAATGTTCACTATAAATACGTAGCTGTTAAGACATTAAACAAGCTCCTATTTTCTATTCCCTTTTTTTTAGAAGACAAATGGGTTTCACCCACAAAAGATGATCCATTTAAAACTGAAAGTGCGATCGCCCCCGGATTTTCCCGAATTTTCCGCGAAAAAGTAAAGCACTGCAGGGGTAATTTTAACAAAGTGGATTTATCAATTCCCGGCCCATTTTGCATCCCTTTTTCCAGGTTCAGCGAGGCTGCATGTATTTCACGTGCCCAGACAACATCTATTTCAGCGAATCTGAGATGTAAAACAGAGCATCACGCTGCTCCGCTAACGCCGGCCGCAGCAGGAAAGACGGGCCTAAACCCTTTAAAAACGTACTGAAAAAACAAGGGCCCAAGCGGGAGACCTATGAATCCAGAGTGTTACAGTCAAAAATCAGGAAATACCGTCACCAAAAGTAGCCAAAGGCGACACTGATGCAATATGTAACCTACTTATATATGGGGACATATTACAAATAACTGATCTTACCTAAAGTCTCATCAGGAAACACTATGTCCCTAACAAGGAAAAAAAATGGAGGGCAAAGGGGGGGTCCCCTAGTCTATAAGCCCCCACAAAGATTAGCTTTTAAAACATGTTGGCAAAAGAAAAAAAAAGACTTTTTTAAACCCGATACATTTCCGTTCTGATTCTTTCTTTCATTTTTAGAGTTAGAGCAGTTCTTATCTCCTGATGTGTTTCACAAAAATTCTCTAGTTTTCCGATCACCACCCCCTTTCCCCTTTCTCTAGTGCCAAAGATGATTTTCCCCTCCTTTTCTGCGGTTTTTTTTTTTTATCAGCAAAAAGGAGCTGGGTTTTATCAAAGTTACTGATAAACTTTAAAAACCCCCAAAAATGTTTACAAACCTTTTCCGAGGGTGTAAAACCTTTCTATTAAGGGAATGACCCTCCCAACAGGCTCAACTAGGAGTAGCGGAGCTGAAATGGCACTCACTGCTATAGAACCACCTAAAGTATGAACAGGAAAAGTGGGTTTCCCCGAAGTTTTAGGGCCCGCCCACAGCATGAACCGGGAAAAGGGGGAAACCCGAACGTATAAATACCCACCCGCCAGAATTGGGGAAATAAAGGAAACTTTTAAAAGGGGTAGAACTGCCCCCAGCCTAACAGGGTGGGGGACCAGCTTAGAACCGCCCACAGTTGAACAGGAGGTGGAAGCCTGAAGCTGTAGAACCGCTCACACCGAACATGAAGGGGAGCCTGAAGCGTGAACCCCACAGTCAGAACAGGGGTGGGAGCCTGAAGCTGTAGAACTGCCCCCTTTAGAAAAGGAAGTGGGGGCCGAAGCTGTAAAAAAACCCCTATAGCCTGAAAAAAGTGAGAGCCTGAATTTAGAACCCCCAACCCGAAAAAGGGGTTGGACCCGAACCCGAAGGACTCCCCAACCTGAAAAAGTGGAGCCTAAGCTTAAACTACCCACATCTAACAGGAATGGGGAGCCTGAAGGGGTGTAGAACCGCCCCAGACTGAACAAGAAGGGACCTGAAGCTGTGAAACCCCCCACAGCCTGAAAACCCGGAAAGGGGGGGCCTGGACCGTAGAACCCCCCAAAACCTGAACAGGAAGTGGAAACCCTGAAGCTGTAGAATTTTCCCCAACCTGAACCGGGAAATGGGGGCCTAAGCTGTAGAATTGCCCCCCGCTGAAAGGAAAATGGGGGCCGAAGCGTAGAATTGCCCCCAAACCCCAAAAAGGGGGTGGAAGCTTTTGACCTGCCCGTACCAAAAAGGAAATGGAGGGCTGAAGTGCGTGAAAAGCAGGGTCTGTGAAAAGCATTTTTAGAAAACCCCCTTTTTAAAAAAATGAAAAGGGCCCCTGTACACTCAGTTGCTTTGCTATATACCTCACCGGCCACTTTATTAGGTACACCATGCAATAAGGGTTGGACCCCCTTTTGCCTTCAAACGCCTCAAATTTTTCGTGGCTAGATTTCCCCAAGGTGTTTCAACGAGCTCAATTTTACCAAAGGGGCCCCCAAAAGTGCCAAGAAAATTTTCCCACACAAAACACCACCACCACACCCCGAACCCTTGATACAAGGGAGGATGGGTCCAGCTTTCATGTTTTGACGCCAAATTTGACCCTACCCTCCCCAAAGTCGCAGCAGAAATCGAGACTCACAACCAGGGAACGTTTTTTCCAATCTTTACTGTCCAATTTTAAAGAGTTGGGGAAATTGGGCCTCAGTTTCCTGTTCTTTCTGAAAGGATGGCACCCGGGGTGGCTTCTGCTGCTGTTAGCCCATCTGCCTCAAAGTTGGCCGTAACTGTGGCGTTTCAGAGATGTTTCTTCTGCCTACCTTGGTTGTAACGGTGGCTTTTTGATCACTGTTGCCTTTCTATCAGCTCGAACCAGTCTGCCCATTCTCCTTTGACCTCTGGCATCAACAAGGCATTTCCGCCCACAGGACTGCCGCTCACAGGATGTTTTTTTCTTTTTCGGACCATTCTCTGTGAACCCTCGAGATGGTTGTGCGTGAAAATCCAGGAGATCAGCAGTTTTTTGAAATACTCAGACCAGCCCTTCTGGCACCCAAAAACCATGCCACGTTCAAAGGCACTCAAATCACCTTTCTTCCCATACTGATGCTCGGTTGAACTGCAGGAGATTGTCTTGACCATTGTCTACATGCCTAAATGCACTGAGTTGCCGCCATGTGATTGGCTGATTAGAAATTAAGTGTTAACGAGCAGTTGGACTAATAAAGTGGCCGGTGAGTGTATGTGGTCCCTATTAGGCGCTAGTGCTGTCATTTATATTTGAATTAACCCAACCTGCCATACTATGGAGTGATCAGGTGAACCGCATCAAAACATTAAGACTGTCGCATCACAGACATTGGGTGGCATGCTGTTACAATGTACTACTAATGTCTGATTGCTGCAGTTTTGACCACTGTGACCTTCTTTGATTGCTGGAACAAAGTAGCAATAATGGACGTCAATGCAGTCGCCAAGAACAAGTGAAAAGGGGACCCACAGGATGCTAAGCAGCACAGCGCTTTCCTAGTCACTATGATATAGTGATCTGCATTGGGCCCAGCAGTTGGACCCCCAGCCGTCAGACCCTAAAATGCTACATGCACTATTGTGATTGATTTGGTGCAATTTGCCCCATATTGGTAAGCACTAAATTACCGATAAATCGTCTCCATTGAATAGCAGACGGGAGTTGTAAGTCCTGACTTAAATATCCTTACATCCACATACATCAGAGCACTTTACAAAACCCTACAATGCTCCTCTACCTATAACATAGTAGAAGCACTGCGGTAATTGCAGACAACTTGAGCAGCTGGTCTCGTGTATTTTAATACTTCACATTAAAGATTTTAAATAGCAAAATCACAGCAAGGATTTGCTATTACAAACGAAGACGCAAAAATAACTTTCCACGCGTGAATGAACTTGAGACTTTTGGGTATAAATTAAAATAAAATTTAGCTTTGTGCACGGACAGATAAATATCAGAGAACACTGGAGCACGGCGCATTATGCAGAGCGAAGGAGGATTGGAAGCAAACCTGTTTTGTTTGAGTCTGTAAAGGACAAAGTGAGTGGGATACTTCAATGCATAGGGTTCAACGGTACTGAAAATGAATGTGTCACCAAAAACTAATCAGTGTTTAAGTCCCAATTTTTGTTAAACACATTTTTTAGGAACTTTTTATTTTTTTTATTTTTCATATCACTTTCAGTATTTTTTTTAATCATTCCTAAGTCCTGCAGTTCTCACTTTGGCCACTAGGCCTTGTTTCACTCTTTAACAGCAGCCAGAGAGATGCTTTACAGTAGCTTCATGCACATAGGAGCCTTAAAGGGGTTATCACTACGAGGATTGCTGCTTTTTATGTTAAAGATCTTACAAAAACAAGTCACTTTGTAATATATGTCCATTAACAGTGTCCTACCTATTCCTAGATATCCCCTCTTGTATGGGCTGCATCAGCTTCTCAGGTCGCTATAGCTACAGCCCTGTTCCATCTCTCCTGATAGGCTGCCAGCACTGGTTGCTATAGCTACAGACCTGGCTTCTACTGCAACCTAGTGGAAGTCAGTAAACACGCCCTTGAATTCGGTGAAACCAAGAAAACAGGACTGAGGTGAGATGAATCAATGTAGTGAGACAACCCCTTTAAGACTGACTCAGTCCCATTGACTTGTATAGGAGAGTTTTCTAGTCATGTTCTGTGACCTGGGAAGAAGTCACTGTGCAGGGAGGTGAAAGGGTAAACTGTGACATCTCCTCTTGTAACTAGTGGATCCTGTGTTATCTATTCACACTGGTGTCTCCTTTCAGTTTGACCATGTTTATACTGATAATGAGCAGACAACTGAGAGTCTTTCTCTACAGAACAGAAAGTGTCAGACATTATTAGGCCTAGTGGCCAAAGTGAGAACTGCAGGACTTAAGAATTATTAAAAAATATTGAAAGTGATATGGAAAATTTTTAAAAAAAAAATAACCAAAAATTTGTTAAAAATGTGTTTAACGTAAAAACGTGAGTTAAACAATAAGTCATTTTTGATTAAACATTCCCTTTAAAGCAGTAGACAAATATGGCTGCTTTCTTTCAAAGCTTTGTCCCATTAAGGGGCTGTTCAAATGGTGTTACGGACTTCCTCTGAGGTATACGTTGGGGTACTGGATAAAAAGGTATCCTAACGGTCAACCCCACAGTGGTCAGTAGAGCAGTAGTAGTCCTATGTAAACTACATTTGCTCAATTTCCCCGCAAAAACGCTTTCCCAACAGGAAAAGCATAATCTACCATTCTTCTGAGCCCTGCAGGACAGAGTATGCTGCTGCTGGGAAATAGAGCAAACATAGTCAACATAGGACTATTATTGCTCTATTAATTACTATGGGGCTACAAGAGCTACATGGCAGTATCCCTTGGGGTGTAAACTAACAAACGAAACGTGTAGGCAGCTGGTCGTATTCTCCATACAAGAGGCCAGGATATTGGTGCACGTACCTCGCCCCAAGAAGCGCATGCAGAGAAGTGTACATGGTCCTTTTGGTCGGCACTCGAATCACGTCTTGATAAGAACAATTCACATTGCGGCATAAGAGACGCGTTTTGAGTGTGAAAAACACTCTTAGTCATAGCTAATATGTTTCCCCGAAAATAAGACCTAGTGCATTTGTTTTATGCAATTCAGAGTTTGGCTGCTTCTGCTGATGTTTGTGATGAAATCACTACAGTATATTAATACAGGTGGATTTTGTGTTCAACAATAAATGTGAATTATTGTTCATGGAGGAATAAAACATCCCCTAAAAAAAAGTCTGTAGGAGCAAAAATTAATATAAGACACTGTCTTATTTTTGGGGAAACAGGGTATGGGGTACCCTTTTCAGGAGTCCATAACTCTGTATGAACCGCTCCTAACGTTAATGGAGTTGCAATATTTGACACAACCTCTGGACAGGTGTGGTGCAATTTTTGGAAAAATCGCATCCATATTCTTCTAATCTTATGCAACCACTTTAAAAGGGGAATATTGATGCAATATAAGCATGTAAATATGTAAAAGAAAAGGTGGGTTGCTTAAAGATTTAGGGTCACATGTATGAAAACTGTCTAGGTCTAAAACTCACTTTGTTGCCCATAGGTTATGGGCAAAAAACTAGGACTGAGGTAAGATGAATCAATGTAGTGAGACAACCCCTTTTAATGTATATTTCTCCTAACAGGACCCAACTTCCTCTCTACTTTACATTTTTCCTTATAATTTGAGAAATGTCAGTCCTGTAGAGAGGAAAATATACATATATATGGAAAATATAGAAACTGTGAGGTAAAAAGTGCAAGAAAATGTCAAGTAAAGAGGAGAGCGGTGGATTTACCTGACAATTTCTATGTTTTCTGTATAACCTGTATATTCCTCCGGGCAGCACCGCTCTACTCTTTACTTCACATTTCCTCGCACTTTTTACCTCACAATTCCTATATTTCCTGTATATTCCTCCTGGCAGCACCGCTCTCCTCTGTACTTCACATTTCCTCGCACTTTTTACCTCACAATGTTCTGTATATTCCTCCTGGCAGCACCGCTCTCCTCTGTACTTCACATTTCCTTGCACTTTTTACCTCACAATGTTCTGTATATTACTCCTGGCAGCACCGCTCTCCTCTCTACTTCACATTTCCCCGCACTTTTTACCTCACAATGTTCTGTATATTCCTCCTGGCAGCACCACTCTCCTCTCTACTTCACATTTCCTCGCACTTTTTACCTGACACTTCCTGTATTTTCTGTATATTCCTCCTGGCAGCACCGCTCTCCTCTCCACTTCACATTTTTTCATGACGGAAAATAAAGAAATTATGAGGTAAAGAAGTTTGAGGAAATATAAAGTAAAGAAGATACTGGTCCTTCCAGGAGAACTTACCTCACAATTTCCCCATCTTCCCACTCATCCTCCGGGCAGGATTCTTTTACTTTTTACTTCACATTTCCTCGCACTTTTAACCGCACAATTTCTCTATTTAAAGGGGTTGTCTCACTACAAGGATTGCTGCCTTTTATGTTAAAGATCTTGCAAAAACAAGTCACTTTGCAATATGCGTCCATTAACAGTGTCCTACCTATTCCTATTACCCCTCTTGTAGGGCTGCATCAGCTCCTCAGTCGCTATAGCTACAAAACCTGTTTGAGCTATCCTGAAAGGCTGCCAGCACTGGTTGCTATAGCTACAGACCTGTTTGAGCTATCCTGAAAGGCTGCCAGCAGTGGTTGCTATAGCTACAGACCTGTTCTCTCTCTCCTGATAGGCTGCCAGCACTGGTTGCTATAGCTACAGACCTGGCTTCTACTGCAGCCTAGTAGAATCCAGTAAACACGCCCCTGAATTCAATGTGAAACCAAGAAAACAAGACTGAGGGGAGATGAATCAATGTAGTGAGAAAACCCCTTTAATGTATATTTCTCCTAACGGGACCCAACTTCCTCTTTACATTTTTCCTCATAATTTGAGAAATGTCAGTCCTGTAGAGAGGAAATTATACATATATACGGAAAAAATATAGAAATTGTGTGGTAAAAAGTGCGAGGAGATGTCAAGTAAAGAGGAGAGCAGTGGATTTACCCGACAATTTCTCTGTTTTCTATATAACCTGTATAATATTCCTCCTGGCAGCACAGCTCTCCTCTCTACATCACATTTCCTCGCACTTTTTTACCTCACAATTTTCTGTATATTCCTCCTGGCAGCACCGCTCTCCCTATAACTTCACATTTCCTTGCACTTTTTACCTCACAATTCCTATATTTTTTTTTTTGTATATTCCTCCTGCAAACACCGCTCCCTCTATACTTCACATTTCCTTGCACTTTTTACATCACAATTCCTATATTTTCTGTATATTCCTCCTGGCAGCACCGCTCTCCTCTCTACTTCACATTTCCTTGCACTTTTTACCTCACAATTCCTATATTTTCTGTATATTCCTCCTGGCAGCACCGCTCTCCTCTCTACTTCACATTTCCTCGCACTTTTTACCTCACAATTCCTATATTTCTGCATATTTCCTCCTGGCAGCACCGCTCTCCTCTCTACTTCACATTTCCTCGCACTTTTTACCTCACAATTTTCTGTATATTCCTCCTGGAAAGCACCGCCTCCTCTATACGTCACATTTCCTTGCACTTTTTACCTCACAATTCCAAATATTTTCTGTATATTCCCCCGGGCAGCACCGCCTCCTCCATACATGCCAAACCCTTCCCCTTTTTTTTTTTGGGGGGGGGCCCCTATTTGGGGTCCCCTCCGCCCTCCGGGGGATTGGCATTCCTCCCGCCGCCTGCAGGCGGCGGGGGTTCCTTTAAATTGCCGCGGCCCCAAGAGAAAGCGCTGGTGCGCTACTCTTGCGCCGCGGACCGCTCCTACAGGCGGGTGCAGCGCCGCAGCGGCTCCCTCACCCGCCCGCGGTCTCACAATGCGGGGAGGAGGCAGAAAGGATCGCTCCCTCCTCCCTCCTCCCCCTGTATTTTACGGCGCCGGTGTGTGCGCCGCACATACAGGTCACCGGCGCAGGGGAAGTGACGCGCGGCTGCAGGGAGGACGCGCGGCTGCTCTCACTTCCCCCTGCGCCGCTGAAGAGATCGGGCAGGAGCTGGCAGCGCTGCAGGAGCTTGGTAAGGTAAGTGGATTTTATTATTTTATTTTTATTAGCTTTAGGGGGCACTACCTGGCTAACAGAGAGGGCAACTACCTGGCAACAATTGGGGCATCACCTGGCAACAAAGGGGGCACTAACCTGGCTAACAGATGGGGGCACTACCTGGCTAACAGAGGGGGCACTACCTGGCAACAGAGGGGGCACTACCGGCAACAAAGGGGCACTACCTGGCTAACAGATGGGGGCACTACCTGGCAACAGATGGGGGCACTACCTGGCTAACAGATGGGGGGCAAACCCTGGAAACAATGGGGGCACTACCTGGGAAAAGAGGGGGCACTACCTTGGGAACAAAGGGGGCACTACCCGGCAACAAAGGGGGCACTACCTGGCTTTAAAAGATGGGGCACTACCTGGCTAACAGATGGGGCACTAACCCGGGAACAGAGGGGCACTACCTGCTAACAATGGGGACTACCTGGCAACAGAGGGGACATCTACCTGGCAACAGAGGGGCACTACCTTGGGAACAGAGGGGCACTACCTGGCAACTGAGGGGCACTACCATGGCAACGAGGGGACATCTACCTGGCAACAGAGGGGGCACTACCCGGCTAACAGATGGGGCACTACCCGGCTAACAATGGGGGCACTACCCGGCTAACAGATGGGGGCACTACCCGGCTAACAGATGGGGCACTACCTGGGTAAAAAGATGGGGCACTACCTGGCAACAGAGGGGGCACTACCTGGCAACAGAGGGGCACTACCTGGGGTAACATATGGGGGCACTACCTGGCTAACAGATGGGGCACTACCTGCTAACAGATGGGGGCACTACCTGGCAACCAAAGGGGGGACTACCTTTGCAACCAATGGGGGCACTACCTGGCAACCAATGGGGGCACTACCTGGCTAACAATGGGGGCACTACTTGGCTAACAATGGGGGCACTACCTGGAAACCAATGGGGCACTACCTGGCTAACAATGGGGCACTACCTGGCTAACATGGGCACTACCTGGCTAAAATGGGGCACTAAATTGGCTAACAATGGGGGCACCTACCTGGCTAACAATGGGGGCACCTACCTGGCTAACAAAGGGGGGCACCTACCTGGCTAACAAAGGGGGGCACCTACCTGGCTACAAATTTGGCTCTACCTGCTACAAAGGGGGGCATCTACTTGGCTACAAGGGGGCATCTACCAGCCTGTAAAGGGCACTACCTGGTTATGGGGGCTACTACCTGGCTATAAGGGCATCTACCTGGCTTTCTTCCAAACCGTTATGCAGTTAGGTGGAGTGGGGTGTGGCTTTTTGAAGGGCGTGGCATACCGACAAATGGGCGTGTCCATGCAAATTTTTGCCGCGGCGCGCTACGCGCGCCCGCGCACTAGGGTCTCCTGCTTTTTCAATTTCAAAAGTTGGCAACTATGCTCTCCTCTCTACTTCACATTTCCTCGCACTTTTTACCTCACAATTTTCTGTATATTCCTCCTGGCAGCACCGCTCTCCTCTATACTTCACATTTCCTCACACTTTTAACCTCACAATTCCTATATTTTCTGTATATTCCTCCTGGCAGCTCCGCTCTCCTCTCTACTTCACATTTCCTCGCACTTTTTACCTCACACTTCGGTGATTTTCTGTATAGTCCTCCTGGCAGCACCACTCTCCTCTATACTTCACATTTCCTTTCACTTTTTACCTCACACTTTTCTGTATATTCCTCCGGGCAGCACCGCTCTCCTCTCTACTTCACATTTCCTCGCACTTTTTACCTCACAATTTTCTGCCTATTCCTCCGGGCAGCACCGCTCTCCTCTCTACTTCACACATACCTCCCAACTTTTACAGATTACAAAGAGGGACACATCAGGTAATGCCTCTAACAACGCCCAAACACATATATGCCAACTTTTTAACCAAAAAGAGACACTTTCAGGATTGCTTTGTATCCAATGATATAATATTAAGTATGTTGTTATGTCATATTTAGCGAGGAAGCAATCAGATACTTTTTAAAGCAAGATAGTCAGTTTATTGATGCAAATCTGTTTCCTAAATGAAAAAGAGGGACATTTATAGAACAAAGAGGGACATAAGGACAAGGATTAAAAATAGGGACTGTCCCTGCAAAATAGGGGCACTTGGTAGGTATGCTTCACATTTCCTTGCACTTTTTACCTCACAATTTTCTGTTTATTCCTCCGGGAAGCACCGCTCTCCTCTCTACTTCACATTTCCTCGCACTTTTAACCGTACAATTTCTCTATTTAATGTATATTTCTCCTAACAGGACCCAACTTCCTCTTTAATTTAAAGTTTTCCCTATAATTCCTCCATTTTCTTTATAAAAGTGTGAGGAGAACGGTGCTGTCAGGAACATTTACCTCACAATTTCTATATTTTCTATATATCTACTGGACAGGACCAGTCTCCTCTTTACTTCACATTTCCTCGCACTTTTTACCTCACATTTCCTATATTTTCTGCATACTCCTCCTGACAAGACCGCTCTTTTCCTTTCTTCACATTTCCTCACACTTTTAGCTCACAATTTTTTTATTTTCTTTATAAAAGTGTGAGAAAGTGTGAGGTAAGGGGGAGAGCGGCGCTGACAGGAGGAGTTACTTCACAATTTCTATATGTTTCTCTCTTTAGCTGACATTTCTTATGATCTTACCTCACAATTTCTTTATTTTCTGTATATTTTGCATTTCATACTTACATGTACCGTACAGATGAGTCACCTTAGCTCCCCCCCTTTCTCTAGAGCTGTCAGTCACCTGAATGCTGCCTCCAGATTGGCTGCCCCACTTCTCTATAGCTGTCAGTCACCTGAATGCTGCCTCCAGATTGGCTGCCCCACTTCTCTATCGCTATCAGTCACCTGATTGGCTGCCCCACTTCTCTATAGCTGTCAGTCACCTGAATGCTGCCTCCTGATTGGCTGCCCCCCTTCTCTATAGCAGTCAGTCACCTGAATGCTGCCTCCTGATTGGCTGCCCCCTTTCTCTAGAGCTGTCAGTCACCTGAATGCTGCCTCCAGATTGGCTGCCCCACTTCTCTATAGGTGTCAGTCACCTGAATGGTGCGTCCTGATTGGCTGCCCCCCTTCTCTATAGCAGTCAGTCGCCTAAATGTTGCTTCCTGATTGGTTGCCCCACTTCTCTATAGCGGCCAGTCACCTGAATGCTGCCTCCAGATTGGCTGCCCCACTTCTCTATAGTTGTCAGTCACCTAAATTTTGCTTCCTGATTGGCTGCCCCCCTCTCTATAGCTGTCAGTCACCTGAATGCTGCCTCTTGAATGGCTGTCCCCCTTCTCTATAGCTGTCAGTCATCTGAATGCTGCCTCCTGATTGGCTGCCCCCCTTCTCTATAGCTGTCAGTCACCTGAATGCTGCCTCTTGAATGGCTGCCCCCCTTCACTATAGCAGTCAGTCGCCTAAATGTTGCTTCCTGATTGGCTGCCCTCCTTCTCTATAGTTGTCAGTCACTTAAATGTTGCTTCCTGATTGGCTACCCCACTTCTCTATAGCGGTCATTCACCTAAGTGGTAGAACTGCCCACAGCCTGAACAGGAAGTGGGAGCCTGAAGCTGTAGAAACGCCTACAGCCTGTACAGGAAGTGGGAGCCCGAAACTGTAGTAGTGCCCACAGTCTGAACAGGAAGTGGGAGCCTGAAACTTACTGTTAATAGCATAGTGAAAACACCCCTTTGATATCCTTTGATGCTGTCATATCTTTTCCGAAGATGCCAGTTTATCTTAGTTTCACGGCACTGTAAGAAAACTGGAGGTGATGCTCATAACAACCTATCCGTTTTGTGCCTTCATTTTCTATCATGTGATTAAAAAAAAAACAGTTCGCAATCCCTCTGGTTGCCATTGCCAACATCTTGTGTTCCTTTAACCCAACATTATAAAGGAAGCAAATGAAAATGTTGGCATTTAGCTGTGAATTTCTGCCCGCCTGCCTCCTTACTTGTAATTATCCCACGTGCCAGCAGAGCCTGCAGTGGGCCTGCCCTGTAATCACGCAGGTCACATTTTCTCCTATAAAAATAAAGGAAAGGACACAGGAGACGGCGGAAAGAGAACGCTGGGACATTGTGAGATGTTTAGCATAATGTTATAGCCTGCTGGCATATGCTAAATGCACGGCTAATAATCTGCAGGGGTCTACCCACCATAAAACCAAGGGCTCAAACGTCTCCCCCTGGTGCCACGTGATACAGATAACATGTTACTTTACAAAAAAAATGCACTCTTAGTAATGAACACAAATATTTCACTAACAGAAATAATCCATATTAACACTTAACAGCTTAGAAAATGTAAAATCAGATGCAAACAAGTAGAAAGGAGAGATGTTAGCATCCTTGCAGAAATGGATCCTCCAGAGGTGGTGAAGATCTAAGGAGGGGTATGCACTAGGGCAAAGGATCACATTCATAAACCCTCCTCCAGATTTGCACCTTTAGGGCGACATGTCCCAACACGCCAACTCCAGTTTTTTGTTCTATTTTGCGGCAATCCCACTTTTTACGCCATATTCTTGTTGTAAATGAACTGTCGTACACCAATACTAGGCGCATTGTACGGCGGGAACGACAATTTGTAATGCGCCTAAATATGGTGCACTGTGCGCCCCCCATCGCGAAATGCGCCTATTGAGGCACCTTACATATGTTATGCGCCCCCGTCGGGCAATGAGCCTCGATAGACGCATACCATATACTACCAATGATATGCTATGTGCCCAGTGTTGAGCAATTCACCCTTTTTTGATGCAGTGCGCCCTTTTTGGATGCAATGCCCCCTTTTTTGATACGATGCCCCCTATTTTGATATGATGTGCCATTTTAGGCGCATTAAGTAATCTATGCAAGGTATACCTAACGCCAATTTTTAGAAAGTATCGGACTTTCAGGCGCACTTTACACTGATTTAATGCGCCTAAAACTGGCATAGATACGCCAATTTTCGGACATGTCGCCCTTAGTATTTACTCACCCCATGTCAGTACCAGCAGCCTACTGTTATAGCCATCTTCTTCAAGCTTAAATGCAGTGTCGGACTGGGGTGCCTAGGGCCCACAGGTGGAGGTGATTTTCAGGGGTCACCAGTTGAGCTGTTGCTTGGCCCAGCCAGTGTAGTTTATTTTAGGGCACCACCCTACAACTACTGTACAAGACTATACATGCCTCTTATATTCTGCCTCTTGCTTTTTGCCTCTTTCTCTGCTTTTCTGCCTCTTCCGAGGATGTACATGCAGTTAAAAAACAACTCCAGGTCTGCCATACTCAGGGGACCACCGGGGGTTTCCCCTATTCCCCTTTGGGTCAGTCCAAGCCTGCTTAAAGGGGTATTCTCATCCACATTGATTAACTTTACACATGTATACAAAAAAGCACTATTACCAAATACAGGCAGTCCCCGATTTACAACATTCCGACTTACATCTGTCCCCTAGTTACAAACGGAGACTTATGGGGAATGCTGACACTTGTAGTTCCATGTTCTACAGCATATAGTAGCTGTGGAATGACAAGTTCCAGCATGCCACAGCAGCACAAGTGGTGAAATCTTCTTAACAGGGGCACAGACAGCAAAACAAATGTAAAAACCCTTCCTTGCACTATCCAAAACTAATAAAAAAACCTTTTGTGCTGGAGTTACATGTAATAAATATACCTGTTATGACTTACAACAAATCCAACTTGAGAACGAGCCTATAGTCCCTATCCTGTTTGTAACCCTGGGACTGCCTGTACATTGCTGTTCTGATTTTGATTCCTTTTAGCTTTTAGTTAGAGCAGTTCTCCTGCTTGTGTGGATAAGTTTCTCTAGTTACCAACCACCTCTCTTTGCTTTCAGGCTCTAGGAACAGTGACCAGGATGGCGATGTTGCTCCCTGCTGTGTCTTATCAGCAGCACAGAAGCTTGTTTATTTTTCTTACTGACAAAGTTTAACTCTTGAGAGCGCTGCAGCCTTCTGCCCTGCTGTTAAAATTCTTCCATCACCAATGTTCCTCGAACAGGCTCAGCAGAGCTGAAATGTCTTCACATTATAGTAAAAGCCAATCAATGTGGTGAGAATACCCCTTTAATGAGTCATTCCATCTAGCATATAGGAGGCTGTGCAAGTGACCTGCCCTGTATTTCTTTTCTTCTTTATGGTAGAACTTCTAATGATAAAGACATTCGCTCCTCATCCACATCCAATGCCCGCCCAATGGTCACCATCGTTTGATGTATACAGCAGGCCCCGCTCCTGTAGAATATCCATTCTTATGGCAACAAAGGTGGTGAAACCGTCCTTATTCTAAGTGAAAGTTTTACAGGAATCTAGGATTCTGCTTTTCCTGGCAGGGTAACCTGCGCTGGCCGAGGACGAGAAGTTTCTTGGCAGTTTGTACCCTCTAAAGTGTCTCAGAACCAACTCTTTGTAAGTAATTGCCACGTGTCTCACGCACTGGATGCATCACATAGCTGTATATATAGTATCATTATCCCCTTATAAATACAAGCATGGGGGGAACTGTAGCCGTAGCAGCTGTCATGGGGCCCAGACACTATGGGTATGTTCACACAGCTTATTGCGGCAGGTGTTTTGGTCAGCACAGGGGCATGGCAAGCCCCATAGACATGCATTGTCAGCAGCGCGTATTCGCTGCTAACAACTGACATGTCAATCCCCCCCCCCCCTGTGCGTACAATACGATCGGATTGTGCACACGGGGAGACGATGCGTAATCCATAGTTCTCTTTGAGAGCTATGAATTACAGTAATTGCGGCGCGCATTTCGCCGCATATTAAACGCAATACATGCCGAAATACGCGCACAAATAAGCCGTGTGAAAATACCCTTAGGGGCAGCAAAATGTTATTATTTCACTAGGAAATGCACCTTGGTAGGTTTCTGCCATCTATGACTACTATCAGGGTTCTCTGATATATAGTGCTATATTCTATTTCTACTTCTGCTGCTGCTTTCTTTATGTCCCATCTCATCTTGCTGTGGGGCCCTATGTATTCTAGTTATGCCCCTGAATATAGGTTGAGCACTATATAAAGTTTAATGCAACTGAAGATCTGAATATATTCAGAGCACAACAGTATCTGACAGGTGCCAGATTATCTGGATTACTATTGGGCAACCACATGCAAAATAGGTAAGGTGGTATTAAAGTGATGCAGAGGTGAGTGGCCCCATATATTGCATCATATAGCTGTATATAGAGAACAGCGACTCATTATCCACTTATCAATACAGCAGCTGCCATGGGGCCCAGATTCTAAGAGGGCAGGAACATGGTACCTTTTTGCAGGGAATGGCACCTTGGTAGGTTTCTGCCATCTATGATTACAATGTGGGTTCTCTGATACAAAGCACCAATATTTATAAATTTGGTTATTGCCACTTATGCTGCTGTTTTCCTGAGGTAGTGGGGCTCATCTCCCCTTGCTGTGTGTGAGATATATATATATAGTCACTTTTTCTAACGCAGGTTGTTAGAAAGGCCGAATATAGCAGATCCTCTGGGCCACCACAAGCGTAGATGGTATAACTTGCATGAGTTTTCCGCCCAGTGGTTTTTCAAATTCTTCCGTCCGGTTTTCGGACAGAATATGTGCATGTCAATGGGAAGGGGGAGGGCTCGTCGCAGAGAAAAGCCTCCCCCCCTCGTGGCCGTGTGCACGGCCCAAAAAAACAGACAAATACTGGTCGGATAAACCGACCGGTATTTGTCCATTGCCATGTAAACGGGCCCTTAAAACTGCACCAAAACTAAAGGGTTTATTAAACTGGACAGACCCTTAACCTAGTTAAGAAAATCAAGTAAGGGTGCTTTCACACAGTGCAGTTTTGGTGCAGTTTTAACTGCGCTCCAATTAACCTGCCTTTATTACCTGCAGTTTCTTTCACTTCTCTAAACTGTTTGGAAAGTGAGGAATCAAATAGTCTGATTGTATCCACAAGACTCACACAGTCATTGATTACTTACTTGATACACCTTTCTGAACAATTTAGACAACTGAAAGAAGCTTGCTGGTAATAAAGGCAGTTTAATTGGAGCAAAGTTAAAACTGCACCAAATCTGCGCTGTGTGAAAGCTCCCTTACCTGATTTTCTTAACTAAGTTAAGGGTCTGTCAAGTTTAATAAACCCTTAATGGTGCTTTCACACAGCGCAGTTTTGGTGCAGTTTTACCTGCAATCCAAATAAACTATCTTTATTACCAGCAGCTTCTTTCAGTTGTCTAAATTGTTAAGAAAGGTGTTTCAGGTAAGTAATCAATGACTGTTTGAAGTCTTGTGGATCAGGGTGCTTTCACACAGCGCAGTTTTGGTGCAGTTTTAAGGCTGCTTTCACACAGCGCAGTTTTGGTGCAGTTTTAACTGAACTCTAATTAAACCACCTTTATGACCAGCAGCTTCTTTCAGTTCTCTAAATTGCTCAGAAAGGTGTTTCAAGTAAGTAATCAATGACTATGTATGAAGTCTTGTGGATTACAATCACACTAAAGGCCATGTTCACACGGTTTAAAATGGGCCATATTTCGGTCCATAATTACGCACCGAAGTGCGCCAATTGCGGGCCGAAAACGGCCCATTCATTACGGTAATTCACAGTTCTCATAGAGAACTATGGATTACGTTCGCCGGGCGGGGAGATAATTGACATGTCACTTTCTAGCGGCGTATACGCGCCGCTAGCAGTGATTGTCTATGGGCCGGCGAAGTGCCGGCCCCCCGCTCACTCCCCGCCCCGTCCCCGGCCACACGGCGTAATTGCGGGGCGGAATTACGCCCCGCAGTTAAGCCGTGTGAACATAGCCTAAGGGCGCATCCCCACGGCACAGGACAAATACCGGCCGGTTTGCTGGCCGGTATGTGTCCTGTTTTGCGGCCGTCCCCACGGCGATGAGCGATGAGCGGAGAAGAGCCCTCCCCCCTCCCATTGAGAAGTACATCTTCCGTCCGAAAACCGGACGGAAAATTGTGCTTCTACAATGTTTTGCCGCCGGACCACCGGTACAGTTTTAACTCCAATTAAACTTTCTTTATTACCAGCAAACTTCTTTCACTTATCTAAACTGTTTGGAAAGTGAGTAAACAATTAGTGTGTTTGTATCCACAAGACTAAACACATAGTAATTGATTACTTACTTGAAACACCAATTTAGACAACTGAAAGAAGCTGCTGGTAATAAAGGCAGTTTAATTGGAGCACAGTTAAAACTGCATCAAAACTGCACTGTGTGAAAGCAGCCTTAAAACTGCACCAAAACTGTGCTGTGTGAAAGCAGCCTTAAAACTGCTCCAAAACTGCGCTGTATGATAGCAGCCTTAAAACTGCACCAAAACTGCGCTGTGTGAAAGCAGCCTTAAAACTGCACCAAAACTGCGCTGTGTGAAAGCAGCCTTAAAACTGTATCAAACTGCGCTGTGTGAAAACACCCTAAAAACTGCACCAAAACTGCGCTGTGTGAAAGCTCCCTAACACACTCAGCACTGCTACATTTGTATACCTCTCTCTGTTAAGTATACAGAATGTAAATAAGTTCCAATCTCGCCTATATACTGCATGTATACTGGAAGTTCGCGCTCTCGGAGCTGCATGCAGCCCCCTTTGAGTGGGGTCAGGCTAGGGGGTTATTCCTGTAAAGCTTCTTCTTTGTCGTCACCCCCTCCCCCTGTGCCTGTGCTGTGATTCCCAAAGAATGTTTTAATCCCGTCCATCCCCCGTCAGCTGTTTCCAGGCGCTGATTCAATAGGTTCCCAAAAAGCCCTTTTCCAAAGTCAATCCACCCCCCCCCCCCCCTCTTTGCCTTTTGTCCTGTTTCGCCTTAACCCCTTCATCACAACTGTCCTGCCCTAAGCAGACCAAAGCAGGGTCTTAAGATCAAGTGTCCAATTTTAACCCCTGCTATGCCTTCGGGTATTCACTACTCCTGAATATTTCGCTATTATGCTTAAAGGGGTTGTCTCACTACATTGATTCATCTTACCTCAGTTCTGTTTTCTTGATTTCATTTTGAATTCAGGGGCAAAGGATCACATTCATAAACCCTAATCCAGATTTGTACCTTTAGTATCTACCCACCCAATGTCAGTACCAGCAGCCTACTGTTATAGCCATCTTCTTCATGCTTAAAGGGGGTTGTCTCACTACACTAATTCATCTTACTTCAGTCCTGTTTTCTTGGTTTCACTTTGAATTCAGGGGCGTGTTTACTGGCTTCTACTAAGCTGCAGTAGAAGCCAGGTCTGTAGCTATAGCAACCAGTGCTGGCAACCTATCAGGATAGATCAAACAAGTCTGTAGCTATAGCGACCAGTGCTGGCAGCCTGTCAGGAGAGATTGAACAGGTCTGTAGCTATAGCAACCCGTGCTGGCAGCTTCAGGAGAGATTTAACCAGGTCTGTAGCTATAGCAACCAGTGCTGGCAGCCCGTCAGAGAGATTGACAGGTCTGTAGCTATAGGGGACAGTGCTGGCAGCCTATCAGGATAGATATCACAAGTCTGTAGCTATAGCGACCAGTGCTGGCAGCCTATCAGGAGAGATTTAACAGGTCTGTAGCTATAGCAACCAGTGCTGGCAGCCTATCAGGAGAGATCAACAGGTATGTAGCTCTAGCAACTAGTGTTGACAGCCTATCAGAAGAGATAGAACAGGTCTGTGGCTATAGCAACCAGTGCTGGCAGCCTATCAGGAGAGATCAACCAGGTCTGTAGCTATAGCAACCAGTGCTGGCAGCCTATCAGGAGAGATCAACCAGGTCTGTAGCTATAGCAACCAGTGCTGGCAGCCTATCAGGAGAGATCAACCAGGTCTGTAGCTATAGCAACCAGTGCTGGCAGCCTGTCAGGAGAGATTGAACAGGTCTGTAGCTATAGCGACCAGTGCTGGCAGCCTGTCAGGATAGATCAAACAGGTCTGTAGCTATAGCGACCTGAGGAGCTGATGCAGCCCATACAAGAGGGGATATCTAGGAATAGGTAGGACACTGTTAATGGACACATATTGTAAAGTGACTTGTTTTTGCAAGATCTTTAACATAAAAAGCAATCCTTGTAGCGAGACAACCCCTTTAAAGTAAGTAACAGTGATACAGGTGTGATTGTCAAGGTTGACCAAAGGTCAGTGAAATAAAATCTTCCAGTCTACTTTGCGCGCTGTGCCCGGGGCCCAATGAGATCTTTGCAATATATATAGCGGAGTGAATGGCTGACTGCTACCCAGAGTATGAGAATATGTGATTTTCCTTGAGCGTTAAACTGTATAAATAAACCTGGCATTAGGGGAATGCACAAAAGGGCTTCGCTCTGTACTAATTTCCTTAATAAAGGAACTTGTAGCCGTGGAAAGCTCCGTCTCCAGCTATTGCGCTGCGGCTTCCATTAGGCGCCACGCTGTTACTCCAACAGCACCTTGATAGATTTTGCACATGTTTTCCAGGAGTGTGTCATGAATAAGTAAGAGAGCAGCCGAATCCCTTGTAAAGCCGCCGCTGGCGGGAACTTCAAGGAAGTCTACGGAGGACAATATTTGTTTATTTAAAAGCGAAGCCGAAATGATATCGGAGTTAATCAGAGGCGGTGGGGAGCGGGGGCTAATGCAAGTTTATTTGCAAAATGGAAACGCTGATTTAAAACACCCACTCCGCTCGGCAGGAATTAATGTGCAAACATATTCCCCGAATCTGCCATTACACGAGCTTGTATTAACAAAACCCGTAATGCCTGGATATGAATTGCAGGTGACTGATCTAATTCCCGTTCTGGAGAACTATGGCTAGCGCGCAGTTACTCGCAATAATCCGAGCACTAGCGTTCTGCAGTCATTGCCTTGCAATGAGAAATTTACATACTTTATGAGAAAAGTAATTTGATATTCATATCTGTGCAGGCGTGAGGGATAAATATATACTGTATATACACACACACACGTATAAAAATATATAATTGCATATACTTTAGATATTTATATGTATCCTTATATATATCTATATATTACATTTAAATGTATATATACACATACAAGTCTAAGATATGTTCAAAGGGCGTATGTGCGGTCCGTACTTCGGAGCATAATTGAGCTGTATAATGCCCGAAGTACGGACCGTGCTCTTCCCCTTTCTGAGCCATTCATTGCTTCCCACCCAGCCAGCCAGTATCGCTCTGCTGTGCACTGATGAGGGCAAAAAACCCCAAAAAGGGGGTATAAGATAAGTGATGTGGCTTGGCTAGTTTTCCCTTTTTTCTTTCTGAAGAACCCGTAGATCAAAAAAAAATTGGGATTTGTTTTCAAACCCAAAGGGGGGAGCTTGAGCTTTTTCAGCATCCCTTTTCCCCAATCCTTGTGATATGCAGATGCTTAGTAAAGGGCAAAAAGGGAATGCAAAAACTTTACACACCAATTTGGTGCTCTCCTCATGGAGAGTGTTTCCCCTTTTTGAGCCAATCTTGGGCCCCCCACCCAGCCCGCCCGTTCACTCTGCTCTGCAATTTTGAGGGGCAAAAAATCCAAACCCCGGGTGGGTTTCAGAAAGGGGTGATTTCTGCTTGGGGTAATATCCCCTTTTTCTTTCTGAAGATCAGGTGGCCCAAAGCAAATTTAAGGGTTTTTCATCCAAAAGAGTTGAGCTTCTCAGCTTCTTTTCCCCTAAAAGGGCCCTTTTTGGGTATGCAGATGCTAAGTAGAGGGAAAAAGGGGGAATTCAAAACTTACACCCCCAAATTTTGGGGCTCTGCTCAAAAGGGGGGGATGTTCCCCTTTTTGAGGGCCCCTCAATTTCCCCCCAAACCCCCCAGCCGTTTCACTCTGCTCTGCACTGGGAGGGGGGAAACCCCGAAAGTCCTTTTGCAGATGATTGATGTGGTTGGTTTTAAAATCCCCTTTTTTCTTTCTGAAGCTTTTCAGTTTTTCCCATAAAGCCTTGTGAAATTTAGATGTTAGTAAAAGGGGAAAAGGCAATGCAAAACTCTATGCACCAAATTGAGATTTTTACATCCCCAATTTTGAGGGCGCCTTTAGCTTCTCAGCTTCTTTCCCCTAATGCCTTGTATATGAAGACGGCCTTTGTAGAGGGCAAAAAGGCAATTCAAAATCTACACACCCAATTTTGGGGCTTCCTAAGGAAAAAATGTTCCCCTTTCTGAGGGCCCCTCATTGCCTCCCCCCCAGCCCGCAGGGATTTCTGCTCTTCACTGATGAGGGGCAAAACCCCCCAAAAGGGGCCCAATGCAAAAAGTGTGCTGGCTTGGCTTTTTTTTTTTTTTCTTTTGAAGATCAGTAGGTTTAAAAACAAATTGAGGATTTGTTTTCATTCAATAGAGGGAGCTTGAGCTTTTCAGCTTCTTTCCCATAAACCTTGTGTATGCAGGTTTCTTAGTAAAGGGCCCCAAAAGGGGAATGCAAAGCTTACGCACAAATTTTGGGGCTCTCCTCAAGAAGGGATGTTTCCCCCTTTTTGAGCCAATCATTGCCTCCCCCTCAGGGCCCGCCAATATGCTTTGCTTGCCCCTAATGAGGGGCAAAAATGAAACGTCCTTTTGCAGATGAGTGTTGGTGGCTTGGTTAATTTTCCCTTTTTTTTCTGAAGCTTTTCAGCTTCTTTCCCAAAAATGCCCTTTTTGTTTTGGGAGATGTAAGTAGAGGGGGAAAAAGGGGAAATTTAAAACTTACACACCAATTTTGGGGCTCTCCCCCAAGAAGAATGTTCCCCTTTTTTGAGCCACTCATTGCCTCCCCAGCCCGGGCCAGTATCGCTCTGCTTGCACTGATGAGGGGCAAACCCTGAAAGTCCAAAATGAGATGAGTGATGCTGGTTGGTTAATATCCCTTTTGCTTTCTGAAAACTTTTCGCTTCTTTCCCTTTAAAGCCTTGTGATATGAAGTGCCCTTGTAAAGGGCAAAAAGGGAATGCAAAAAATCTACGCATCAAATTGAAGATTTTTTTAAACCCCAAAAGAGGGCGGGTTTGAGCTTCTTGCTTCTTTTCCCCTAATTTCCCTTTTGATATGAAGAGCTTAGTAGAGGGCCCCAAAAAGGGAATTTAAAAATCTACACACCAATTTGGTGCTTTTCCTCCCAAGGGAAAGATGTTCCCCTTTTGAGCCCCATTGCCCCCCACCCAAGGCCCCGGGCCGTAAACACTCTTGGGTCTGCCCCTGGGTGAGGGGGAAAACCCCCCCAAAGGCTAAAAGCAGAGAGTGATGCTGGCTTGGCTAAAAATTCTTTTTTCTTTCTGAAGATCAGGGAGGGCAAAAACAAATTGAAGGGTTTGTTTCATCCCTTGAGGGAGCTTTGGGGTTTCAGCTTCTTTCCCATAATGCCTTTTGATATGCAGATGCTTAGTAAAGGGGGAAAAAGGGAATGCAAAGCTCGACGCACCAAATTTTTTTTGGGGCTTCCCAGGAGAGTTTCCCCCCTTTTTAGCCAAATCATTGGGCCCCCCCCAGAGCCAAAATCGCTTCTGCTCTGCACTAATGAGGGGCAAAAAACCCGAAAGTTTCCCTATGCAGATGATGATGGGTGGCTTGGTTAATTATCCCTTTTGCTTTTGAAGCTTTTCCCGCTTTTTTTCCCATTAAAGCCTTGTGGAATGCAGAAGCTAAGTAGAGGGCAAAAGGGCAAATTTAAAACTCTACACACCAATTTGGTGCTCTCCCCAAAAAGGATGTTCCCCTTTTTGAGCCACTCATTGCCTCCCACCCAGCCAGCCAGTATCACTCTGCTCTGCACTGATGAGGGGCAAACCCTGAAACGTCCATATTCAGATGAGTGGTGCTGGCTTGGTTAATATCCCTTTTGTTTTCTGAAGCTTTTCAGCTTCTTTCCCATAATGCCTTGTGATATGCAGATGCTTAGTAAAGGGCAAAAGGCAATGCAAAACTCTATGCACCAAATTGAAGATTTGTTACATCCAATAGAGGGCGCTTGAGCTTCTCAGCTTCTTTCCCATAATGCCTTGTGATATGAAGACGCTTAGTAGAGGGCAAAAAGGCAATTCAAAACTCTACACATACCAATTTGGTGCTCTCCTCAAGGAAAGCTGTTCCCCTTTCTGAGCCACTCATTGCCTCCCACCCAGCCAGCCAGTATCACTCTGCTCTGCACTGATGAGGGGCAAAACCCCCCAACGGCTAAATGCAGATGAGTGATGCTGGCTTGGCTAATATCCCTTTTGCTTTCTGAAGACTCAGTAGGTCAAAAGCAAATTGAGGATTTGTTACATCCAATAGAGCTTGAGCTTCTCAGCTTCTTTCCCATAATGCCTTGTGATATGCAGATGCTAAGTAGAGGGAAAAAGGGCAATTCAAAACTCTACACACCAATTTGGTGCTCTGCTCAAGGAGAGATGTTCCCCTTTCAGAGCTACTCATGGCCTCCCACCCACCCAGCCAGCCAGTATCGCTCTGCTCTGCACTGATGAGGGGCAAAACCCCGAAACGGCCTTATGCAGATGAGTGATGCTGGCTTGGCTAATATCCCTTTTATTTTGCTGTTTTCCTCGACGCGTATTATGCCCTGGGAGAAAGAAGTGACAAGTCTATGCGTGTGAACATACCCTAAATATCTCATATATATTTTAGATATTTAGACATATCCAGATACATCTATATAATAATCTCCTACTTCCCACTGTGTTTAAATAGAAAGTTAACCCCTATTTACCTCTCCCATCACCCCCGTTTCAGTGCTGCCAGAGCTCCAGTGTTCCCCTGGTCTCATTGATGACATCACGTTCATGGATCCATGATTGCTGCCAACCATTGGCATGTTTTCATGTGGACCATCAGAGGTCCAGTGATTGGCTGCAGCATCATGTGATCCATGAACGTGACTTCATGATTGGTGGACACTGGAGCTCTGGCAGTGCTGGAATGGTGGTGAGGGGAGAGGCAAGTATGGGGCAATTTTGTATTTCAGCACAGACGGCAGGAAGGGTTTTACTAAACTATATATATGGGGCAAAGTGGAGTGAGTTTGGATGAGGCAACTACTTCCACCACCTGGCTTGGTACTACACACATAATGTTGTACATTTCTGCACAGCATTCTGATGTGGGCACTGATTTTGAGCGTAACAGGAGCCATTCTCCAAAACACCGGAGATATATTCTCCCTCAACCTTCCTGCATGTCCAGCATATGACCACAGAGGCCATTGATTGGATGCAATAACATGTGATCCATGAACGTGACTTGAACAGCAGTGGACACTGGAGTTCTGGAAACTCTGGAATGGTGGTGATGGGAGAGGTAAGTATGGGGCAATTTTGTATTTCAGCACAGATGGCAGGGAGGGTTCTACTATACTATATATATAGGGCACAGTGGAGTGAGTTTGGATGAGGCAACTTCTTCCACCTCCTGGTTGGGTATGTGTACTACACCACCATAATGTTGTACATTTCTGCACAGCACTCCGATGTGGGCGCTGATTTTTGTGTTTCAGCACAGACGGCAGGGAGAGTTTTACTACACTATATTTAGTGTAATAAACACTATATATAGTGTATACAAGGACCTTGTTGGGTCCGAAACGCGTTGGCGTTATGAGCTACATCTACACTGTCCTGTAGCATCATTTAACAATAAATTTGTGGATGGATAACTCGCTGGATACTCCGTTATTGGATTGCTTTGTTATATATATAGGGCACAGTGGAGTGAGTTTGGATGAGGCAACTTCTTCCCCCACCTGGATTGTACTATCCACATAATGTACATTCTGGACTGCGTTTCAATGTGGCCATGATTTTTGTGTTTCGCACTGACGGGCAGGGAGGGATTTACTTATATTATTTATATAGTGCACAGTGGGAGTGAGTTTGGATGAGGCAACTTCTTCCACCACCTGGCTTGGTACTACACACATAATGTTGTACATTTCTGCACAGCATTCCGATGTGGGCACTGATTTTTGTGTTTCAGCACAGACGGCAGGGAGGGTTTTACTACACTATATATAGTGTAGTAAACACTATATATAGTGTATACAAGGACACTTTTTGGCGTACCGAAAAAATGCGTTGGAATTATGAGCTACATCTACAATGGTCATGGTAGCATCACTTAACAAATAAATTTGTGGAATGATAGATTAAAACTCGTGGATACTCCGTTATTGGATGCTTTTGGTATATATTTTATTATAGAGGGCACAGTGGAGTGCGTTTGGATGAGTGCAACTTCTGTCCACCACCCTGGTTTGGTATATCCACATAATGTACATTTACTGAACAGCGTTTCGTTGCGGTGCGCTGATTGTGAGTGTGTAGAGAAGCCGCTCTCCACAACACTGGAGACCCACAACCCCCAATGTGGCCATGCTACATGCCTTACTCCCTTTATTCCGGCAGTGTCAATGTGAACACATCACAAGCTATACTTTGGTTTCCGATGGAGAGTGGTGCTGCACTCTCTGTAGCCCTTGGAGTTCAAATGGTTTAGTAAGGTGACACTTTCCAAAGAACAGGGAGGATTCAAAGTGGGACCAGATGAAGATGAGACAGCTGCCTGGGTGCTCACTCTGAATAGGGAGGTCAGGTTACTATACCCAACTGGCCCCATAGTGCAGCGGGCTGTTTCGAAATACGTAAGCATTGAAGTAAGGAGTGAGGCCTTGTGCTGGGCAGGTGGCAGGGGGGGGTATCAACAATCCGGACATTTGATACCAGGGCCCAAGTGATACAAAGTGACACAAATCTAAATGCTGCGAAGCCATCGCTAGTCCTTCCGCAATTTCCTGAGGTGGCGAACTGGGAAACAGAGATTTTTTGCCCAAGGCGACATCAGCTGAAAAATGAAAGAGCCATTTCCTACTCTATATGAAACTGCTATATATAAGGTACCAAAAACACCCAGCACCTTACAACATAGCGAAACTCCCATAATCGTCAATGTATACACAAACAACTGGAGCCATGTCTCTAAAAAAATGACAAATTATTTTTATTTAATCAAATTTATACCACGTATAAACAAAAATAACAATAACAATACATATATTAAAAGAGGAGACCAATACAAAATGGAGCAAGACGACACATTAAATGCCTCACAAAAATAGTGTAACCATATTATAATAGAGCTTATAGAACACATTGGGAGACAAATATGGACATAAAAGGGACTTATTTCAATGTGTATATAAATGTAGATAATACTTATAGCTCTCAGAGGATCTATTTAAATATCATTATACCCCTAAACGATAACAGAGCAAAGAAGTGCATACATCCTATATATAATCCATAACTGGCAACATAAATGTAAATAAAATATCAATAATCATTATGTCAACATTAATATGTTAATATTTACCATAGAATAAGACGAATGTAAGCGCCACAGCCGCCGGGTCTTGTTTTATATACCACAATGAAACACTGCTATTATTATATGAACAAAGGATTTAAACCAAAATATCACTGCAAATAATAATCCCTTTAAAAAAAACTTTTCTTAGATTTTCTAAAAGTATAAAACACCCCAAAGTTATCACCCCATACCTGGGTAAATCGCATACTTTCACTATCCCATGGAGTAAACGCCCGATAAAGACGGCCCGCTTTATTGACAGACCCACACTACATACTCATAAAAAACCTTTTTATCCCAGCAGACATCCCAAACGCCGGCCCCTCCCGCTTTCGAAACACAACTCCCCCATGCCCCCCGTATAGATTATATAAAGTGAGGAGTTGTAGTTTTCCCCAAAAGCGGGGGGGCCGCGGGTTTTAGGAGCTCTGTAGGGGGTGGGGGCCCCGTGTCACACTGGGAAAAGATAAATGGGGGGAAGATAAATTTGGTTGGACAAGCCCTTAGGCCATGTAGCCTCAAACTGCGGGGCTCCAGCGTTTCAAACACAACCCCATCATGCCACGATATAATTATTTAAAAAACAGAGGGTTGAGTTTTCCCCCCAGCTGGAGGGGGCAGTTCCAACTCCCCCCTACAACTCCCTTTCCACTGTTAAAGATGATATAATACATATGGGGGGTTTTTAAAATTTTTTCCCACAGCGGAGGGCCGCCCCGTTCCAGCCCTCCAAAAACTCCTCATTCCCACTGTTTTGATGTATAAATGCATAGGGGGTTGTAGTTTCCCCACACTGGAGGGCCGCAGTTTGGGAGCCCCCTAAAGGTTTACCCAACCAATTTTCTGACCCCACTTTATCTCTTCCAGAGGTGACACTTGGGGCCCCCCCCCCAAACCCACGGGCGTTACAGGGGTTTCTTTTGCTCCAAATGGTTGCAAGAAATTTTAAATTTGCCGCCTCCACTCCCCCGTAAAACTATGCGGTCCGTTAGTGATTTATTAAAAACCTGTCTAAATATTTTCTCTGGCTCTGGTTAAGGAAGGACTGTGGAAGAAGCGTTAAACTGCTCGGGGTCAGTTTGAGGATTAGAAGGATTTCATGGTCAGTAACAGACACATATACACACATAGACATACTCGCTAAGATACACACTGTGTAAGTGGGAGCCTTATAAGGAGAGCAAATGAGCTGAGATTTATGGGGCTGTCTGCCTCTGCCGTAACACTGACCCCAATGTAAATATACAGTATTTCTTCGAGAGTTCTGCTCGCAGATGAAAGACCTCAAATCAACTCACCCCCTCCTCCCCACCAGGCCCAAACTTAACTTCCAGCTCCATGCACAGCACCTCCTGCTCCACCAGCGTTGCAATGTTTTCTTCCTTTTTAATAACCTCTCCGAGTCTCCAGTGATTTCCCGTCTTTCATGCCGCAGACCTGGAGGTGCTGAGCAGAATTTTTATACAGTGTTTACGGTTTACTCTGACTTATTAGTCAAATGTAACGAGCCTTGGTCAGGCCTGGCGATACAGGACAGCGGCCTGCTCAATAGGCAAGTCATGCCAAGCGCGCCATAGAACGCAACCTCTGAAGTCAGAGAGAAATTAAAGGGATAAAAAAAAATATATATATATGGCGAGGATCCGCTGCTCTGGTAAGCAAAAGACAGAGGCCGTAAATTTCCAACATTGACAAGTAGTACTGGATGGTGTAGAAGTCTGGAGGGAAACATATATCAGGAAAACGGGACAACGGGAAGGAAGGTAGAATTTTACGGCGCGGAAGAAAAATAGAAAAAGACGTGTGGCCGAGTTGATGCGAGACGTGGGTGCTGACATGGGGAACAGGAAGCCTTTGGCCAGAGGTTCATCATAGGAGTGCTACCACCAGAGGCGTACCTTGAAGCTCCAGGACCCTAGTGCAAAAAATGAAATGGCCCCCCAGCTGCCATGTGCCACTTACAATGCTGGTATCTCCTTATGTGGCAGAAGGGCTTTTGGGCCCCTTCAGACTGCAGGGCCCGGTAGCAACTGCTACCTCTGCACCCCCTATAGCTACGCCCCTGGTTACCACCACAGTCTTTGATGGCATGTCCATAGGTGTGGGCAGTGTCGGACTGTGGTACCTAGGACCCACAGGTGGAGTTGACTCTATGGGCCCACCAATTGCATTTTTATGGGCCCACCGGTGGAATTTTTTTTAGGGACCCATTCTAGAGCTACTGTAAATTACTGTAAATGTCTCCTACACTCCCCTTCTTGCTTTTTGCCTCTCTTTTTATGCTTTTTTTTGCCTCTTCTGAGAATGGTTATGGATTTAGAAAACAACTTTAGGTCTACCATGCTCAGGGGCCCACCGGGGGTTTCCCCTATTTCCCTGTGGGCCAGTCCGAGCCTAGATGCGGGTCCCAAAGACCCCAAAAGTGTTGGCTCAGAACCGAGAGCCCTTCTCACTTGCAAACGACTCTCCTTTCTGTTCTATGGGAGTTCTGGGTACAGCCACACTCCTGCTCCTCTTTCCCACAGCTTGGTCCCTGTTGAAGATCTGCAACATGGGAATATACTTATTCTTTTTGTGCATTTTGTACATGAGAGTTGACTTTGGATACACTTGTTAGTTCAATAAATCTTTTTTCAACTGCATAAAGAGCGCCATGGATTTCCTACCCTGTTTCCCCGAAAATAAGGCAGTGTCTTATATTAAATTTTGCTCCTAAAGTCGAGCTAAGACTGATTTTTAGGGGATATTTTTTTTCCATAAACAATAATTCACATTGATTGTTGAACAAAACATCAACCTGTATTAATAAACTGTAGTGATTTCATCACAGCCATCAGCGGAAGCAGCCAAACTCTGAATTGCATAAAAAATGCACTAGGACTTATTTTCAGGGGGGGGGGGGGGTGTTTTTTTAGGGGAAACAGGGTAAATTCTGGACTACTAACACTTGCACCTGCTTAATTCAATGCAAAAGGTCACAGTAAATCTTTACCATCCTTTTCTTGCTTTTCAAAAATATTTGTATTGCTCTTTCAACTTATAATAAAGTCAATCATGGTAGCGTAAGCACATCAACAACATTAGAATAAATACCTTGCGGTCGTTTTAGATCTTTTTGCTGGTTTGCATACATTTAGTGCGGCATCAATATCATATTTTCAATTTATAATGCTCCTTAGTAGCAAATCAGTAGCAACATGTGGATACACCACTTGTTCGCTCACCGGGTTGTTTCGGGGGTTTCGGGGGTCCGCCCTCTTTCCCAAAAACCAAAAACCGCGCCAAAAAACGCTTGCTGCGTTTTGCGCGGTTTACATTGACTCCAATGTTAATTTTCCATTTAGAAACCGTTAGGAAGAATGAATGGAAAAAACGTACAGTGGGGACTTCTGGGCGGTTTTTCGATTTAAGTCTATGGGAGAGAGTTTAAGGTTTTCAGACAGTTTGTAAAAGCGCAAACCCTTGCCGTGGGGACAATCCCTTATTCTTTATTACATATAGACCAGTGAGCTATCTTACTCTTCTAAAGTCCTATTTTACCCTCTTATAGCTACTCCACAGCTGGAAATTTCACTGGGAAAATCCAGTTTTCCCTTGTGATTCCCTTTAAATGAATAGCTCATTGTAATTCCTTGAAGCCAGGGACTGATGTGACTGGCTTTTTTTGCACCCATTTTTTCTGACCATCTCAAGGATAGCCCAAAATACTGCTCCTTGAGGTGCAGCAGCCCATTTGCGGAGTACAGGCTACACACTGCATTCTGTACTCTTCCCTAGAGGCCAATTCCTATAAATTGAAATCTGCTTAGCTCAGATATGTTGAATGAATACAGTCAATGCGTGCACCACTGAATTCAATGGTGCAATGCAGAGATTCCCTATAGCAATACTAATAATAGGCCCCCTGCAGACTCCCATTCATGCCTTCACATTCCACTATATCAGGACATGATGGCCTTGCCTTTGTTGATCTCCTATACCCCCTCTCCATGTCTATCATTGCCCACTGGTTATTTCCCTCTCACTTTTGACAGAATTACTATCATTGTCAAGAAGTATATGGCTAGGCACTATTCTCGTGCGGTGCCCCTAGTGTGCCTATAGTATGTACAAGAACAAGAAAGGCCAGCACCATTTCTTAAAGTAAATAAAAAACTTCTTGATTTATACTTACATTAAAAGATATAGATAATGGTCAGACTGACACGTTTCGGGTAAGGGTGCGTTCCCACGCCACAGGACAAATATCGGCCGGTTTGCCAGCCGGTATTTGTCCTGTTTTGCGGCCATCCCCACGGCCGCGGGTGGGGGTGGGGAGGGGGGGAAGTACAGCTACCCCTTCACATTGGCTAGCACGAATTCCGTCCGGAAACCAGACGGAAGATTTTGCTTGCACAATTTTTTGTGACCGGACCGCGGGTGGCAAAACCGCCGGACGGAAAACCCTGCTGCACGGGTTTTCCATAGAGCATGATTGTGCTTATTTTCAGACGGTTTTTTCAGGCGGTCTGAGAAACCGCAAACCGGCTGAAAAACCGTCCGAAAACCCGTGCCGTGGGGACATGCCCATAAGAGTACTGCGAATAAGGGTGCTCTTACTCGAAACGCGTCACTCTGTCTGACCTCTTGGATATCTATATCTTTTAATGGAATTATGAATAGAGAAGTTTTTTATTTATTTTAAGAAATGGTGCTGGAGACTTGGAGTTTTTAAGCCCCTTTCTTGTTCTTGTTTACAACCGTTGGCCAGCGTGAGTTGTCATGCACCCTCACATCGTATGTACTTTTATTCGTAGTACTCTTACCCGAAACGCGTCAGTCTGTCTGACCACTTGGATATCTATATTTTTTAATGGAATTATAAATAGAGAAGTTTTTGATTTACTTTAAGAAATGGACATTTTAAGCCCCTTTCTTGTTTACGACCATTGGCCAGCGTTAGTTGCCGTGCACCCTAACATCATGTGTTGGCCTAATCACAGGTGAGCTGGTTGGATTTGTTCTTTGAACACAGTGGATACATAGTATGTACACCCTTGGTGCTATCAGAATAAGGCACAATGGGCCACATGTATGATTTATGGCGCTTATGCACATTAGAATAGTATAGAATGCAACTGATTTATGAACATGGTCTACTGCGGGTCATAAATCAGGCGCATTCTAGCGTTAAGACGACAATTTAGGCTCAGGTAAACCACTCATAGTGCTCTACCTGTTCCAGCAGTAATGCGCCTTAACTTATAAATCTATAGCTTCGTATGGTTCTAATGCGCTCCGCCTCCTGCTTACCCCCCAAAATCAGGCGCATTACAAAGTGCCGCGGGCGCTCTGTAATGCGCCTGACACTGGTGTGCGGGTGATATGAAAATCTAGTGAATGGGGCTGCGCTAAATGTTGGGCTGAAAAGGCGCCAGATATCTGAGGCAGCCCTGTTCATGCATGTCGCCCAGTGTGCATAAGACTCCACTAAACTCTATGGTGCCTACAGACCATAAAATGAAGCAGGTAGCAGAGCTATGTCTGTGTGGTTTTCTAAAGGTCTATCAGCATCCAAAAGAGTTTGGCTCTGCTAGATTTGTATTAGTACCTTATAGGGGTTATCTCACTACATTGATTCATCTCACCTAAGCAGTGGCGTCTTAACAGAATTATGGGCCCCTGGGCATAGCACTCCAGTGGGCTCTACCAAAATACATAACATGATATTTGGTCATGCCTCGAGCCCCCCCCTCAAGTACATGCCACTTATGTCTGTACACCAGCAGCCTGCAGCCTACAAGACTTTTTGGCAGGGCAGGAGGCCTTTGGCTCCCTTCTCCACCATGGTTGTTAACTGTTTGCACCTCCTAAAAACCCACAAACAGTTAAATAAGCAAAGCCAACCAAGGGATCCAGGCCAGAGTATGTCTCTTGTATTCCTGGGACATACATACAACACTTGAGGCCTCTATAATTGTGGGGCCCCTGGGCAACTGCCTAGTGTACTCATTGGAAAAGATGGCCCTGCACCTAAGTCCTGTTTTCTGGGTTTCACTTTGAATTCATTGGCGTGTTTACTGGCCTCTACTAGGCTGCAGTAGAAGCCAGGTCTGTAGCTATAGCAACCAGTGCTGGCAGCCTATCAGGAGAGATTGAACAGGTCTGTAGCTATAGCAACCAGTGCTGGCAGCCTATCAGGAAAGATTGAACAGGTCTGTAGCTATAGCAACCAGTGCTGGCAGCCTATCAGGAGAGATTGAACAGATCTGTAGCTATAGCAACCAGTGCTGGCAGCCTATCAGGAGAGATTGAACAGGTCTGTAGCTATAGCAACCAGTGCTGGCAGCCTATCAGGACAGATTGAACAGGTCTGTAGCTATAGCAGCCAGTGCTGGCAGCCTATCGTGAGAGAGTAAACAGGTCTGTAGCTATAGCGACCTGAGGAGCTGATGCAGCCCATACAAGAAGGGATATCTAGGAATAGGTAGGACACAGTTAATGGACACATATTACAAAGTGACTTGTTTTTGCAAGATTTTTAACATAAAAAGCAGAGATCCCTGTAGTGAGACAACCCCTTTAGACTCTGCAGGTGTGTATCCGAGTACTAAGAACATACCAGGTCCCCATCCGCCCTGCACAACAAGCGCTGAACAGCTAGTAAATAATAATAGCAGGGTGGGATTCTCTTCCATGCGGCGACGTAATCTGTTTCTAGGGGAAGAACGTTCTGGTTATGATTTATTCCTCTCACATTTACTAAGCATTCAGCAATTTAGCAAATAACGAAGAGATAAAATATAATAGGAGTAAAGCAGGGCATAAAACACTCAGTATATAATAATAAGAAGAAAATGTAAAGTGGAGACCCTGAAGGAGCTACAAAACCGCTCGTAAAGATAAAGATCCGGAACGACGCAAGACTCTCCATAATTCCTTCCTATATCCACTAAGTACATGATTGGGGTGGCAAGGAAAGGTAAACAGGAGGGGGGAGATTAGGAAGACAATGCGCTGTTACGCTCATTAATACAATCACATCAGTTCTGACAATGGGATATTTATCACCGTGCCATCGGAGAGAGCTTTTCGCTCCGCGATGCGCATCTGTCTAATGATTCGAGGGGATCGCTTAATGAGCAGCGTCTGTCCTCTGCCGGTGACGCTTCAATGCCTGTAAACTCCTTCTCTCTTTGGGGAAAGAGGTGATCATCTGTCCCCGTTAACTGTACACGGGCCGGGCTGAACGTTGACTAAGGTAAGATGACCTAAAAAAAAAATGGAAAGGTAAATTGTATTGAAGGCAACGCGAAACAGATGAATAGACGGACCCAAAAAATCCATATCTGGTCCTCTCGGCTTGACGCTAGCTCCGGGGTATGTATTGTCAAACAGACTCTGGTTTCCAAATTATCATCATTTAAAGATCAATATATTGCTCGAGCCGCGATACAAAGCGTCTTTGTTATGAGAACCAACTGAATGTCTTGTTATTATGAGAGCACGGTGTGAAGAGTATTATTCTGAAGACCTCCAAAATAATCTTGGCGCTACCTTCTCCTCGGAACCCTACAGAGAGCTCCTCGATAAGCATGTTGTTCTTACTATCCTAGTGGCACGAGCTTCATTGGCACAGGGGAAGCCTTCAAATCCTTCTTTCCCATCGACTCAACCCTCTCGACGGGAAGTAGTTAACGGCAGATCTAGAGATATCCTCTTTCAAGGGCACCATGAGTCTCCAACCAAGCAGAGTAATCTGCAGACCCTCGGGGGAACATGTGGTGAGGATATGACAGACACATGGGAAGATGGAAAGTAACTATGGAACGGGTAAAACTTGCCCCAAAGAGGTTCCATCACTTGCCTTATTAGAAGACCCAGACAACCTCGGGGCGGTCTTCATCCTTCTGCTACCACGTTAATGGCCGAAGAGAGAAAGAGCATTCAACCTCTGTACTCTGCCCATTAGGAACGCACGGGGTGAAAATGCCTAATGGAAGATTTGCAAGAACCAGCCGACTTCATGCACTCACGATGTTTAGTCAGAGAGTATCTGACTTGAAGGGGTTGTCCAGATCATAACAAAACCAAACAAGCAGGTCCTAGTGCCCAAGTAAAATAAGAAAACTTAAAGGGGTTGTCTCACTACAGGGATTGCTGCTTTTTATGTTAAAGATCTTGCAGAAACAAGTCACTTTGCAATATGTGTCCATTAACAGTGTCTTGTATGGGCTGCATCAGCTCCTCAGGTCACTATAGCTACAGACCTGTTTACTTTCCCCTGATAGGCTGCCAGCACCGGTCGCTATAGCTACAGACCTGTTCAATTTGTCCTGATAGGCTGCCAGCGCTGGTCGCTATAGCTACAGACCTGTTGGATCTCTCCTGATAGGCTGCCAGCACTGGTTACTATAGCTACAGACATGTGAAATCTCTCCTGACAGGCTGCCATCTCTGGTTGCTATAGCTACAGACCTGGCTTCTACTGCAGCCTAGTGTAAGCCAGTAAACACGCCCTTGAATTCAAAATGATACCAAGAAAACAGGACTATGGGGAGATGAATTAATGTAGTGAGACAACCCCTTTAAACCTGCCTTCTTCTGGTTCCCGGTTCCAGCGCCGCATCTCTTTGGTTTTCAGTTTTCGTTCTTCAATTTCTAGCCATGTGCCACCAAGTTACATCACCTTTCGGATGTGAAAAGCTCTGAATTGTGGTGTAATTAGGGGCATGTGACCGCTGTAGGCAACCAGCATGGACGTCCCCATTCAGGAGTGAATGGCTCTGAATGATGGTGTAAATAGGGGCATGTGACCGCTATAGCCAATCAACAGCAAGGTCCCTATTCGGAAGTGAACAGCTCTGAATGGTGGTGTAAGTAGGGGCATGTGACCGCTATAGCCAATCAACAGCAAGGTACCTATTCGGTAGTGAACAGCTCTGAATGGTGGTGTAATTAGGAGCATGTGACCTCTGTAGCCAATCAACAGCAAGGTCCCTATTCGGAAGTGAACAGCTCTGAATGGTGGTGTAAGTAGGAGCATGTGACCGCTATAGCCAATCAACAGCAAGGTCCCTATTCTGAAGTGAACAGCTCTGAATGGTGGTGTAAGTAGGAGCACGTGACCTCTGTAGCCAATCAACAGAAACGTCCCCATTCGAAAGTTCAAGAATGAAAGCATAAGACTGGAGAGACGTGGCACTGGAACCAGAGGAAGGAGAGTATAAGTTCTTTTTACTTTTACTGGGGCCCCAGCAGCTGCTTGTTTGATTTTGTTATAAGTCCGACAACCCGTTTAAGTAGGTCTATGTTAGTGCTAAGAACACGTTCAACTATTTTTTTGGCCTGGGCACAGACAAGAAAAAATCTTCCTGTCTCAGATGAACTCCGAGATGCATTCCTTTCATTTATAATGATAAAACGGCCCATTGTGAGCCAGATAATGTCGACATGTGTGGTGGTGGCGGTGAAAAGCGGGCATCGGTTATAGATGCCAAAACAACTTTGGCAAGCACCGAGGCTTGTACGTCCTCACTTGTCACTTCTGAAAGAGAGAAGGGCCCTGGATCCAAGGCCAGACATGCACTTCATGAATTCACGGGCAACCTAGGATAGGTGCTAGCATGTGTAACAAGACAAAAACACAATGATTTCCTAAGACACCAAAGGTTTAAAAAATGTTTGGGCCTCGGGCCAACCAGCCTGCAGATAAAATGTGCTGAGCGCACAATTAATGCATTGTGAATTCTGACCTCATTATTGGCATTGGAACCACTTTTTATTTCTTTGTAAGACCCTAAAGAGTTAAGTCATCCAACACAACTCCTAAGCCATTTTGTAACGGGGACGGAGATGAGGGTTGTTCACCTTCTGTGAAGAGCTCTATCTCCTGCCTTTGGAAGTAGTAACTTCTGTTCCAGACTAATCTACCTCTACGACCTTAGAGAGTGTCCCTTGTGTACTGGTTTTATCTGTGTGCTGTCAAACTAGCTGCGAATCCCAAGCTAGCATCTCTCGGCGCGGCTCATTCTGCTGAGCTGTCCAGATTCTAGATGTAGATTAACATGACGGGAACAAAGAGGGAACCATCGTATGGTCAAACACAGCACCCCACCTTCCCCACTCGGGACAACTCCGAGATGCTTTATAATCTGTAAAGTCTCTCTAGACCTCGGTCCATGCCTCGTTCAGTATCAGCCGCAGGCGAACAAGAAAACTATATGAAGCGAGAGGACATCCACCTGGTGACCCAGTTCATCTTTATGCTGCCAGATAAATGTAAGGGGAAAATAGAAATCAGACTCCTTATTCTTATCACACTCCTTACAGAATTTCGGTGCACCTCTTTTGGGCAAGTAATTCCACACGACCATAAATCAGATGAAACCGGTTAACTAAGCCTTGTCCAATTCACAGTTTTTTCGTCTAAGGCCCAGTTCACACAGCGGTTTTGGCCGCGGGTTTTGCCGAAGCTCGCCGCAAACTCGTGTCTCCCGATGCGGGTTTGCGGCGCGGGCGCTGGGCGTGGTTTGGGGCGCGGCTTGCGCCGAGGGTTTGCCCCCATGCAAATTAATAGCAGTGGGCAAACCGCGCCGCGAGCCGCGGCCCAGAGGTGCACCGCCTGCGTCGCCACCCGCGACGACGCACGCGGCAGCACTGCGCGGCCGCCGCGCAGAGCACTCCCTGTCAAGAATTGACAGGAGAGTTCTCCACACGCGCAGGTTTGGCCGCGGCTCCGAAGCCGCGGCCAAATCCGCGCCGTGTGAATATTAACGCGGTTTCCCATAGGAAACGATGTTAATAAACTAGGCGCGATTTGGCCGCGGTTTTGGCCGTGGAAACCGCGTCGGAACCCGCGGCCAAATCCGTCGTGTGAACAGGGCCTTATAGTTGATGTCGTAACTAAAATGAGGGTAAATTTAAGACCATGGAGCTCTGGAGACAGGGGCATAGCTTTAGGAGGTGCAATGATAGCAGTAGCTACCGGCCCTGCAGCCTGAGGGGGCCTAAAACACCGTTCTGCCAAGGCATTGTAAATGGCGCTTGGTAGATGTGGGGCCCCTTTTCACTATTTGGGCGTGTTCACACGGCTTATTGCGGCGCATATAGTACGTGCCATAATGCGCTGTGTGTTTTGGAACCACGCGCTGATCAGAGCGTAATTCCAAGGCACGGGGGGGCCGGCACTCGCCCGGCCCCATTGACATGAAGTGTCGGAGACGCGTAATCGCCGTGAACAATCGACATGTCAATTCTCCCCCAGCACGTACAATACGACGCGTAATCCATAGCTCTCTATGAAATTGCAGCGCATAATTGCAGCACGCATTTCGCCACGTATATGCTGCGAAATGCGCGCCCAAATACGCGGTGTGGCAGAGCGACCTTATGTTGTCGCATGGTGCTGCCACCGGGTGGCGCACGTCAGGACTCCTCCTGGAAACGTGCCATCAAGGGCCTGGTCTTGGTGGGGGAAGCCAGTGGTTGTTGGTCAGCAACACTAGGTTGATGACAGCTGTATGCAGTACGGCTGATGTCCAGCCATTATGGGCTGGTTTTCCCGAAACATCTGCAATTGGGTGGGTGGCTGTTTCCACGTTCCAGGACACGTTTTGGTGCAGACCTCTGGAGGCCTCTAAAAGGTCTGTACCTGCAGGTGATCAGGGGGCGTGCTCTGCTACCTGCAGTATTGAGTCGCAAAGGAGTTGGAGAGAGCCTCTAGCCCCCAGAGGCTTGTGGCAAGCAGGTTGCTGCCTTCAGGAAGCTGGATCCAGCGGAGGCTGGTAACTGTGTTTGTGGCACTGGCAGTAGGCCAAGTCCACAGTTATGGAGAGACCTATTTCATGTATAGTTAGTGGCCGGACGGCCGAGGATTTTGTTTGTTTTGGAGGTATCTGTACTGACCTTGCCTGAAGAGGAAATAAAGTTGGCTGAAGCCAGAAAGAGAAGCCTGGTGTCAGTGTGACATATATTGGAGTGCCAGCCCGCTTACCAGAGCTAAGGAACCCCGGGATGGTCCAAGATGGTGTCCGGATGCAAGTGAGGCCCTACAGCGGCAAAATAAACCGTGTAAACATACCCTTTGCACTAGGGCCCAGGAGCTGCAAGCTACTTATCTGTCTGGAGAGGCAAAGCTGGGAAGGGGAGAGAGAGAAACAGAAGAGGGAGCTGCAGAAGTTACCTCACATCAGAGCATAATGTAGACGTACATTTGGAAACAGATTGAACAGGTTGTCGCACCATTAAATATTTACTGTATAAGTCATAAAAAATGAACAATGTTTGCTATTTTCATGCTGTTAAAAAAATAATCTAGTAGAGAGTTATGATATTCTCTCACATGTTGTATAGCACCACCTGGTGCTCAAAGTCTAGAGCAATGTACACATCCACCTGACTGACTGAGCACGTGCGTCCACCGGCGCTTAGTTCAACTCTCCGGGTCATTCACAGTGATCAAAAAAAAAGTAAGCTTTAAAGGGGTTGTCTCATCTCAGAGTTTCATAGGGTGCATGAATGAAATAATGCTGCTTTGCTCTGTTACTTCCTGGTCAAGCTGTCTGTAATTAGCATATGAGCTCCATGTATTCAGACTTCTGCTAATTAGTTTAGATTAGCTCAGAAGCTTCTCTCGAACTGCTCGCAGGAGATTTATCTAAATTAAACAGTACTAATTACTGTCTTTTGTCTGAAAGATCGGATAAAAACAAGCTCTCACTGCCAGCAGTTCTGTGCTGGCCACAACTGTATGATGTATATCACTCCTGCTATCAGATAGAACAAACAGCAGGGGAGAAGGAGTACACGGTTCAGTCACTTGGGGAACCAGAGAGAGCACAGAAGGTGATAAAATCACTTGTACCTCCTTAATAAAAGAAAATGAACAAACCAATATATTTGGAAAACGTCTTCATTTAGTGTTCCCTACATGTTCTAATCTTTGTAGCGAGACAACCCCTTTAATCCTCTGCATCAACACTATAGGGCAATAGGCTGAACCAGATGGACGTTTGTCTATGTAACTATCATTTCAGTTGCCAGAGGGGGAAGGAGACCGATTCTGCCTAAAGCCTGCCCCCACCAGCACAAAGCAGCAGCTGCGCCAACATGGACACCAGAAAAATAAAAAGATAAGAAAGCCATTTTAGACGCTAGAAATAATGTAAATCGCAAAAAAAAAAAATTATTCTCAATGTTTCTGGGCTTTTGTTATAAAAATATTTCAATAACAATGGGGATGGGATAAAAAAGACCTTTGAATGGAATCGAAGGTATCAAGATAGTTAATAATAATAATAATCTTTATTTATATAGCCCCAACATATTCCGCAGCACTTTACATTGTAGAGGGAATAATTACAAACAAAAGACAGACATTACACAGTGAGAGCTACTTACAGATGAGACACAAGGTGTGAGGACCCTGCTCGCAAGAGCTTACAATCTATGAGGGTGCCTGGGGGAGACAGAGGGGGAGAAGTGCTAAGTTTACAATGGTCCAGCCATGTTTTATAAATATGGGGAGGTTTACATAAAAATTGGGTGACCTACCACCATGACAGTGCATCTATATACAGATAAGTACCTGTGGGTGCCCTAGTGTAGGGAGTGATAGAAGTGTGTGTGATAGAAGGTGGGGGTTAGCAATTAGGGATCGTGGTCGGCCTGCCTAAGAAGATGTATTGTCAGGACACTCTTAAAACTGCGAAGGCTGGGATTGTGCCAGATGGTACGTGGTAGGATGTTCCAGAGAACGGGTGCAGCACGTGTGAAATCTTGAAGACAGGCATGGGAGGTTCGGATGATTGTGGTTTGTAGTTTGATGTCCACAGCTGAGCGGAGAGAGCGGGCAGGGTGGTAGACAGAGATGAGGGAGGAGATGGAGGGGAGTGCAGTGCTGCGGAGAGACCAGTTAGGGTGGTAGACAGAGATGAGGCATGAGATGTAGGGAGGTGCAGCATTGTGGAGAGACCGGGGAGGGTGGTAGACAGAGATGAGGGAGGAGATGTGGGGAGGTGCAGCGCTGTGGAGAGACCAGGTAGGGTGGTAGACAGAGATGAGGCATGAGATGTTGGGGGTGCAGTGCTGTGGAGAGACTAGGTAGGGTGGTAGACAGAGATGAGGGAGGAGATGTAGGGGGGGGTGCAGCACTATGGAGAGATAGGGTTAGGTGGGTAGGTAGACAGAGATGAGGGAGATGTAGGGGGGTGCAGCGCTGTGGAGAGACCGGGTAGGGTGGTAGACAGAGATGAGGGAGGAGATGTAGGTGGGCGCAGAGCTGTGGAGAGAGCGGGTAGGGTGGTAGACAGAGATGAGGGAGGAGATGTAGAGGGTGCAGCACTGCGGAGAGCTTTATGGGTGAGTGTGATGAATTTGTATTGTATCCTGTACCGAAAGGGCAACCACTGCAATGACTGACACAGGGTATAAGTATAGCGGCTGGAAAGAAAGATGAGCCTGGCTGCTGCATTCAGGACAGATTGGAGAGGGGAGAGGTTACAGAGAGGGAGACCAATAAGCAGGGAGTTACAGTAGTCAAGACGAGAAAGAATAAGGGCGACAATGAGAGTTTTAGTTGTTTCCTCAGTAAGAAACGGACGTAGCTGGCACCTTTATGCATCAAAACAATAAAGAATATGTCTGCTGTTACAGTTAGGAAGGACCCGGCTGCCCCTTTGTTTCCAGTCTTACCCCCACACCGTGCTTGAGTCTATTTTGGACCTCGTGCTTCTGGCACCCAACCTCTTGTTACAACTATTCTTGGACAGCAAAAAGCAAAGCCCGGCCAAGACTGTCCATAAGACCCAGGAGCCAGGCCTCCACTTGCAGATGTCTTTATTCAAAACAGACCAGCATCTGGAAGACCGGCCAAAAGAGTTAATAGCACATGTAGATCTCATTTCTGTCAAAGGCACAATGAGTATTCAACCAAGCAAAGTAATCTGTGTCCCCGCAGGGGAACATGTGGTGAAGATGTGATAGACACAGAAGATGATGCAGAATAATCTCCAGAATTATGCTCACAAGCCTCTCATAGTGGAAAAATGTATAGTTGATGTCCCGCGTCTCTTACCTGATCCATCTCCCAGTGCTTTCCTACAGATAATAATGATCTCGCCTTAGAACTGTTTACTGTCAAAGTCTCATCCCTGTTTCCTATATTTCACTCATCTCCATCTTTACATCTCTTTTTTTTTTTTTTTACATTTTCTTGCATAACCCCTTCTGTGCCAGCGGGGACAGCTCCGGAATACTCTGCAATCCTTAATAGGCTGTGGCTATCAAAGCATCTATCCAAGTCTTGGAGACCTTGTAATTTAGCAATGTAGAAAGGATGATCGAATAGATGTTAGGGTATGTTCACACGGCTTATTTTGGGGCGCGTTTGATACGAGCGAAATGCGCCCCATAATTAAAGTAGCAGTAACAAATAGGCAATGTTCACACGGCTCATTGCCGACGTAATTGCGGGGACGGATTTCACCCCGCAATTACGCCGACAGCCGTGCAGCAGGAGCGGGGCGGGGGGGCCGGCAGCTCGCCGGCCCCATAGACATTCATTGTTCATGGCGCGTATCCCGCCGGGATAATGAACATGTCCCTTTCTCCCCCCTCGGTGGAGTCGCCGAGCAGGGAGAAGAGACGGAATCCATAGTTCTCTATGAGAACTGTGGATGACCGGAATGCCCGGGACGGATTTCAGCTGTAGTGCAGCGCAAATACGGCACGCAATACAGCTGGAATCAGTCTCAGAATAAGCCGTGTGAACGGCCCCATAGAGTGCAGCCAGCTTCATCCGAGGAACTAGACCAAACTTGCATAAAACTTCAATTCTTTATTTCCAGCTTGTATAAAATTGGTACATGGAGGATAACACCATATTCAACGCATATATGGCACTGATGATTATAGCATGGGCCACTTAAGACCGACGCGTTTCGGAAATATAACCTTAATCGTGGTCATCTAGATGTACGCGCCGCAGTACATCGTGTGAACATACCCTAAGGTGTTGTTTTGGTCTCAGGATGTCAAAATGTGAACAGCAGGGTGAGGAGGATTGCAAGCCGTCCGTGCATAAGAATGAGGAGGTGCATGTGACTGTCCTCTTCACTCACTTCCATGGGAGCTCCCAAATATATAAGAGCGCACACACTCCCATAGAAGTGAATAATGATAATTAGTAATGCATGTCTATGGGTCGGTGGGTTGCCGCCACCCCACATCGCGGGAGTCTCCCCAACCACCCGGCGTAATTGTGGGGCATACTGTACGCCCCGCAATTACGGCGTATGAACATGACCTTAGATGTTCATGATGATCAATAGGGACCCTCAAAAAGAAAAGGGGTGGTCAAAGAAAATAATAGGGCGCCACACTAGTCGGCACACTCCACCACCCAAGAACTGAAGGGGGTCAACACTGTTTTTTTCAATCTCCCCTTTCCTACCCTTTGTTTAAAAAAAAAAAAAAAAGCCAACATGCTCCTTGGGCCGATTATTTGCAAATGTTTCTGTGATTAAAGGGGTTTTGTCACTACGAAGATTAGCTTTCAACATGTAGGGGCAGGTAATTGAAGACTTTTTACTAAAAACATTGCCCTTTTGATATTGCCCTGGTCAGGAGATAAGAGAGATTTTATTTGATCACACAAGTGTCTCTAGGTTACCTTCCATATCTCCTTTCCTGATTAGACAGAGAGCAGGAAGTGACGTCAACATGGTTGGATGTAGCAGAGTTTACTGTAAGGGTACGTCCACACGACAAATTTTTATGTGGATTTTCAATGCACTCTGAGAAGGACAGCCCCACCATACGGTGGCTACCCCCTAACACAAGGGAAGCCCAAGATCAATCCCTGCTGAAAAAAAGTTTTTTATATATCCTAACAGTCCCTATTACACCCAGCCTACCTGGCAGGGTAACTGCCCCAAAAAGCATGACCCCACCCTACAGTGGCTACCCCCTAACACAAGGGAAGCACAAGATCAATCCCATAAATTCTGTCGAAAAAAGGTTTTTATATATCCTAGCAGTCCCTATTACACCCTGGCAGAGCAACCGCCCCGAAAAGGATGACCCACCCTATGTTGGTTACCCCCTAACACAAGGGAAGCACAAGATAAATCCCATAAATTCTGTTGAAAATAAGTTTTTATATATCATAGCAATCCCTATTACACCCTGCCTACCTGGGGGAGGAACCACCCCGAAAAGGACGACCCCACCCTACAGTGGCTACCCCCTAACGCAAACTACGATATACAATTACAGGAAACCGTGATAGCAGCAAGGTCCAAATAAAGAACCCAATCCACCCACAACATCCGGGCCCCCTTCGCTTTGTAGGGCCCACAGCAGAAGCTCCTAATGTCCTTTTATTCTCTTCAAGAGCTACCGATATTTGATTTACTAGTTCCAAACTACACGTCCCTTAATCTTCACTTGTGTCAGGGATTCTGCGGCCCTTGATGACATCTGAAATGACCTTCCTGTCCCTTATCATTACATACAGATACCATGAACACCGTATTAAAAAAAAACAAAAAACGGATAAGCTCCGGCATCAAAGATAATAACAATCAAATAGCTCGCCTGAGCCTGACTGCAGACAAACCGGGAAATAATTGTCGGCTGGAAAGTGTTTCAGGAAACAATTAAAATGTCCAGTCCCGCAGTTTACAGTCGCTCGGCTGAATGGGCAAGTAAATACTACGGAGCAAGGGCGATAAATGGCTGCTATAATGTTATATGGTGCTTATCCCAGGAGACTTAGAGGCATTGGATTGGGAAAATTCAAAAAGGTCCAATGGATTTCTTACCAATAGTGGTCAAACAACCTCCATAAAAAAAAAAAAATTGTGAAACACAACACTGATGGCTTAAAGAGGTTGTCTCGCTACAAAGAATAGCTTTCAAAATGAAGGGAACACTAAACTAAGACATTTTCCAAATATATTGCTTTGTTTATCTTTTTTTGTTAAAGAGCTACAAGTGATTTTATCATCTTCCTGGCTCTATTTGGTTCCCCCAGTGACCGATCTGTTTACTCCTTCTCCCCTGCTGTTTGTTCTGTGTGATAGCAGGCAGTGATGTCATCACACAGGTCAAGGCAGCAAGAGTGAGGGCATGTGTTATCTGAACTTTCAGGCAAAAGCTTGTAATTACTGCTGTTTACTTTAGATAAATCTCCTGCTAGTAGTTTCATAGAAGCTTCTAAAGCTAATCTAAACTAATTAGCAGACTGAAAACAAGGAGTTGAATACAAGGAGTGAATGCACAGAGCTCCTATGCTAATTACAGACAGTCTGACCAGGAAATGTCAGGATGCATCTATGAAATTCTGAGGGGAGACAACCCCTTTAATACCTATGGCTCACAGACATACCTTAGGCCAACAGAGCTGGTTAAATTCCAAGAGGCAGGCAGCTACTTTGCTCAGAAATGTGTCATCAGCGCCTAACTTTTTTGGAACTGTCCTCATTATATTTTTGCACCTCCCCCCCCCCCCCAAAAAAAAAAACATATAAAGGCTGAAATTTACCCTGGTGTGGTCTATACAGCCGCCAAAGTCTAGTGTATGTTGATCGCACGGAGTCCCAATTCCGTATATTACTTTTAGAGAGCAGGTAAGTCTGAAATAAGAGCAGTACCCCTTCTCATCTAAGTACCCCATCTCTTATTTACATCTTATCCCATTGTTGATGTCCCAATTTTGACAGGAAAATCCTGCGAATCAGAACACAAAGGGGATGGGATTTATGTAAATCTCCAAAAGTGGGTGTTTTTGGGTCATCCCCAGTATTGGGTGCGTGGGCCTCAAATTTTTGGATTTTAGTGATTTAAAAGTTGAAGAGTATGTGGTTAGCAAGAGGGGATAAGGGGCTGAGTGATCTGGTGCTGCTCATCTCTGGAGGAAAATAAACAATCAGACGAGAACAAGAAATTCTGTTATCTCCCCTTGGACATTAGATTGTTGGTGGATCCCATTGGAACTATAGAGTAAAAGTCTAATGTATTGATAGAGCTTCACAAGGGAGAACAGAAGCCCCATACCACTGTCTTGTGCCCACCAGTGGAGTTGATTCATGGACCCACCAGTGGAGCTGATTCTTGGGGCCACCAGTGGAGCTGATTCTTGGGGCCACCAGTGGAGTTGATTCTTGCGGCCACCAGTGGAGTTGATTCATGGACCCACCAGTGGAGCTGATTCTTGGTGCCCACTAGCGGAGTTGATTCTTGGGGCCAGCAGTGGAGCTGATTCTTGGGGCCCACCAGTGGAGTTGATTCTTGGGGCCACCAGTGGAGCTTATTATTGGGGTCACCAGTGAAGTTGATTCTTGGAGCCACCAGTGGAGCTTATTATTGGGGCCACCAGTGAAGTTGATTCTTGGAGCCCACCAGTGGAGCTTATTCTTGGCATCCACCAGTGGAGTTGATTCTTGGAGCCACCAATGGAGTTGATTCTTGGAGCCACCAATGGAGTTGATTCTTGGAGCCACCAATTGAGTTGATTCTTGGAGTCCACCAGTGGAGATGATTCTTGGTGCCCACCAGTGAAATTGACTCTTGGGTCATACCAGTAGAATTTGTTAAGTTGAGTTTGTATGTAAGTCGGAACAGGTAGATTTATTAAATGTAACTCCAGCACAAAAGGGATTTTAGGTTTGGATAGTGCAGGGAAGGGTTTTTACATTTGTTTTGCTGTCTGTACCTCTGTTAAGAAGATTTCATCTCGTTTTCACCTCGTCCTACTGTGGCATGCTGGAACTTGTCGTCCCACAGCTACTATCTGCTGTGGAACATGAAACTACAAGTGCCAGCATGCCCCACAAGTCTCCGTTTATAACTTGGGACAGACGTAAGTCGGAACGGTGTAAGTCGGGGACTGCCTGTATTTATTATAGGGAAACTGATGTATATGGGCCAGATTGTTCTCTTACTGGAGCATGTGATCGGCGTTCATAGAAATGAGGTGGGTGGAATCATTTTTGATATCCTGATTTTGTAGATAATGTAATGCCTAATTGACTAACACTAACAGAATTCTATGGCAGCTTTAAAGCGGTTGTCTTGCTACAAAGATTGTTTTCCATGTTAAAGATCTTGCAAAAACAAGTCACTTTGCAATATGTGTCCATTAACAGCGTCCTACCTATTCCTAGATATCTCCTCGTGTATGGGCTGCATCAGCTCCTCAGGTCGCTATAGCTACAAACCTGTTTGATCTCTCCTGATAGGCTGCCAGCACTGGTCGCTATAGCTACAGACCTGTTCAATCTCTCCTGATAGGCTTCCCACACTGGTCCCAATAGCTACAGACCTGTTTGATCTCTCCTGATAGGCTGCCTGCACTGGTTGCTATAGGTATAGGCCTGTTCAATCTCTCCTGATAGGATGCCAGCACTGGTTGCTATAGCTACAGACCTGTTTGATCTCTCATGACAGGCTGCCAGCACTGGTAGCTATAGCTACAGACATGTTCGATCTCTCCTGATAGGTTGCCAGCACTGGTTGCTATAGCTACAGACCTGTTCAATCTCTCCTGATAGGCTTCCCGAACTGGTAACAATAGCTACAGACCTGTTTGATCTCTCATGATAGGCTTCCCATACTGGTCACAATAGCTACAGGCCTGTTCAATCTCTCCTGATAGGCTGCAGGCACTGGTTGCTATAGCTACAGACCTGTTTGATCTCTCATGACAGGCTGCCAGCACTGGACGCTATAGGTACAGACCTGTTCAATCTCTCCTGATAGGCTGCCAGAACTGGTCGCTACAGCTACAGAGCTGTTGGATCTCTCCTGATAGGGTGACAGCGCTGGTCGCTATAGGTACAGACCTGTTCAATCTCTCCTGATAGGCTGCCAGTGCTGGTTGCTATAGCTACAGACCTGTTTGATCTCTCCTAATAGGTTGCCAGCACTGATTGCTATAGCTACAGACCTGTTTGATCTCTCATGATAGGCTGCCAGCACTGGTCACTATAGCTACAGACCTGTTCAATCTCTCCTGATAGGCTGCCAGCACTGGTCACTATACAGACCTGTTCAATCTCTCCTGATAGGCTGCCAGCACTGGTTGCTATAGCTACAGACCTGTTCTATCTCTCTAACTGCAGCACTAAGTAAGGGGCTTAGCCAGTAAACACGCCTCTGACTTCAAAATGAAACCAAGAAAACAGGACCGAGGTAAGATGAATCAATGTAGTGAGACAACCCCTTTAAGTTAGTGATATTGGGCTATAATGGCTTGTTGCAAATGCCCGCAGGGAAATTAATCTGGGGATAGCTCGCTGCCAGCACTGAAGGTGTTACAGCCGGCTTCATCTACTTGATGCCAAGGACAAGTGACTAATTGCACCCGGCCGGGTCCTGACGGGTGAGATTTCCAGGCAGAGCTCACACGCCGATGACAGGATGATTAAGTACCACATGTTGCTTGGGGCACAGCGTTGCCAATAGCGTGGCAGCGACTATCCCCAGGTACCACCTATAAAGGCACCACCGCACCATACGGCAATGCCCCCGTCATTAAGTAATGTGTCGAAGCAGAAGAGGAAGACGTTGGCTCCGTCTGCAGTCGAGACAAGATTGAGGACACCACAGTGACAATGCGGCTTCTTGGAGAATAACCAGCTGTGGGGGCCTGCACCCTTCAGCCTCCATGGACTAAATATTTAACCGTTGCTCCTCAGTACGAGGATGATGTCCCACACCAGATTAGAATTCCGGGCACACACCTCCGGCGTCACATGCAGATAGAATCAGAATATTTCCTACTCTCTCCTATATTTCTATACAAGAAGCAATTATCGATGCAACGCAAACGGTAACGAGCAATCGTGCGGATAATCAGCCCAAGTAAATTAATTAAAAATATCATCTGTCATTTCAAATTGTTGACAGACGGGCATAAGAAAGCATTGGGAGGGGGGGTGTGAAAAAAAAAAGTTTGCCTTTCGGGAAAAGCGCCACCTTCCTAAACTGTGTTTGGGATGCAGCTGGTTTCTTTTACTATTTGTGAAAGTATTATGGTTTAAAAAAAAATTGTGTTCACCTTTTTCGATTGGGGATTTCATTAATAGCAGGGAGGTGGGGTGCTATTTCTGGGACCCTGACGGTCAGATGGCCCCCGGGGAAACCCCGATGTGGTGCGGGTGCCCCTCTGGGACCTGCACAGGCTCAACTGGCCCAAGGGCCCCCCTAAGGTGCGGGTGCTACTTCTGGGACCTGCACGGCTCAACTGGCCCCCCAGGGGAAAAACCCCCGGGTGTTTGGTGGGGTGTGCTTTCGGGACCTGCTAGGGTCAACTGGCCCACAGGGGGAAACCCCGTGTTTTTGGGCGGGGTTTTTTTAGCAAATTGATTGCACAGAGGAACAAGAAACCCCATAAGCATAATTTTGGTGAAAGGTGGCTGCCCAAAAAAAAAAGAGTGTCTGTGCCGTGCTTATTCTGGGTGAAACAGCGCCCACCATGGGACCATGATAGGTGGGGTGTTTGGGATCCAGCGGCTTTAATGGGCCAAGGGTTAACAAAAAAATTGTCTTTTTAAGGGGTGTCTTTACCATCTCGACAGGTAAATTCAAGGGAATAGCAGATAGGTGTGGGTGCTATTTCTGGGACCTGCACAGGCTCAGACTGGCCCACAGGGGAAATCCCCGATGTTAGGTGCGGGTGCTACTTCTGGGACCTGCACAGGCTCAGACTGGCCCACAGGGGAAACCCCCGATGATAGGTGCGGGTGCTACTTCTGGGACCTGCAGAGGCTCTGACTTGCCCACAGGGGTAAAGCGAAAACCCCCAATGATAGGTGCGGGTGCTACTTCTGGGACCTGCACAAGGTCAGAGTGGCCCACAGGGGTAAAGCGAAAACCCCCGATGATAGGTGCGGGTGCTACTTCTGGGACCTGCACAGGCTCGGAGTGGCCAACAGGGTAAACCCCCGATGGGCCCTAGAGCATGGCAGACCTGGAGTTTGTTTTAAACTGCATATATATCCTTGGGAGAGGCTGAAGGGTAGAGAGAAAGAGGCAAAAAGTAAGAGGCAGGTATAGTAGCTGTAGGGTGGGTGTCCCCTGAATCAACTCCACAGGCTTTACTTTACTGGCCTATAGTAATGAGCTGCTGAGGACACCAGGTCCGTAGCTATAGTGACCAACGCTGGACTAGGCCACATCGAGCTTAGGAGGTGGGCCTCAAAAAACAGGTCTGTAGCTATAGCAACCAGCACTGGCAGCCTATCAGGAGAGAGTTAAAAGGTCTGTAGCTCTAGCGACCAGCGCTGGCAGCCTATCATGAGAGATTGAACAGGTCTGTAGCTATAGCAACCAGTGCTGGCAGCCTATCAGGAGAGGTCAAACAGGTCTGTAGCTATAGCGACCAGCGCTGGCAGCCTATCAGGACAAATTGAACAGGTCTGTAGCTATAGCGACCAGTGCTGGCAGCCTATCAGGAAAGAGAGAACAGGTCTGTAGCTATAGCAACCAGAGCTGGCAGCCTATCAGGAGAGATCAAACAGGTCTGTAGCTATAGCAACCAGTGCTGGCAGCCTATGAGGCGAGATCGAACAGATCTGTAGCTATAGTGACCTGAGGAGCTGATGCAGCCCATACAAGAGGGGATATCTAGGAATAGGTAGGACACTATTAATGGACACATATTGCAAAGTGACTTGTTTTGCAAGATCTTTAACATAAAAAGCAGCGATCCTTGTAGTGAGACAACCCCTTTAAAGTAAACTTACTAACTAGCAAATATTGGACCAAGAAGCTAAAGTATGTTGGGCCATTGCATAAGACCAGTGGCCATGATGTGTTCTTGTGGACAGTCACATGCATCATCCATGACTACTACAAGTGCTGACGCTGCATCACTACAACTGCTGATGTATTCAGTGGTAGTAACGCAATATATCACTATTATAAAAAGAAGAAGAAAAAAAATGAAGACTTTATGAGGCCAATTTAAAGATGATCGATTGTTATAGTCTCTATTGTAGAGAGTAAAATGACACATACATGTGTTCCTCGCTGACTAGGGTATTGTCGATGCGTCTTACACATCACCTGCCATAACCATATGCCGCCCATAAAATACAACGATGAGAATGGCAGCCTCTTTACTAAATAAATATAAACATACAAAATCTATGAAATGCAGTAAATAACAGTAAACCCTATAAAAATGCAATTAAAGGAGAAGTGCTGACCCACAAGGAGATGTGTACTGCATATATCTAAACATACAAAATGTATAAAATGTAGTAAAAACAGTAAACCTTATAAAGAATGCAATTAAAGGAGAAGTCCTGAACCACAAGGAGGTGTGTACTGCATATATCTAAACATACAAAATGTATAAAATGTAGTAAAAACAGTAAACCCTATAAAGAATGCAATTAAAGGAGAAGTGCTGACCCACAAGGAGATGTGTACTGCATATATCTAAACATACAAAATGTATAATATGTAGAATATAGCAGTAAACCCTATAAAGAATACAATTAAAGGAGAAATGCTGACCAACAAGGAGGTGTGTACTACATATATCTAAACATACAAAATGTAGAATATAACAGTAAACCCTATAAAGAATACAATTAAAGGAGAAGTGCTGACCAACAAGGAGGTGTGTACTACATATATCTAAAAACCATATAAAAATGTAGAATATAACAGTAAACCCTATAAAGAATACAATTAAAGGAGAAGTGCTGACCAACAAGGAGATGTGTACTGCATATATCTAAACATACAAAATGTATAAAATGTAAAATGTAATAGTAAACCCTATAAAAAATACAATTAAAGGAGAAGTGCTGACCCACAAGGAGATGTGTACTGCATATATCTAAACATATAAAATGTAGTAAATAACAGTAAACCCTATAAAAAATACCATTAAAGGAGAAGTGCTGACCCACAAGGAGGTGTGTACTACATATATCTAAACATACAAAATGTATAAAATGCAGTAAATAACAGTAAACCCTATAAAGAATACAATTAAAGGAGAAGTGCTGACCCACAAGGAGGTGTGTACTACATATATCTAAATATACAAACTGTATAAAATGTAGAATATAGCAGTAAACTCTATAAAGAATACAATTAAAGGAGAAGTGCTGACCCACAAGCAGGTGTGTACTACATATATCTAAACATATAAAATCTATAAAATGCAGTAAAAAACAGTAAATCCTATAAAAAATGCACTGAAATGAGGAGAGCTAGCCAATAAAAAGGTTGTAGAGAGCATTTCTATATTATGCACCCCAAGAGAACATCCCTAATCTCAAGAGAGACTGATCTGTCAGGGCTCCAGTAGACCTATTCACTGTGAACAACTATAGTACTACTCCAAGCCCCTCAATAAGTGCCCTCCAAGGCCTCCATACTACCAGCTACTGCGCAAAAGACAAAGTCAAACAACTCTCCCACTACAACCAAGGTATTTAAATTAAGGGTAGGTAGGCTGTTTAGGTGGGGACCTCAGTGGCACTGTTTGGCTCCATTGCCTCCCTGCTTAAAAAAAAATGATTAGAGCTCACCCATATCGTTACTTCAGCCAATCCCACCTTCATTAATTAAAGGGGTTGTCTCACTACATTGATTTATCTCACCTCAGTCCTGTTTCATTTTGAATTCAGGGGCGTGTTTACTGGCTTCTACTAGGCTGCAGTAGACACCAGGTCTGTAGTTATAGCAACCAGTGCTGGCAGCCTATCAGGAGAGATCATACAGGTCTGTAGCTATAGCAACCAGTGCTGGCAGCCTATCAGGAGAGAGAGAACAGGTCTCTAGCTATAGGAACCAGTACTGACAGCCTATCAGGAGAGATCAAACAGGTCTGTAGCTATAGCAACCAGTGCTGACAGCCTATCAGGAGAAATAGAACAGATCTGTAGCTATAGCAACCAGTGCTGGCAGCCTATCAGGAGAGATTGAACAGGTCTGTAGCTACAGCAACCAGTGCTAGCAGCCTATCAGGAGAGAGAGAACAGGTCTGTAGCTATAGCGACCAGTGCTGGCAGCCTATCAGGAGAGATCAAGCAGGTCCATAGCTAAAGCAACCAGTGCTGGCAGCCTATCAGGAGAGATCAAACAGGTCTGTAGCTATAGCAACCAGTGCTGACAGCCTATCAGAAATAGAACAGATCTGTTGCTATAGCAACCAGCGCTGGCAGCCTATCATGAGAGAGAGAACAGGTCTGTAGCTATAGCGACCAGTGCTGGCAGCCTATCAGGAGAGATTGGACAGGTCTGTAGCTACAGCAACCAGTGCTGGCAGCCTATCAGGAGAGATTGAACAGGTCTGTAGCTATAGCGACCAGTGCTGGCAGCCTATCAGGAGAGATAAAGCAGGTCAATAGCTAAAGCAACCAGTGCTGGCAGCCTATCAGGAGAGATCAAACAGGTCTGTAGCTATAGCAACCAGTGCTGGCAGCCTATCAGGAGAGATCAAACAGGTCTGTAGCTATAGCAACCAGCGCTGGCAGCCTATCAGGAGAGATTGAACAGGTCTGTAGCTATAGCAACCAGTGCTGGCAGCCTATCAGGAGAGATTGAACAGGTCTGTAGCTATAGCAACCAGTGCTGGCAGCCTATCAGGAGGGATTGAACAGGTCTGTAGCTATAGCGACCAGTGCTGGCAGCCTATCAGGAGAGATCGCACAGGTCTGCAACTATAGCGACCTGAGGAGCTGATGCAGCCCATACATAAGGGGATATCTAGGAATAGGTAAGACACTGTTAATGGACACATATTGCAGCCTCTCACCTAGCCAACCAGTATTGTATACTGCACTGATGAGGGGCAAACCCTGAAACAGCTGTCTGCAGATGAACAACTGGTTGGCTCTAATCTATTTACATTGCAAGTTAAATGTGAATTGAGATACGCTACATCCAATAGGTGGCACAGGAGTCCTAGCTCACTTCACATGAGCCCTTTAGAATATAAATATTCCTGATCCATTTTTCAACACTTTTAGGATTGTAATTTGTGGCATTTGTCATTGTTACCCCCCCCCCCCCCCCCACTCTTATCTGCGGTCTCCATTTTAACTTGTACCTAGCATGGTGTGTCTGACTGGCAGAGGCCATCTTGCTGTGGGTGTCCCAGTGGACCTTAGAGAGAATTACGTTCCCGAATCCCAGTGTGACCATGTACTCTCTCTCTCCTGACATCTCCCCTGAGGAAATCAAGATCTAACATTCTTCTAGTTTTTGCAGAGTCTGGATAATATCTCACTCCGCTTCACGGGACCATCGCTCATGTGAAGCTAAATATTAAAGGATCACTCCAGCTAAACAGCCTGTCATTCTAAATATACAGAGCTGCCAATACTATATACAAATACCATAAAACCCTATCAATCCCACATGAACGGGATTATGAAATACTCCGGATTGTCAAGCGACTGTAAAATATATTACAGACATTATTGTAAAGGAGAACAAAAAGACTCGAAACAAAATATTATCTCTGCTCCGGCGTCTTCTTCTGGCTTTGTAAAATCCCAGATTATGAAAGTGTCAGATTAGCAGATTATCTGGATTATGACATGAAAGATTAAGGGAAATTTTATTGAACATATGTCTCTGTAATCACACTGAAGTCTAGCCGCTGATAAAGTAGCTCATGATATAGAAAGGTCACGTTAAATCCCATCAATGTATGGAAACGTTGCCGTATGTGACCGTGAGTGGCAGAAATGACTCCCTTGTGTTTCTTTCGACAACCACTTCCATATGCTGAGCTAACGGTGGGCTGGGGGTTTCCAAACGGATTGGGTATCGGTATAGAGCAGGAAGAGCTAAGCAGACTGATATATTGGTGTGAAAAAAGAAATTTAGTACAGGCAGTCCCCAGGTTACAAACTGGAAAGGGACTGTAGGTTTGTCCTTAAAGGGGTTGTCTCACTACAAGGATTGCTGCTTTTTATGTTAAAGATCTTGCAAAAACAAGTCACTTTGCAATATATGTCCATTACAGTGTCCTACCTATTCCTAGATATCACCTCTTTTATGGGCTGCATCAGCTCCTCAGGTCGCTATAGCTACAGACCTGTTTGATCTATCCTGATAGGCTGCCAGTGCTGGTTGCTATAGCTACAGACCTGTTTGATCCCTCCTGATAGGCTGCCAGTGATGGTTGCTATAGCTACAGACCTGTTTGATCGGTCCTGATAGGCTGCCAGTACTGGTCGCTATAGCTACAGACCTGTTTGATCTATCCTGATAGGCTGCCAGTACTGGTTGCTATAGCTACAGACCTGTTTGATCTGTCCTGATAGGCTGCCAGCACTGGTCGCTATAGCTACAGACCTGTTCTATCTCTCCTGATAGGCTGCCAGCACTGGTTGCTATAACTACAGACCTGTTTATCTCTCCTGATAGGCTGCCAGCACTGGTTGCTATAGCTACAGACCTGTTCGGTCTCTCCTGATAAGCTGCCAGCACTGGTTGCTATAGCTACAGACCTGTTTGATCTATCCTGATAGGCTGCCAGTACTGGTCGCTATAGCTACAGACCTGTTTCTATCTGTCCTGATAGGCTGCCAGCACTGGTCGCTATTATTACAGACCTGTTCTGTCTCTCCTGATAGGCTGCCAGCACTGGTCGCTATAGCTACAGACCTGTTCTATCTATCTTGATAGGCTGCCAGCACTGGTTGCTATAGCTACAGACCTGTTCTATCTCTCCTGAGAGGCTGCCAGCACTGGTTGCTATAGCTACAGACCTGTTCGGTCTCTCCTGATAAGCTGCCAGCACTGGTTGCTATAGCTACAGACCTGTTTGATCTATCCTGATAAGCTGCCAGCACTGGTTGCTATAGCTACAGACCTGTTTGATCTATCCTGATAGGCTGCCAGTACTGGTTGCTATAGCTACAGACCTGTTTGATCTATCCTGATAGGCTGCAAGCACTAGCTACAGACCTGTTCTATCTCTCCTGATAGGCTACCAGCGCTGGTTGCTATAGCTACAGAGTTGGAACGCTCATTAATTTTAATGAACAGAGATGTTTCAGGGCTCATTCTAATGATAAAGGTGGGACCGAGATCTGAAATTAATAGCATATCCAAGTAATATGCCATCAATATCTGAAGTGGGACAACTCCTTTAACCCAGAATAAGCAGGGATTTAAATGAATAAAATCCAAGTTCTACACAAAATACAGGCAGTCCCCGACTTACGCCGTTCCAACTTAAATCTGTGCCCTAGTTACAAACGGAGAGTTATGGGGCATGCTGGCACTTGTAGTTCCGTGTTCCATAGCAGATAAAAGCTGTAGAATGACAAGTTCCAGCATGCCACAGCAGCTTGAAAATGAGGTGAAATCTTCTTAACAGATAGCAAAACAAATGTAAAAACTCTTCCCAGCACTATCCAAAGCGAAAAAACAAAACTTTTGTTCTGAGTTATATTTAATAAATGTACCTGTTCTGACTTACATACAAATTCAATTTAAGAACAAACCTTAAGTCCCTATCCCGTTCATAACCCGGGGACGGCCTGTAATATATGAATCTGCTCGGCTCTTTTTGCCCTATAACATGCTAGCTTAAGATAAAAAACAAAATATGGTCAGCCAAAGTCAATCTAAACACAACATAATATCAGCAGCACTCTAAAAGCACTAAAAACAGTCAAAGGGAACATAAGAATTTTTGGGAAAGCATTTCTGCCACTTTAGATACATGAAAGCTTGAGGTTCTTAGTGCACATTTTTGATCCAAACTTTAATAAGACCACCTGCCAACGTCAAGGCGACCTCAATTCGGGTGGGAACCTACACTATATGTTACCTTTCTTGGTGTCTGCTCAGAGCTCCACATTTTAGGGAAAGAAGATTCCAGCTATAACCTGCTCTGATTAAGAACCCCGTGCAGATGGGTGGAGTGCAGAGAGACTGCTTGAGGAAGTGGCTACCCCTATCTTGGTTTTTGCACTCCACGCATCTGCACAGGTTTCTTAATCAACTGAAGTTATAGCTGGAATCTTCTCTCCCTGAAATGTGGAGGTCTGAACAGACACCAAACGAGGTAACATATAGTGTAGATTCCCATCTGGATTGAGGTCACCTTGCCGTTGGCCGTTTACAATTTTGATCAAAAATGTTAAATAAGAACCTCAAAATGTTCAAAAATTCCAAAGTAGCAGAAATGCTTTTCCAAAAAATTCCAATGTCTTTTTTGACTGTTTTTAGTGCCTGTAGAGTGCTGGTGATATCTTGATGTGTTTGCATTGCTTTTGGCTGCCACATCAGCGTGCACCTATAGACACATTTTTCAAAATGGATGTGCTGACCATATTTTGTTTTTAGACTGTTTGCATGGGGAAGTGGCTAATCCCTATCTTGGTTTTTGCACTCCACCCATCTGCACAGGTTTCTTAATCAGATCAGGTTATAGCTGGAATTTTCTCTCCCTGAAATGTGGAGGTCTGAACAGACATCAAGAGAGGTAACATATAGTGTAGGTTCTCAACTGAATTGAGGTCACCTTGCCATTGGTAGATGGGAAATTACAGTTTTGACCAGAATGTTCCCTAAGAACCTCAAAATTTCCATATATTCCAAAGAAGCAGAAATGCTTTTCCAAAAAATTCCTATGTTGACTTTGAAGTTTTTTTAGTGCTTATACAGTGCTGCTGATATCATGTTGTGTTTGCAATGCTACATTAAAGGGGTTTTGCCACGATCTAATGTTGACGTGAGATCCTCCAAAATGGGTATTTAATTTTTTAAATATAGCACAACAGGCTGAACTGGATGGACATCTTGTCTTTTTTCGGCCTTACAAACTATGAAACTATGTGATTAGAAGAAGTGAAGCCCCTGAGAGCTGCAGCCTGACTTAGATGCCCTTAGTTTCTTGACTGTTTACATTAGCTACGACCAGGAGCTGATCTGGCAAGCTCCTGGCCACGCTTGTCTTGTTTGCACTTCTTATCTGATGGCAGGACACAGGAATGAGCTTTGAAGGGAGGGGGAGAAAAAAGCAGTGTTACTGGGCATCTGCACTAGCTTTGTTTCTGTGTCAGAGGCTGTGTCTGTTGTATAGAGAATCTGATGGTTGTAATGTAATTATCTGAGTAAACATGCAGGTGCTCCCTGCTCAGCCTTTGTCCCCCCTCCCATCTGTAGTCAATGAAGGCTGCCTGCTCGGAGCTTATCTTTACTCCTGAGCAGATAAGAGGGAGAAAACAAAACCCGTAGAGCTTGTGCACAATACAGTTCTCCTCTGTGGATTAGCCAAACAATATTTGCTCAACTACAGAGACTGAGTATCAGGAGCGTGCATGGGAGGTGGAGCGATGACATCACAGAGGAGGTACTTGTTTTTTTTAAACACAGAAACACAACGCCATTTTTTTCAAGGCTCAAGACGGGAGTATCAGCCTGTTATGTGATGAATTCACTACTTGGAATAACCCCTTTAAGATGTAATGGCATGTTTAATGTAACAGGTTCCCTTTAAGTGGACAGGGGCTAACTGACCCACTGGGCCTAACAGAGGTCCAAAATTAAGGGCGACATGTCCGAAAAGTGGCGTATCTATGCCGGTTTTAGGCACATTAAATCAGTGTAAAGTGCGCCTGAAAGTCTGATACTTTCTAAAAATTGCTGTCAGGTATACCTTGCATAGATTACTTAATGTGCCTAAAATGGCACATCGTATCAAAAAAGGCCGCATTGCATCAAAAAAGGGGGCATTGTATCCAAAAAGGGCGCATTGCATTTAAAAAGGGGGCATCGTAACAAAAAAGGCCGCATTGCATCAAAAAAGGGGGCATTGTATCCAAAAAGGCCGCATTGCATTTAAAAAGGGGGCATTGAATCAAAAAAGGGGGCACTGTATCCAAAAAGTGGGCATCGTATCAAAAAAGGGGGCATCGTATCTAAAAAGGGCGCATTGCATTTAAAAAGGGGGCATCGTATCAAAAAAGCCGCATTGCATCAAAAAAGGGGGCATTGCATTTAAAAAGGGCGCATTGCATTTAAAAAGGGGGCATAATATCAAAAAAGGCCGCCTTGCATCAAAAAAGGGCGCATTGTATCCAAAAAGGGCGCATTGCATTTAAAAAGGGGGCATTGTATTAAAAAAAGGGGGCATTGTATCCATAAAGTGCGCATTGCATTTAAAAAGGGGGCATTGCCTCAAAAAAGGGGGCATTGTATCCAAAAAGGGGGCATTGTATCCAAAAAGGGCACATTGCATTTAAACAGGGGGCATTGTATCCAAAAAGGGCGCATTGCATTTAAAAAGGGGGCATTGTATCCAAAAAGGGCGCATTGCATTTAAAAAGGGGCATTGTATCAAAAAGGGCGCATTGCTCAACTTGGTAGTATATGGTATGCGTCTATAGAGGCTCATTGCCTGACGGGGGCGCATAGCATATGTAAGGCGCCTCAATAGGCGCATTTTGCGACAGTCCACCACATTTAGGCGCATTACAAAGTGTCGTTCCTGGCGTATAATGCGTGACTTCATTTACAACAAGAATAGAACAAAAATAGAACAAAAAACTGGCGTTGGCGTGTTGGGACATGTCGCCCTAAGTGTTTTGCATAAGCAAATTAGTCACCCCCATTTAAAGGGATCGTGTGACTTTTCCCAAGACTCCATGGAAGCTTTGGAAGCCCTTTAAGAAATTGTAATTGCTCCTACTAATTTCGCTCTATTAGCACCTTGAGCGGTCCCTAAGCGCCCGTAGGAACCATCAACAAATCCAGGCGAAGGAAGCGTCTAAATAAAAGCGCCTTCAAAACACTGCGGAGATGTGTAACGCTGAAGCCATAACAAATTATGCCTCGCTGTACATTTTATAGGGCAATTATATTCTAACGACCCAAAGAGATTCTCCGCACATTATACTTTACTGAGCGACGAAAACTTAAAAAAAAAACAAAAAACCCCAAAAAACCCCCAGCCTGTTCCACATTATATAAAAACGACTTCAGTAAAACGGCTGTGATATTCCGGGTTATTTAGTGGATGCACAGAGCACGACGGCCGATGGAAAAAATGCTAAATAAGCTCCACGGATCCGCAAATATTGAAAGAGTCCAAAGATCAAAGTTTGCAACAGAAAACACGAGGAAGGCAAAAGGGGAAAACTGCTGGAATTATTTCTACAACTATTTTAGTGCAGAGCCCAGAGGTTATTCCACAAAATCACCACCATATCCTGTGAAGCTGAGAAGGCCAGATTATTGCAGAGATCCCGTCACCGTCTGGAAGCTCCATATGGCCTCGTTCACACGCTGCGGTATTCCACCACTTCCGAGACTGTCGCTGAATGGGACGTAGTGCCACGTCCTATCCCTGGCATTTATGTGGCATTCTTTTCCCACTGAATTCAATAGGCATGCATTATAGATGACCACACCTATACAAAGATTGAGCAATAACCAGCGATATTATTGGTGGTTGTGGTTCCAACAGACTAACAAACTCCAAAAAACATCACCACCTCAGAATATATGTAAATAAAATCTATGCATTTTATTGAATCAATTAAAATATACTAAGAGATCCCTACCTACACAAAAAACAAAGCACCTAATCCATGATCCCAACGTACAAAAACAACATAATATACCAATCAATATAAATAATGCATAAACAGGTATAATAATACAGGAACGCATATATAATAATCAAATGAACATTACATATGTGATAAAGTATACATAATAGAAATACTGAACCTGTAAAAGACCAATGGACAGGGCTCAACCCCGACGTACGTTTCGCTATTAGCTTTAGCTTTGACTCCCTTTGACAAAGCGAATAGCGAAACGTACGTCGGGGGTTGAGCCCTGTCCATTGGTCTTTTACAGGTTCAGTATTTCTATTATGTATACTTTATCACATATGTAATGTTCATTTGATTATTATATATGCGTTCCTGTATTATCATACCTGTTTATGCATTATTTATATTGATTGGTATATTATGTCGTTTTTGTAAGTTGGGCTCATAGGAGTTGTAGTTTTCCAACAGCTGGAGGGCCGCAGTGTGAAGACCCCTGGTCTATAACATGCACCTGCAGATCAGATAGTGTGTGCAATGTGAGAGGACCCCTTTATATGAAGTATAGTTCTGCTGACGCTTTACCACAAATCTGTATATCACTCTGCTCAGCCCCTATTGGTCTATAACAGGGGTCTTCAAACTGCGGCCCTCCAGCTGTTGGGAAACTACAACTCCCATCATGCCCACTGGTATAGTTTATAAAAATTAATGATAGGAGGTGTAGTTTTCCAAAAGCTGGAGGGCCGCAGTTTGAAGACCCCTGGTCTATAACATGCACCTGCAGATCAGATAGTGTGTGCAATGTGAGAGGTCCCCTTTAAATGAAGCTTTACCATGAATCTGTATATCACTCTGCTCAGCTCCTCTTGGTCTATAACAGGGGTCTTCAAAGTGCGGCCCTCCTGCTGTTGGGAAGCTACAACTCCCATCATTCCCACTGTTATAGATTACATAAATTCATGATGGGAGTTGTAGTTTCCCAACAGCTGGAGGGCTGCAGTTTGAGGATGCCTGATTTAAAGGGAACCTCTCACATTGCACACACTATCTGATCTGCAGGTGCATGTTATAGACCAGGGGTCTTCAAACTGCGGCTCTCCAGCTGTTGGGAAACTACAACTCCCATCATTCCCACTGTTATAGATTACATAAATTCATGATGGGAGTTGTAGTTTCCCAACAACTGAAGGGCTGCAGTTTGAGGTTGCCTGCTTTCAATGAAGCTGTACCATGAATCTGTATATCAATCTGATCAGCCCCTCTTGGTCTATAACATGCACCTGCAGATCAGATAGTGTGTGCAGTGTGAGTTTTCCCCTTTAAAGGGGCTTTGCCATGAAGTGAGTTCCTTACCTCTTATCTGCTCAGGAGAGAATATAAACAAAGCATGTTGAGTCACGGGAAGAGGGGTGGGGGTGGGGGGTGAGCAGAGAGCGAGGAAGAAGGGAGTGTCTGCAATGTTTACTCAAATAATTACATTACAACCAGTGGATTCTCTATACAGCAGACAGCCTCATACACTGCACTTTTCTCCCCAGCCCCTTGCAAGCTCCTTCATGTTCCCTGTCATCAGATAAGAAGTGTAAACACGCAAGCCCGGCCAGATCAGCTCCCTGTCAGTGTCCTTGGTGTCTAATGTAAACTTTCAGGAAACACAGGGGGACTAAGCAATGCTGTAGCTCTCACAGGCTTCACTTTTTTTTGATGACATATATTTAGAAAAGTGATTAAATACCCATTTTGGAGGATCCCACGTCAGCATTACATCGCTGAACTATAGTGATCTGTATATCACTGTGCTCACCCCCTCCTGCTCCACAACATGCTGCCCGCAGATTGGCCTCCATTTAAAGGGAATTCAGTAAATACATGCATACAGTATATCTGATTAGTATGGCGTTATTGTGTTTCTATGCATCTGCTCAATCTCACGCCGCACTGAAGGCAATAGGGAAGAGTATCCGTGCCCATCCTCTGATCAATTCACTGGCAGAGCCCAGGAAGCGATAGACGTGCCAGCTTTTCGGCCTGCCAGGCTGACCGCAGACCCTCACAGGTGTCCTGGCAGTTGCCGCTGATGATTTAGGATCATACTGTAAACCTTACTGCAGTAAAACCGGCGTTAGGCGCGATGGACGGAGTCCAAACCTGCACCTTAAATTTATTAGGACGATTCCGTTTCATAGCCCTGACATATAACGTAACTGTAGATAAAAAGCAGGATTGGCGTCTCCAGCATATTGTGAGCTGAAGCTAGCGTCTTCCTTATATAGACAAGTCTGCAGAATTCGGCTTTTACTTTACAGCAACGGATCCAAGACAGTTTAGCGAGAAGAGACAGCAATGGATTTACCTTCCTACTGCAGCACAGCTGGGAAGCACTGGCACCTCGCACTGTATGAATGGTCACAGTTGAATCGTTTGACAATCGGACTAAAACCAAATATGCTGTCGCCTGGAAGGCCATCTGCGGCGAGGCACCGGTGCCTGTCACCTCGCTGATGCAAGTAATCGCATGCACAGGCTTGGTGGAGACGGAGAATCCTATACAGAATCAAAACGCTTTATACTCCTAAGTAGTGCCCATCGTGCCCGCCAGGGCCATCTTTTCCTTTGGACACACTAGGCAGTTGCCCGGGGGCCCCACAAGTATAGGGGCCCAAAGTCGTGTATGTATGCCCCAGGAATACAAGAAACACACCCAGAATCCCTTGGTTGGCTTTGCTTATTTAACTGTTTGTGTGTTTTTATGATGTACAAACCGTTAAAAACCATGGTGGAGAAGGGAGCCAAAGGCCTCCTGCCCTGCCAAATAGTCGTGTAGGCTGCAGACTGCTAGTATCCAGACATAAGTAGCCTGATAATATGGGTGTGCTTGGGTGGGCTCGAGGCATGGCATGTCATGTATTTGGGCAGGGCCCACTACAGTGCTATGCCCAGGGGCCCATAATTCTGTTAAGATGACTTTGGTGCCCACCCAGGGGTGTAGCTATAGGGGGTGCAGAGTTAGCAGTCGCTACCGGGCCCTGCAGCTTGAAGGGGCACAAAAGACCTCCTGCCACATAGGAAGACACCATTATTATAAATGACGCATGGTAGCTGGGGGGCCCAATTTCACTTTCTGCATTGGTGCCCAGGAGCTTGAAGTTACGCCTCTGTGCCCACCCTCTACCCTGGCAATGTAACGATGACTAAGAAACTTGAAGTGGGCTTTGCCGGTTTTATAGAAGTGTATCTCGTCAAATTTCCAATATGGTTTGTTTCAATTCCTCGGCTTGCTGTCAGTGAATAGGAGAGTGGATATGGTGCGCCACAAAAAAAACATACTTGGGGCGCACCATATTTCTGGTTTCCATTTGAAGGGGTTTTCTCACCATACAGTTTCACAGAGTCACAGTCAGGTTTAGACTAACACTTCCTCGTCAGGCTGTGGGCTGGTCTATAGCAGTGATTTGCGTATCAGCTCTGCTATTCCTAGCTTTTTTATAGAGGGTTTGGGGAGCTGCAGGAAGTTGATGTATCCCTGCTTACATATGCCATAGGACCACCTCTGTTCACTAATGTCTATGGGTCTCTTTTTGGCCAGTATACGTCTATATCAGGGGTGTCAAACTGCGGCCCTCCAGCTGTTGGGAAACTACAACTCCCATCATGCATTTGTATAATCTATAACAGTGGGCATGATGGAAGTTGTAGTTTCCTAACAGCTGGAGGGCCGCAGCTGGAGGGCCGTGATCTATATTTTGCAGAAAATATACATTAGGGTGCGTTCCCACAGCAAAGACCAAATATCAGTCGGATTTCCCGACCGGTATTTTGTCTTTTTTTTGGCACGGATTTTCTGCTGGACGGTTCTTTACACCGCTGGCGGTCTGAATAACTTAGAACATGTTCATTCTTCTGCCCAGTTTTTTGGACAGAACATGGACACGTAGGTGCAGCTTGAATCCATGAACTGCGGACAAGGGCGTTCCCCCTTCACACCCACATGTTCATGTTCTGCCCGAAAACCGGGCAGAAGAATGAACATGTTGTAAGTTTTTTGGACCGCCAGCGGTGTAAAGAACCGTCCGATGGTAAATCTCTTCAGTGGATTTTCTATTAAAGTCTATGGGGAGCGTTGCAGGTTTTCAGACGGTTTCTAATACCGCAAACCATCTGAAAAACCGACCAAAATACCTGTCGTGGGAACAAGCCCTTAAACAAACGTCTTTTACAGTGGGCCCCTATGGGTGAAGGATGTTACTCTCCATCGGAGGCATCCGTTTACTGTGTGCATGTTAGATGGAGACCACAGACGTGATGTGTACCTAACCTTATACAGCCCCCCAACCTCTACTTCCATTAATGGGCATTTTCTACGGGGGAAACAAACGCCTTTTGTTTGCAGAAACACAAAGATTTTAACGACCCACCAAAACGAGGATGCTGTGATGTGGAGCCAAGAGGGGACGGCAGCAGACAATCGGCGATGGGATCACATGTTAGTGATTATCCGACAGCCAGGAAAGATTTATTGGCTGCCATGCTCCTTAACTGTTTGCTGCTGGGTACAGAGCCGAGCACACCGGTGGTATTTATTTAAAAGGGTCTTCAATCACATCAAACAGTTATTTCCTCCAGCCCCCAATCTCTGCCCACATGGGTAATGGGCTTTAGGGTGCTTTAACACAGTGCGTTTTTTGGTGCGATTTTACAGCGATTTTTGCCGCAATTTTTGTGTAGCAATGTAATTGCTGTATGCATCAAAACCGCATCAAAAACGCACTGTGTGAAAGCCCCCTTAGAAAAACAGTGCCACTCTACCAAGCAGCAATTGGAGGTAGGGCAGTATTCAAGTCACTAAGACCAAGTTGCAAAAGCAGGCACAGCCATGGGTGAGGCGGATTTTTTTGGGAGAAGATGCATTCCCTTTTCTCAGACCTTGCACAGCTCCTTATAAATGCAAAGAATGGGTCAGATCAGGACACCCTGATCCAACTGGACCTGATCCCCTGCATGGAGCTGTAAGGGGATGTTCACACGGCGGATTTGGCTGCGGGTTTTGCCGCGCTTGCCGCCGCCAAAACCTCGTCCAAATCGCGTCCCAAACTCGCGTCTCCCGACGAGGTTTATCGCCGCGGGTTTCGGCGCGGTTGGGGCGTGGTTTTGGGCGCGGTTTGCGGCGAAGTTTACAAATTAATAGGCAGGACTAAACCCGAACCCCACCCGTGCCGAAAAGCACGGCGAAACCCACGCCGACACCGCGCGGACACCATGCCGAAGACTCGCTGTCATGGATTGACAGGAGACTTCTCACACACGCGCCGTGTGAGTAGAAATACGGTTTCCCATAGGAAACTATGTAATGAACTGGGGGCATTTGGGGCGCAATTTGAACAAGGTTTTGGCTGCGGCAACCGCGCCGAAACTCGCGGCCAAACCCGCCGTGTGAACAGGGCCTAATACACAGGATCCTTAGGGTTTCACATGATGTGTTTTTTTTACGCATTTTTGAGTCGTAGCTACAACCTGTTGCGCCTACTATGGAAGATTGAACAGGTCTGTAGCTATACAACCTGGGAGCTGATGCAGCCCATACAGAGCGATATCTCAAAATATAGGACACTGTAAGGGACACATATTGCAAAGTGACTTGTTTTTGCAGATCTTTAACATAAAAAGCAGCGATCCCTGTAGTGAGACAACCCCTTTAAAGGTTCCCAAGCACATTAGGGAACAGTCAAATCTGCCAGTGGAATGGTCCAAGTGCCTAATGTGTATGGAGGCCTCCTGACTCTCTCCCCATCAGATGACATCATGGGATTGAAGGATCAATCATGTTAATCTCAAGGTCCAATCCTTTTATTTTCCTTAGAAATAATCCGCTGCTAGAGGTGTCTGGCTGAAACTTTCACTTCTCTGCCCATTAAAAACACATGCACGCTTGGCTGAGCCGAGCATAAAGGTATACGGGGAAGTCATGAGGAATGGCAGTTCTGCTGACAGATATTGAAGGTACATAGGACCTTAAAGGGGTTGTCTCACTACATCGATTTATCTCACCTCAGTCCTGTTTTCTTGGTTTAATTTTGAATTCAGAGGCGTGTTTACTGGCTTCTACTAGGCAGCAGTAGACGCCAAGTCTGTAGCTATAGCAACCAGTGCTGGCAGCCAATCAGGAGAGATCAAACAGGTCTCTAGCTATAGCGACCAGCGCTGGTAGCCTATCAGGAGAGATCAACCAGGTCTGTAGCTATAGCAACCAGGTCTGGCAGCCTATCACGAGAGATCAACCAGGTCTGTAGCTATAGCAACCAGTGCTGGCAGCCTATCAGGAGAGATCAAACAGGTCTGTAGCTATAGCTGCCAGTGCTGGCAGCCTATCAGGAGAGATTGAACAGGTCTGTAGCTATAGCGACCTGAGGAGCTGATGCAGCCCATACAAGAGGGGATATCTAGGAATAGGTAGGACAATGTTAATGGACACATATTGTAAAGTGACTTGTTTTGCAAGATCTTTAACATAAAAAGCAATCCTTGTAGTGAGACAACCCCTTTAAGGGTTTATTTACACATAGCAAATTTATTGCAATAATTTTTGGAACTAATAATCAGCTCTGTTAAATGTTTCTGATTCGGATGCATTGATGTTTGCATATGCCCTATTCACATGTATGGGGCAGATGCGGTGTCAAATCTGCCAGGTGCAATTTTACTCTGTGGTCACAACTTACTTAAATATACAGCTCTAAGGTCATTTTTGTTCCTGGGTACCTGTGATGACTAATGCAGGGGGTGCAAGAAAAGTGCAGTGTTGCACTTGCAATGAATTGCTGCAAAATGCCCACTTTCTAGATGAAAAATGTGAAGGGGTTATATCTGGAAGTTGTGGGGGTACTGCTCTGAGAAAACGCATCACTGGAAGTGACGCCGCAGCAGGAGCGCCACACCGGTAGTGCACAGAATGGTAAGTTAAAGGGGTTTTGCCATGAAGTGAGCTCCTTACCTCTTATCTGCTCAGGAGAGAATATAAACAAAGCACGAATGGCTGCAGGGGAGAGAGGGAGGGGGTGAGCAGAGAGCGTGGAAGCACAGAGCGTCTCTAAAGTTTACTCAAATAATTACATTACAACCAGTGGATTTTCTATACAGCAGACCGACTCAAACACTGCACTTTTCTCCCCAGCCCCTTGCAAGCTCCTTCATGTTCCCTGTCGTCAGATAAGAAGTGCAAACACGCGGCCAGATCAGCTCCTGTCAGCTGCAGGTCGTGTCTAATGTAGACTTTCAGGAAACTAAGGGGGACTGAGCAAGACTGTAGCTCTCAGAGGCTTCACTTTTTGTAATCACATATATTTAGAAAAGTGATTAAAAACCCATTTTGGAGGATCCCACGTCAACATTGCATCGTGGCAAAACCCATTTAACCATTAAATAGTCTTAGCCCTAACTTCAGTTTGGGGCAAATTGCTTAGACTTTCGTCAAATTTGACATCAATGCAAATTAGAAGCACTAGACTACTAAAAAGAGAGACACTGTTGGTTCTGGCCTGGCTGTAGCCCTCAAAGATGCAGGTTCAAAGCTTAAATCAGCCCCACTGTTTCAGAGGATAGGAACTCAATTTGTGACCTTCATGACCCACCTTAAAGGGGTTGTCTCATCTCAAAGTTTCATAGGATGCATGAATGAAATAACGCTGCATAGCTCTGTCACTTCCTGGTCAAGCTGTCTGTAATTAGCATATGAGCTCCGTGTATTCAGACTTCTCTGTTTTAGTCTAGATTAGCTAAATTACCTTCTCTGAGGTCCAGAGAAGCTTCTGAGCTAATGTAAACAGTAGAGTAATTAGTCTTTTGTCTGAAAGATCAGATAACACACAAGCTCTCACTGCCGACCAGGACCTGTGTGATGACCTCACTCCCTGTTATCTGCTAGAACAAACTGCAGGGGAGAAAGAGTACACAGGTCGGTCACTTGGGGAACCAGAGAGAGCACAGAAGGTGATAAAATCACTTGTAGCTCCTTAACAAAAAAAGATGAACAAAGCAAGATATTTGGAAAACGTCTTCAGTTAGTGTTCCCTACATTTTGAAAGCTAATCTTTGTAGTGAGACAACCCCTTGAAGGTTAGGGTAGACTTTTTGCCAACATTTAATGAATCCAAACTTCTTTAACTCAGGTCTAATTTGACATCAACATGTATCTGAAGTACAATACTACTAAAAAGAGAGACTGTTTGCTCTGGTCCGCTACAGTCCTCAAAGTTTCAGGGTCAAAGCTAAAACTGGCCCCATTGTCTCGGAGGAGAGTTGGAGTAAGAGACCCAATTTATTACCCTCATGTCCTGCAGCATTAGCCCCTACCAGACGCTGTACTAGGCAGATAACATTGAGGCACAGGTACCTTGGCCCTAAGTATTATACCAGGGAGCGCCGTCTCTGTTCTGTTTTCCTATCCACAGTCAGTTAGTGGGGGTATAACCTATCTACCTACAGTGGGCATATAGTACCTACAGAGGGCCTATACCAGAGACTAGTTGACAGGGTAAAGATACAGTTGTAGGGTTAAATACTAGTTACATTGCTTTGCTTGTAACATTAAATAGATTGCACCACTCTGTATTGAGCCTCTGTGCCTCTACAGAGAACTGCAACCACTAAGACTGCTGTACCACATTGGAGAGTTCAGTAAACTTCTTGCTCATTGAAAGCATACCGGCCTGCGCTTGTCTTCTTTTAAGAGGGTAACTAGTGTGAGATAGTCCAAACCTCAGACTACATGCCACTACCAACTGTTACTTAAAGGGGTTTTCCCACGATATAATTTCATACGTCCTGCATCCAGCTCTTCAGCTCTGTGTGCTCAGAAGGGGGCGTGTGTGATTTGTTTGAACTGCATATCATGTGACCCAGCAGGATGACATCACCAGGCCTTTCCTCTCTATAGTCAAAGAAAGGTCTGTTTATGTAAAGCATTGTGAGTAGTTGAGAGGTAAAGTTTTTACCTCACAGCACAAGGGTTCAAATCCCTGCAGGAACCAAACCTGTGTTTTTTTTTCTCTTTATCAATGCACAGACCTGACTGAGGTTCCTTTTTTATTTATTTGCAGTTTTTGACTAATTACTAAGGAGGACAGAGGACGGGAGTATAATGACAGCACCTGGGGTTGAACACTCGCTCAGCAGTGAGTGTGTGTGATTACTAAGGAGTAAAGAGGACGGGAGTAGAATGACAGCAGCTAGAGTTGAACACTCACTCAGCAGTGAGTGTGTATGATTACTAAGGAGTACAGAGGACGGGAGTAGAGTGACAGCACCTGGGGTTGAACACTCGCTCAGCAGTGAGTGTGTGTGATTACTAAGGAGCACAGAGGACGGGAGTAGAATGACAGCACCTGGGGTTGAACACTCGCTCAGCAGTGAGTATATGATTACTAAGGAGTACAGAGGACGGGAGTAGAATGACAGCACCTGGGGTTTGAACACTCAGTAGCTGCCGAGAGGAGAAGGTGATGTCTGACATGGTCGACAGGACGGAGAGATGACTCAGCCCTGGTCGAATCCCCAGCAGTGAGTATATGATTACTAAGGAGTACAGAGGACGGGAGTAGAATGACAGCACCTGGGGTTGAACACTCGCTCAGCAGTGAGTATATGATTACTAAGGAGTACAGAGGACGGGAGTAGAATGACAGCACCTGGGGTTTGAACACTCAGTAGCTGCCTGAGAGGAGAGGTGATGTCTGAGCATGTGCGACCAGGACGGAGGAGCTCTCAGCCCTGGTCGTATCCCCTGGAGACGAGCTGTAAACAATGGATCACTAAAGGAGCAGCTAAAACAAAAACGGTGCAGAATTTTTAATAATACTGAATGGGGAAAATGTTTGTTATTTCATTTGCAAGCTTCCCACGTTAATTTTACTTTGTGGCAAAATCCCTTTAAAAAGTGAGAAGACACCCTTATAATGAGTGCAATGTAATGTTGTACCCAAAATTCAGAAAATACTTGTGTATCTTGGCCATCTAGCCCAGACTACTACCCTGAACCAATCATTAGCATTTCTTCCAGGTAATAAATTTATTATGGCGTGTTGGTACCTGCAGTCCTATGTAAAACCACAAGCATCCCCATGAGTACAAACTCGGCTCTGCTAAACCCATACATTACAATGCAAATGAAAACAGTGCTGCAAAGTGCTCTCCATCTGAAAAACAGGATTATATGGTAACGACTCTCGTTTATGAGCATTAATAAACATGGAACGATGCCAAGTATCAATATACATCCAGACATCATGAACACAATGCTCTCTATTTATAACCGTATGGCTCACAGCAAATGACAGGGACCGATTAATACACAACTGAACTTGTAAAACATCAGGAAGCGGTATATAAGATCTGCCTGGTAACTCTCTGTGTGATAAGTGCAACACACAAAAATGAGGCAAAACTTGTGACGTACCCTCAATGACCACCCAATCATTACTGGACGGAGAAGACAATCCGAGAATCTGGAACATCCCAAATTCAATGGATTACTACCACTGTCATTATTCTTTTTGCACTAGTATATAAGAGCACCACATTTGTATAATCATGTAAAGTTATACGGGGATGACCATTAAGGCGCTCTAGTTAGGCGAGGGAGGGCCCATAAGGACCCCTCACAATCAGCCTCAGCTATGGGTGATCACTATGTAAATACTCAGCAACAGGGCCATCTTAAAGGGGTTTTGCCAGGAACGGAGTTCGTTACCTCCTTATCAGCACAGAGGAGAATATAAACAAATCACGCTGAGTCATGAACACTGCAGGTTTGAGAGGGAGGGGGTGAGCAAGGAGTGAGGAATAAGGGAGCATCTCAAAAGTTTACTCAAATAATTACATTACAACAGTGGATTCTCTATACAGCAGACAGACTCATACACTGCACTTTCTCCACAGTCCCTTGAAAGCTCATTCATGTTCCCTGTCATCAGATAAGAAGTGTTTCACGCAAGCGCGGCCAGATCAGCTCCTGTCAGCTCTCCTGATCGTGTCTCATGCAAACTTTCAGGTAACTAAGGGCATCTGATTAAGGCTGTAGCTTTCACAGGCTTCACTTTTTGTAATCACATACTGTATATTTATAAAAGTGATTAAATACCCATTTTGGAGGATCCAACGTCAACATTACATCGTGGCAAAACCCCTTTAATATCACTGCTATCAGATATAAAGATCAGGGTATCAAAAACCTATCACAGAGAAACAGAAAACCCCCCAATATAAAATTTCAAATATTTATTAGACAAAATATTAAAATATCTCATGAAGAACTAATACCCTTGTATTGATAACAATCCCTTATGATAATATCAATGATATTTAAGAAAAAGGCACAGTTTACACCACAACAGCAGCAATATGCTTACTTACGATACAGGCTACTTCCAACGGTCCCAAACATTTTGATGTGGTCCTAAATGACAAAAATACTCCAAAAATAAGGCTCTTTTATAAGTATATACTTTCCCTGTGCCACCCTATCAGATCCTGTATAAATACTTATGGGGTCATCGCCCTGATAAGGGCGGACCCACCAAACCAATGGGCAAAGTCTATCAAGCAAAAAAAGAGAGACTTAGATATTCTCCCGACGTGTTTCCCCTATTCAGGTTCATCAGGGGAGAATGACTCTCAGATAGACAAAAAGATGAAAGAGCGTATCAATAACAGGGCCATCTTAACCACAACATGGGCCCCAGGCATAGCCAGGCAGTGGTCCGTTCCCAAATACATGACATCACACAAAGCCATGCTTCTAGCAATGTCCAAATGTGACACCCCCTGAGGCAATGTCTCCAAAAATCCCCAAGCATCCCAATATCATCCCATAGTCTATGTTGGAGCACATTGCTGACATCTTGTATGCAGTCTTCAGCCTACAAGACTAATTGGCAGGGCAGGAAGTCTATGGCTCCCTGCTCCACCAGGATTTGTAACCATTTGCACATCCTAAGAACACACAAAGTATTAAATAAGCAGCAAAGACCCAATGTTTTAGGGAATATGTCCTTAAATTCCAGGACATACATTCATCACCTAAGGGCCCCTATGCTTGTGGGGCCCCCAGGAAACTGCCTAATGTGCCCAATGGAAAAAATGGCCCTGCCCAGTAAGCTTGAAATCAAAGGATCTCCATGGACAGACAACAGTGCTCCTTTAAGAAGGTTCTCCACTTTGAACAACCCCTACTTGTTAGAAGGGTCCTTTAAAAATAAGTCGAACACAAAGGAGGACACTTATGATCGGCGTTTTTGCCGGTTTTCTGGCATATAATGCGCCTTTCTGTGCCGGCTCCGCTGTCGGACGCACCTCACCTATTTGTTAGGCGCATTAGGCGAAAGCTTCGCCAATTTCTAATGTGCCTAATATAAAGGGGCGCGCTGTGGGCGTTCTGGGGCGGGATGCACCACATTCGAAAACACCGACGCATGTATGAATGTGGGTCGGCAAAGTGAGGCGCATTAGAGCTCCGACAGGCAGACCTATTTCAATGCGGTCTGTCTGCCGGAGGCGTCGAAGTTTGCCTCACATGTATGAGCGCACTTTGGCGCCGACATACATCAGGCGCAGTTTTCACGGAAAAAAATGTGAAAACAGGCGCTTCGACACGTCGATTTTTATACATGTTCCCCAACTAGGACCCTTAACAGGCTGTAACTTGTGGGGAAATCTGACAGAGAGTATACAGTTTCCATGCAGCGCCTCCACAGGGGAAATTAGGCGTTACACAGAGCCCATTCATTTCAATGGGCTGTCTATGTAATGCAGGACAGGACAGGTCCTCCAGAGTGAGAGGCTCTCGTTGCAATCGCTCTTCGTCCTGGCCAAGAGATGAGGATCCTGAACAGAGGACCTCTCTGTATGAACTCAGAATTTTGTAATAGGGTCTATGAAAATGAGTTTTCTAAACTGAAGAACCCCTTTAGGAGGTGAAGCCCCTTTAATGCTCTAAGGCAGGGGTCTCAAACGGCGGCCCTCCAGCTGTTGGGAAACTACAACTCCCATGATGCCCACTGTTATAGATGATATAAATGCATGATGGGAGTTGTAGTTTCCCAACAGCTGGAGGGCCGCAGTTTGAGACCCCTGCTCTAAGGTGACAGTGACCAGTGACTGTAGAAAGGTCACATTGTGGGGTTCGTACTATGGTCACACCAGGCCTTTGTGGTTTTAATATCTGGGTGTTCCAAACAAGAGTTTCACGAGTGCTTTCTCGTCTCCATAATACAAGTGGTTCAGTCTGACTGCAACTGGACCGAACCAAACGCACAGTAGCATTGACATAGCTGATGCTGCAAGTTTTGTTCTGAAATGTTGTTGTCAGGCCAAAATCCACCAATAATACAGATGCCATAATCCACCAATGATGCAGGTGCCAAAATCCACCAATAATACAGGTGCCAAAATCCACCAATGATACAGGTGCCAAAATCCACCAATAATACAGGTGCCAAAATCCACCAATGATACAGGTGCCATAATCCACCAATGATAAAGGTGCCAAAATCCACCAATAATACAGGTGCCAAAATCCACCAATGATACAGGTGCCAAAATCCACCAATAATACAGGTGCCATAATCCACCAATGATACAGATGCCATAATCCACCAATGATACAGATGCCATAATCCACCAATGATACAGAGGCCAGAATCCACCAATGATACAGATGCCATAATCCACCAATGATACAGATGCCAAAATCCACCAATGATACAGGTGCCATAATCCACCAATGATACAGGTGCCATAATCCACCAATGATACAGAGGCCAGAATCCACCAATAATACAGATGCCATAATCCACCAATGATACAGATGCCAAAATCCACCAATGATACAGGTGCCATAATCCACCAATGATACAGGTGCCATAATCCACCAATGATACAGGTGCCATAATCCACCAATGATACAGAGGCCAGAATCCACCAATAATACAGATGCCATAATCCACCAATGATGCAGATGCCAAAATCCACCAATGATACAGATGCCAAAATCCACCAATGATACAGATGCCATAATCCACCAATGATACAGATGACAAAATCCACCAATGATACAGGTGCCATAATCCACCAATGATACAGAGGCCATAATCCACCAATTATACAGATGCCATAATCCACCAATGATACAGATGCCAAAATCCACCAATGATGCAGATGCCAAAATCCACCAATGATCCAGGTGCCATCATCCACCAATGATACAGTTGCCATAATCCACCAATTATACAGTTGCCATAATCCACCAATGATACAGATGCCAAAATCCACCAATGATACAGATGCCAAAATCCACCAATGAAACACTACTGTGAAACCGCCCAAGGGTATTTTTACAAGAGGCTGATTTCTTGCAGAAATCTCTGCTGCGGTCCTATCTGAATGGTACTTGCAAAAAATCCACATGTTTGGAGTCAAACAGCTCCATTAAGATGTGTGCAACTTTTTGTTGCAGAAAGATCTACCAAAAAAAATCAGTCACATGTGAATATGTCCTAGTGCAGGTTCCAAAATACGGCCATTTCATGGTTACTTGATGCAATTTATGGGGCTTCTTCTATGAGGGTCACTCACAGATTTCCTCTGTATAAACTAATAATGTATATGGAGAGATACGTCTTCAGTCAGTCAGGTTTATAGATAACAAGTATCTGCTGAGAAGTTGTTACAAAAAGGGAAATGTATCCAAAACGACGTGTGATAGATCACATTGTTACTTTCTGCAATCTTGAACCTTTATTTGATTTGTAACTGACGTCCGTGTCTACCCCTAAGGCTGCTTTCACACGTGCAGTTTTGGTGCAGTTTTAAGGCTGCTTCACACAGTGCAGTTTTGGTGCAGTTTTAAGGTTGCTTTCACACAGCGCAGTTTTGGTGCAGTTTACCTGCGCACCAATTAAACTGCCTTCCTTACCAGCAGCTTCTTTCAGTTGTCTAAATTGTTCAGAAAGGTGTTTCAGGTTAGTAATCAATGACTGTGTGAAGTCTTGTGGATAGAATCACACTGATTGATTCCTCACTTTCCAAACAGTTTACATAAGTGAAAGAAGCTGCTGGCAATAAAGGCAGGTTAATTGGAAATTGGAGCGCAGGTAAAACTGCACCAAAACTGCGCTGTGTGAAAGCAGCCTTAAAACTGCACCAAAACTGCGCTGTGTGAAAGCAGCCTAAGGAATCGCACAAAGATTTTGTGGCATTTTAGGCAAATGGTCATTCACAACAGTGTATCAGATTTCACTACCAGAAACCTTTAAGCCATGCCAATGGGGGTGAAAGCGCCTACAGTACTCATAGTCAATTATGGTTCAATATCATCAGCTTATCTCTCTATCTATCTATCTATCTATCTATCTATCTATCTCATATCTATCTATCTCATATCTATCTATCTATCATATCTATCTCTATCTATCTATTATCTATTCTATCTCATATCTATCTATCTATCTATCTATCTCATTATCTATCTATCTCATATCTATTATCTATTCTATCTATCTATCTCATATCTATCTATCTTTATCTACCCCTAATCTACCCCTCATATATCTATCTATCTCATATCTATCTATCTATCTATCTATCTATCGCTCTCATATCTATCCCATATCTATCTATCTATCTCATATCTATCTATCTATCTCATATCTATCTATCTCATATCTATCTATCTCATATCTATCTAATCTATCTATATCTATCTCTCTCTCTCTCATATCTATCTATTCAAATCTATCTCATATCTATCTATCTATCTATCTCATATCTATCTATCTCATATCTATCTATCTATCTCATATCTATCTATCTATCTCATATCTATCTCATATCTATCTATCTCATATCTATCTATCTATCTCATATCTATCTATCTATCTCTCTCATATCTATCTATCTCATATCTATCTCATATCTATCTATCTATCTATCTCATATCTATCTCATATCTATCTATCCCATATCTATCTATCTCCTATCTATCTCATATCTATCTATCTATCTCATATCTATCTATCTATCTATCTATCTCATATCTATCTATCTCATAGTATCTATCTATCTCATATCTAATTATCTATTTCTATCTATCTATCTCATATCTATCTATCTCATATCTATCTATCTCATATCTATATCTATTCTATCTATCTATCTCTATCTATCTATCTATCTCATACTATCTATCTATTTTCATATCTATCTATCTATCTTTCTATCTATATTTCTTTCTCATATCTTTATCTATCTATCTATCTATCTATCTCATATCTATCTATCTCTATCTATCTATCTCTTTCTATCTATCTCTCTATCTATCTCCTATCTATCTATCTATCTATCTAATCTATCTCATATCTATCTATCTATCATCATATCTATCTATCTATCTATCTATATTCTATCTATCTATCTATCTATCTCATATCTATCTATCTATCTAACAAATATCTATCTATCTATCTCATATCTATCTATCTATCTATCTCATATCTATCTCATATCTATCTTTGTATCTCATATCTATCTATCTCATATCTATCTATCTCATATCTATCTATGTATCTATCTGTCTATCTATCTATCTATCTATCTATCTCATATCTATCTATCTCATATCTATCTATCTCATATCTATCTATCTATCTATCTATCTATCTATCTATCTATCTATCTCATATCTATCTATCTCATATCTATCTATCTATCTATCTATCTATCTATCTCATATCTATCTATCTCATATCTATCTATCTATCTATCTCATATCTATCTATCTCAAATCTATCTATCTATCTATCTATCTATCTATCTATCTATCTATCTATCTGTATTGTTATATATTTTTTAACACTTGAGCCACAAACTTAAATGTATTTCATTACTATTTTATGTGATAGAGCAACACATAGTAGCACATTTTTGTCAAGTATAATGATATACGCTTTTCCAAATTTTTGCAACTTAAAAAACTGAAACGTGTGCCATGCATATGTATTCAGCCCCCCTGAGTCAATACTTTGTAGGACCACCTTTAGCTGCAATGACAGCTGCAGTCTGCTGTGGTATGTCTCTACCAGCTTTACACATGTAGAAGCTGGAGATTTGCCCATTCTTCATTGTGCAATAGCTCTAGCTCAGTCAGATTGGTTGGTGAATGTTTGTGAACAGCAATTCTTAAGTCCTGCCCCAGATTCTCAATGGGATTTAGCTCTGGACTGTGACTGGGCCACTGTAACACATGAATATGCTTCGATTTAAACCCTTCCTTCCATTGTAGCTTTGGCTCTATGTTTAGGGTCGTTGTCCTGCTGGAAGGTGAACCCCAGCCCCAGTCTCAAGTCTTTTACAGCCTCTAACAGGTTTTTCTCTAGGATCACCCTGTATTTAGCTCCATTGATCTTCCCATTAACTGACCAGCTTCCCAGTCCCACTAAAGCAAAGCATCCCCCCACTATGATACTGCTCCCACCATGCTTCATAGTGGGGATGGTGTGTTCAGGGGATAGTGCAGTGCACGGTTTCCTCCACATTTAGCATTTGTCATTAGGTGTCATCTTCCACAGAGCACCTTCTCCCACGTGCTTGCTTTGTCCCCTACATAGCTTTCAAACACTGCAAACAGGACTTCTTATAATGGCTCTCTTCTTGCCTCTGTTCCATAAAGGCCAGGTTTCTGGAGTACACAACTAATGGATCGCTGTGGGTACATTCTCCCACCTGAGCTGTGGATCTCTGCAGCTCTTCCCGAGTGACCCGCTGCTTCTCTAATAAGTGCTCTCCTTGCCTGTGCTGTCTGTTTAGCTTGCGGCCAAGTCTTGGTAGGTTAGCAGTTAGGTCATACTCCTTCCATTTTTGATTGATGGATTGAACAGTGCTCCATGAGATCTTCAGAGTTTGCTCTTTTTGTTTTTAAACATAACCCTGCAATACACTTTGCCATAACTTTATCTCTTAGCTGTATGGTGTGTTCCTTGGTTTTCATGATGCAGTTTGTTCACTGATAAACTGTAATTATACTGAGAATAAATTACACACAAATTTACATTATTTACTAATAAAGTGACTTCTAAGTGCAATTGGTCACAGTGGATTTTATTTAGGGGGTAACAGAGTACAGGGGACTGAAAACATATGTACGCCATACTTTTCAGTTTTTTAATTTACAAAAAATGTGAAAAGCACATATCATTACACTTTACAAACATTTAATACTTTGGGTGACATGTCCCAACATGCCAATGTCAGTTTTTTGTTCTTTTTTTGCGGCAAACGCACTTTTTACGCCATATTCTTGTTGTAAATGGACTGTAGTACACCAAAACTAGGCGCATTATACGCCGGGAACGACACTTTGTAATTGCCCTAAATATGGTGAAACTGTGTGCTCTGTCGCGATATTCGCCTACTGAGGCGCCTTACATATGTTATGCGCCCCCGTTGGGCAATGAGCCTCGATAGACACATATCATATACTACCAATGATATGCTATGTGCCGAGTGTTGAGCAATGCGCCCTTTTTTGATATAATGCACCTTTTTTTGATGCAATGCTCCCTTTTTTGATACAATGCAACCTTTTTTTGATACGATGTGCCATTTTAGGCGCACTAAGTAATCTATGCAAGCTATACCTGACGCCAATTTTTAGAAAGTATCGGACTTTCAGGCGCACTTTACACTGATTTAATGCGCCTAAAACTGGCATAGATACGCCACTTTTCGGACATGTCGCCCTTTGTGTTGTTCTATCACATAAAATACAAATAAGGTACATTCAGGTTTGTGGCTGTAATGTTTAAAAATTAGGAACAGGTCAAGGGGTAGGAATAATTTTCAAACTGTATATGCATATAGATGTACATGTATGTATGTATATATATACATATATATATATATATATATATATATATATATATATAAAATAGATAGATAGATAGATAGATAATATGGCACATATGTGGTACTTATTGCAGATGCATGAAGGCAAAAGACTCATGGGATAGAAATGTGCATATAGTTTATGTATTTCCAGAATAAAAGTTCATGTAGAATAAAGAGACATGAATGGAAAAGGATGGAGGTCTTAGAACCTTTGTTCTTGGATTCACGGTGATTATATCCAGCCTGACTTACTGCTTAACCTGTGGCTCTTCAGATGTTGCAAAACTACAACTCCCAGCAGAGCCCCAAGGGCTAGCGTGCCACAGGTTTGGGATCACGGTTTTACAATACCCTAAGAATATATTATGAGAAGACTCAGACTATGCCTGGAAGAGTTGAAGGGAAAAATAGGAAAGAGTTGACCAGGAACAAGGTGGACTAAGACCACCACGGAATCATGGGCAAGCCTGGCATACTGCTTAACCTGTGGCCCTTCAGATGTTGCAGAACTACAACTCCCAGTAGAGCCCCAAAGGCTAGAGAGCCACAGGTTGGGGATCACGGTTTTACAGTAATCTTAGAATATATTAAGAGAAGACTCGGACTATGATGCCTGGAAGAGTTGAGGGGAAAAATAGGAAAGAGTTGACCAGGGACAAGGTGGACTAAGACCACCACAGAATCATGGACATGCCACTGAGAGGTCTTACAACCCAAACAGAAAAGGGACATTCTGGGAATACACTTGCTATATGGCCCAAAGGAACTAAAACCTTGAGGGTGATGATGTCGCTGGGATGACAAACCAACACCACAGACTTTCTGATCTTCGTTAACCAAGAGGACATCACTGCCCTAAGGATGAGATGACTTTAAGGTACTACAGCCAGACAATGTTATTAACGCCACTAAGATGGAAAATTAATATTTCCAAACCAATGTCTTGTCACCCCAGACACGACTTGTCATGTCTCTAAATATAAACCAAAAACAGACTGTACAACCCTCAGGGCCAACAAACACATGGGGAAATGTGCCGACACAGCAAAACAGGGAAGAACTAGTGAAATAATCCAGATCAGAGTCCTTCATCCAGTCAAATGAGATGTCCGTGGTGACATAGTAGCAGATAAAAATGTGAATGGAAGGCTGTGAGTGCTTGCTATCCTTACAGTAGGACCAACTTCTGCCAGCCAAAATATAGACGTGACTAGCGCTACACCCTGTACATACCAGGGGGTCTCCTACCTGTGACTCTCTGAAGGTTACAAAACTACAATGCACAGGGTGTGTGGGCATGTTGGAGACTGAGACGAGACACCATTCATCAGTATTTTACATTATAAGTCTATTACCCTGTTTCCCCGAAAATAAGACACCCCCGAAAATAAGACCTAGTGCATTTTTTTGATGCAATTCAGAGTTTGGCTGCCCTTTTGCTGGGTTGTGATGAAATCACTACGGATATTAAAACGGTTGGTATTTTGTTCAACAATAAATGTGAATTATTGTTCATAGAAAAATAAGACATCCCCTAAAAATAAGTGTTAGCTCGTCTTCAGGAGCCAAAATTAATATAAGACACTGACTTATTTTCGGGGAAACAGGGTAGGAGCCTTTGGGCCCCTTCCATCCCAAAAAAATCTTCTAAAAAACATTAAAAAATGCCATCAACAATTTCCAGGTCCCCCATGTTAGAAACCCCCTTTAAAAAACAAACTTCCCCTTTCACGTTCTCCATTAAAATCAAAAGGGTTTAAAACCTCAATGTTTTCCGTCCCCCGGTCCCCCCTCCCTGGGGTCCAAGAAACTGAGTTTTTGGGGATTTTTTTTGGTTTTTATGGGGTTTGGGCAGAGGGGAATGATGCCCCCTTAACAGGGGTGACAAAAAATTTTCATCATTAACAACCCCGGGGTGCTGAATGAGGGTTGCCCAGGGGGGGATTAAAAACCCCAAAAAAACACTATTTGGGCCCTCACGTTTTTCCACTTAAAAACCTGAATATTAAACCCTAAATTGGGTCCCCCCCCCCCCCCCGTTACACCTCGGGGGGGTCCAAGAAAGCCTGAGATTGATTTTTGTTTGTTTCTCGGTTTTTGAAGGGGAATGATGCCCCTTTTAAAGACATGGTGACAAAAATTCATCTTTTAAATAATGGGGGGAAATTTGCAGCATGGGACCCAAAAACCCCCCGTTTAAACCCAGTTCTCCCATCATGGGGTCCCCAACAAAAAACCTGTACTTCCCCCGATTTTCCCAGGACCTTTTTTTAGTGGGGACAAAGGGGGGAAAGGGGTTTTAAATTGGGGGTCACCAGAAGTCACCCTGGATGAAGGGTTGTGAGTCCCTTGCTATCCTTATGGGGAAAAAAAAAGGGGGGGGAAACCCAACTTCTGTCAGCCAAACTATAGCTGGGTACCCCACACCCTGTACATACCAGGGGTCTCCTACCTGTGACTCTCTGAAGGTTACAAAACTACAATGCACAGGGTGTGTGGGCATGTTGGAGACTGAGACGAGACACCATTCATCAGTATTTTACATCATAAGTCTATTAGCAGCCTTAGCCCCGTCCATGCTAAAAAGCTTCTAAGAACATTCAATGCCATCAACAACTCCAGGTGCTGAATGATGGTGCCCAGGCGATAATAACCCCTAAAAAACACAACATGCCCTCACGTTCTCCACTTAAGATCTGAATATTGAACCTCAATGCCTCCGTCCCCTCCCGTGTCACACCTGCTGGGGTCCAAGAAACTGAGATTTGAGATTTGTTTGCTTATCGAACTGTAGAGTGAATGATGTCACTTAGACCTGGTGACAATAATCATCATTAACAACTCCAGGTGCTGAATGATGGTGTCCAGGCGATAATAACCCCTAAAAAACACTAGCCCTCACGTTCTCCACTTAAGATCTGAATATTGAACCTCAATTGGTCCGCCCCCCCCGTGTCACACCTGCTGGGGTCCAAGAAGCTGAGATTTGAGATTTGTTTGGTTATCGGATTGCAGAGTGAATGATGTCCCTTAGACATGGTGACAATAATCATCATTAACAACTCCAGGTGCTGAATGATGGTGCCCAGGCGATAATAACCCCTAAAAAACACTACTTGCCCTCACGTTCTCCACTTAAGACCTGAATATTGAACCTCAATGGGTCCCCCCCCCCCCGTGTCACACCTGCTGGGGTCCAAGAAGCTGAGATTTGAGATTTGTTTGCTTCTCGGATTGTAGAGTGAATGATGTCCTTTAGACATGGTGACAATAATCATCATTAATAATGGTGGGAATTTGCAGCATGGGATCAGAATCCCCCGTGTCAACCAGTTCTCCATCATGTGGTACCCAACACCCACCTGACTTCTCCGTTTAGAGGACATTTTTGTGTGTGACTAAGAGGGGAGTGGTTTTTTGGGGGTCACCAGAAGTCACACCTGGGCGGAAGGTTTTCAGGGGAGTTCGGCTGGATATGGCTCAGGTCTGTAAACTTGGTGGTCTGCAGCAAACTGGTCCTGTCCTCATGGCTTGTGCAGAAGACACTGGATACAGTATGGAGTATGTTCAGAATACCAATGACATGCTGAGAGGATACTGAGACACGACTCGTAGCAACTGATGGAGTTTGTTTGTCACCTTAGACATTATTTTGTCAGACGACGGGTACGGATCCAGCCAACACATGTCAATACATACAAGGTACACACATATAGTACATACACAAAACACATTGATACAAAACTTCTATTTCCAGGATACTTTGCGGCAATGGAAGGGTTACACAAGAAGCACATGTGGTGCACCTGCTCCATAGCGGTAACCCAAATTAGGTGCATGCAATGAGCCCCGGCATCACTGCCAACCCACAGTACCAACCTTGAGCCCAGGCTGGGCACAGCACCCCCAGAACTGCCATCCATATCCACATCTGCAAGTATGCTCCAGACATCACGGCTGTTATAATCCTGAGTGCGGAATCCCAGGGAGGGGGGGAAAGGTTAATAAATTGGGGGGGGGGGTCGTCTTGCACTGTGAGGGGATGCCAGCTACTCCCCAAAAGTCCAAGCCGATGCCACTACAGAGAGGTGACGCTGGGAAATGGTGAACATTGGCTGCAGGAGAAGAAGATCAAGGTCCTGTAGGATTTGTGGGTACAATCTGATCCCCAGATCAGTGAAGTTTGATGCACAGAGTCCCCTCGTAAGCCCTGCTCAGGAGAAAGTTTATGTGCCCTGCTCCCCAGGATGGGCAGTGCATTGGGGAGGTAAAGTTTTCCTATTGATCCTGGCAGCCTGTGGGAAGGCGCTTTGCCTCTTCTCCACTTGCTTGTTCCTTGACTGCTCTTAGCTTGCCTGCTGCTCCATGGATGGTGAGCAGGGGAATGCTGCTGCTGCTGCTGCTGGAGCCCAAAGAGCCTACAGTATAAGGAGGAGGGAGAGAGGGAAAGACAAGGGAGGAGGGATGTGTGGAGTACCATAGCAAGGACTGCCACCAAGTGTCCAATGTGGGTTGATGCAGCAGTCCTCTCTACATTGACATGATGACATTTCCAGCGGTTAATGTGCGAGCAGCAGCTGAGTGATGGAGACATATGCACAACATATGAGCCTCTATCAAATCTGGATTCATCATAAAACATAGCCAGTGTGGAAAGGGCAGGGGAGCCGGGATGCACAGAGGGATTCTCTCGCAAATGTCGCCACCCATTTACTAATGCACCAAACCTTCCTCTGTTTCACTCATGTCCCTCTTTGCTCTTTCAATGTCCCTCTTCTTTTACATGGGAAATAGTTTTGCATTAATAAACTTACAATTTTGCTAAAAAAACAAAACTTATCTGGCTCTTAACTGTATATTAGACTGCAACTTAAAGGATTACTCCAGGTTTGTTTTCCTTTAGTTAATTAGAATCTACTTCCAGGTACACAGTAGTGCCAGTAATTTTGCTTACCTGCAGCTGAATACAGGATTTCTCACTGCTACCACTGGGTCATGTGACCTGCAGCTGAATACAGATTTCCACTGCTGCCACGGTCAGTGACCTGCACTGAATACAGGGTCTCTCACTGCGCCACTGGGGCATGTGACCCCCGCGAAAAAGGACTCCCCTTCTGCCACTGGGTCATTGACCGCGCTGAAAACAGGAGTCTCAAATGCTGCCCCTGGTCATGGACCTCACTGAAACAGGATTTCTCACGCACCACTGGGTCATGTGACCCAGCTGAATACAGGATCTCTCACGCGCCACGGGTATGTGACCTCTGCTGAATACAGGATTTCTCACTGCTCCTACTGGTCATGTGACTGCAGCTGAAATACAGGATGTCCTTTTAACTGCTGCCGACACTGTGGTCATTGTGACCTGCAGCTGAATACAGGATTTCTCACTGCTGCCACTGGGTCATGTGACCTGCAGCTGAATACAGGATTTCTCACTGCTGCCACTGGTTATGTGATCTGCAGCTGAATACAGGATCTCTCACTGCTGCCACTGGATCATGTGACCTGCAGCTGAATACAGGATCTCTCACTGCTGCCACTGGTCATGTGATCTGCAGCTGAATACAGGACTTCTCACTGCTGCCACTGGGTCATGTGACCTGCAGCTGAATACAGGATTTCTCACTGCTGCCACTGGGTCATGTGACCTGCAGCTGAATACAGGATTTCTCCCTGCTGCCACTGGGTCATGTGACCTGCAGCTGAATACAGGATCTCTCACTGCTGCCACTGGGTCGTGTGACCCGCAGCTGAATACAGGATTTCTCCTTGCGCACTGGTATGTGACCTGCAGCTGAATACAGGATTTCTCACTACTGCGACTGGGTCATGTGACCTGCAGCTGAATACAGGATTTCTCACTACTGCAACTGGGTCATGTGACCTGCAGCTGAATACAGGATTTCACACTGCTGTCACTGGGTCATGTGACCTGCAGCTGAAACAGGATGTCTCACTGCTGCCCGTGGGTCTTGTGACCTGCAGCTGAACACAGGATGTCTCACTGCTGCCAGTGGGTCATGTGACCTGCAGCTGAATACAGGATTTCTCACTGCTGCCAATGGGTCATGTGACTGCAGCTGAATACAGGATTCTCACTGCTGCCACTGGGGTCATGTGACCTGCACTGAATACAGGATTTCTCACTGCTGCCACTGGGTCATGTGACCTTGCAGCTAAATACAGGATTCTCACTGCATGCCACTTGGGTCATGTGACCTGCAGCTGAACACAGGATTCTCACTGCTGCCACTGAGTCATATAACCTGCAGCTGAATACAGGATTACTCACTGCTGCCACTGAGTCATGTGACCTGCAGCTGAATGCAGGATCTGTCACTGCTGCCACTGGGTCATGTTACCTGTAGCTGAATACAGGATTTCTCACTGCTGCCAGCTGGTCATGTGACCTGCAGCTGAATACAGGATTTCTCACTGCTGCCACTGTGTCATGTTACCTGTAGCTGAATAAAGGATCTCTCACTGCTGCTACTGGTCATGTGACCTGCAGCTGAATACAGGATTTCTCACTGCTGCCACTGGGTCATGTGACCTGCAGCTGAATACAGATCTCTCACTGCTGCCAACTGGCGTCATGTGACCTGCAGCTGAATACAGGATTCTCACTGCTGCACTGGTCATGTGACCTGCAGCTGAATACAGGATCTCTCACTGCTCCCACTGGGTCATGTGACCTGCAGCTGAATACAGGATCTCTCACTGCTGCCACTGTGTCATGTGACCTGCAGCTGAATACAGGATCTCTCACTGCTGCCAGTGGGTCATGTGACCTGCAGCTGAAACACACAGCTTGGTAGTGAATCTCTCTCTATATTCCTATGGGAAGTTCAAAGTTCAAAGAGAGCCAAGCCTTCTGTCAGCATCAAAACTACAGTGTCTATCAGCCAATCAGAATGCAGGTCATGTGACCTAACAGAGACTGTTGCGTCTGTCAGAAATCCAGTATTCAGCTACAGGTACGCAAACTTCCTGGCACTACTGTGTAGCTAAAAGCAATTTCTGATTAACTACATTTGTGAAGTTAGACCTCAAAATGTCTATATTCCAATGAAAATAAAAACTTATTCAAGTATATCACTATGGCTTAAACATTGGATCCTCTACAGGGTGAACACTAAGGGCGACATGTATGAACGGGGCTGTAAATGCATGAACAGTCATACGCCAAAACTTGGCACATTCTGCACCAGACACGGCACTTTTCAATGTGCCAAAAATGCACCAAAAATATGCTATGCAATGCACATGTCAGATTTATGAACCCACATACAACACTTTTATATATTTAGGTGCCTTCTACACTAAGAAACAACCAGTTAGAACCAGCGAGTTGGTGCCAAGTTTATACATGTCAGCCTAAGTGTCCCTCTTTGACCATCTTAACACTTGGGAGGTATGGTGCACATAGAAATTAGAGCTACAGTGTTTCCCCGAAAATAAGACCTAGTGCAATTTTCAAGCTTAGAAATATAAGGCCTCCCCTGAAAATAAGGCCTAGCGGCAGCCATTGCTGCTGCTCCCCCCCGTGCCATACATTAGCATTAGCAGATCATTTACTGTAGCCTCCATAAAAAATATTTGACCCCATGATGTTGCCTGTGCTGTCGCCAAAGAGTAAAGATGGCAGCAAGCTGCAGGAATACGGAGGGGTGAGTATTTGCAGAGTCTGGATTGAGGTCTGAGATTGAGCTGGTGAGTTTGTTGAAAGTTTATAGGGTCTGCTTTGGTGGTCTGGTCTGAGGTCTGTCTTAGTTTAGAGGGTTTATATTTGTTAGTTAAGTTAGTATAAGTTCAGGGGATCTACTTTGGTCTAGGTGGTCTGGTCTGGTGTTTGTCTTAGAGGGTCTGTCTTTGAAAAGTTGGTATAAGTTCATAGGGTCTGCTTTGGTCTAGGTGGTCTGGTGTTTGTCTTAGTTTAGAGGGTCTGCTTTGGTCTAAGTGGTCTAGTCTGGGGTCGGTTTTAGTTTAGAGGGTTTATATTTGTTAGTAAAGTTGGTGTAAGTTCATAGGATCTGCTTTAGTCTAGGTGGTCTGGTCTGCTGTTTGTCTTAGTTTAGAGGGTCTATATTTGTTAGTAAAGTTAGTATAAGTTCAGTGGATCTACTTTGGTCTATGTGGTCTGGTCTGGAGTCTGTCTTAGTTTAGAGGGTCTGTCTTTGAAAAGTTGTTGTACGTTCGTAGGGTCTGCTTTGGTCTAGGTGGTCTGGTTTGGGGTCTTTCTTATTTTAGAGGGTTTATATTTGAAAAGTTGGTGTAAGTTCAGGGGATCAGCTTTAGTCTAGGAGTCTGGTCTGGAGACTGTCTTAATTTAGAGGGTCTGTATTTGTTTGAAAAGTTGGTGTAAGTTCATAGGATCTGCTTTGGTCTAGGTGGTCTGGTCTGGGGACTGACTTAGTGTAGGGGGTCTGAATTTGAAAGGTTGATGTAAGTTCATAGGGTCTGCTTTGGTCTAGGTGGTCTGGTCTGGGAAGTGTCTACTTTAGTGGGTCTGTATTTGAAAAGTTGGTGTAAGTTCATCTGGTCTGCTTTGGTCTAGGTGGTCTTGTCTGGGGTCTGTCTTAGTTTAGAGGGTTTATATTTGTTAGTAAAGTTAATGTAAGTTCATGGGGTCTGCTTTGGTCTAGGTGGTCTTGTCTGGAGTCTGCCTTGGTTTAGGGGGTCTGCATTTGAAAAGTTGGTGTAAGTTCATAGGGTCTGCTTTGGTGGTCTTGTATGGGGACTGTCTTAGATTAGAGTGTTAATATTTGTTAGTTAAGTTAGTGTAAGTTCAGGGGATCTACTTTGGTTTAGGTGGTCTGGTCTGGTGTTTGTCTTAGTTTAGAGGGTCTGTCTTTGAAAAGTTGGTATAAGCTCAGAGTCTGCTTTGGTCTAGGTGCTCTGGTCTGGGGTCTATTTTAGTTTAGAGGGTCTGTCTTTGAAAAGTTGGTGTAAGTTCATAGGATCTGCTTTGGTCGAGGTGGTCTGGTCTGGGGTCTGTCTTAGTTTAGAAGGTTTATGTTTGTTAGTATGTTGGTGTAAATTCATAGGGTCTGCTTTGGTCTAGGTGGTCTGGTCTGCTTCTGTCTTAGTTTAGAGGGTCTGTATTTGTTAGTAAAGTTGGTGCAAATTCATAGGGTCTGCTTTGGTCTAGGTGTTCCTGTCTGGTGTCTGTCTTACTTTAGAGGGTTTGTATTTGTTAGTAAAATTGGTGCAAATTTATAGGATCTACTTTGGTCTAGGTGGTCTGGGAAGTGTCTTACTTTAGGGGGTCTGTATTTGTAAAGTTAGTGTAAGATCATGAGATCTGCTTTGGTCTAGGTGTTCCTGTCTGGTGTCTGTCTTACTTTAGTGGGTATGTATTTGAAAAGTTGGTGTAAGTTCATAGGGTCTGCTTTGGTTTAGGTGGTCCTGTCTGAGATCTGTCTTAGTTTAGAGGGTCTGTATTTGTTAGTAAAGTTGTAAAGTTGTAAAGTTGTTGTAAGTTTATGGGGTCTGCTTTGGAATAGGTGGTCTTGTCAGGAGTCTGTCTTACTTTAGGGGGACTGTATTTGTTTGAAAAGTTGGTATAAGTTCATAGGGTCTGCTTTGGTCTAGGTGGTCTGGGCTCTGAATTAGTTTAAGCAGTCATGGTTCTGTGTATTGTATTTGATTTGGGAGTCTGTATTAGTCTATGGAGTCTGTTCTTGGGTATCTATAGTCTAGTTAGTCTGGTCTGAGTCTAAGTTTGCTTAGTGTGTAGAGCCTGGGATCTGCATTCATTTTGGGGTGTGATGAGAGGGATGATATATTCTACTTGTGATTCAAAGGTCTTAGGTTGGGGACATGATGTAATAAATGGGCAGTTCATATGTTAAAAAGTTTGCCCGCTGCTTGGTGCTTTGCTTCTCTTAGTCTCAATGAACTCACTGTTCAAATATAGGTAAGTGTGTAGAAATACTAAGGGAGAAATTTATTAGGACTAGCATAAAGTTCGCCGATCTTAATGAAAAGTGTGCAGGAGTAATTCCATTAAAAATATTGAGGCTTTTAGTGTCTGTGTGCCTGAAAAAGAAATCTATGCCATTGTGGACTTGGAGTGGCTTGTTATGTATAATTTACGCCACTTTTTGGAGTAAATTATAATTTATCTGTTGGGTTGTGTGATGCCATGCCCCTTTTGGCTCCACCCACTGTTTGAAAAGTGGTAAGCTTAGTGTAAAACAGCTCAAAATTAAAAAAAATTTCGAAAATACATGGCTTTCTATGTCAGAATAGCAGCATAAATCACTTCATAAATTGCCCCCTGTGTATTTTTATATTCAAAGCAGGCTGTGGACTGCTCTACAGCTTCAGGCTCCCACTTCCTGTTCAAGCTGTGGATAGTTCTACAGCTTCAGGCTTCCACTTCCTGTTCAGGCTGTTGGTGGTTCTACAGCTTCAGGCTCCCACTTCCTGTTCAGGCTGTGGGCGGTTCTACAGCTTCAGGATCCCACTTACTGTTCAGGCTGTGGGTAGCTCTACAGCTTCAGGCCCCCACTTTTTCTGTTCAGGCTGTGGGTGGTTCTACAGCTTCAGGCTCCCACTTCCTGTTCAGGCTGTGTGCGGCTCTACAGCTTCAGGCTCCCACTTCCTGTTCAGGCTGTGGGTGGTTCTACAGCTTCAGGCTACCACTTCCTGTTTAGGCGGTGGGCTGTTCTACAGCTTCAGGCTCCCACTTCCTGTTTAGGCTTTGGGCGGTTCTACAGCTTCAAGCTCCCACTTCCTGTTCAAGCTGTGGGCGGTTCTACAGCTTCAGGCTCCCACTTCCTGTTCAGGCTGTGGGTGGTTCTACAGCTTCAGGCTTCCACTTCCTGTTCAGGCTGTGGGTGGATCTACAGCTTCAGGCTCCCACTTCCTGTTCAGGCTGTGGGCGATTCTACAGCTTCAGGCTCCCACTTCCTGTTTAGGCTTTGGACGGTTCTACAGCTTCAGGCTCCCTCTTCCTGTTTAGGCTTTGGGCGGTTCTACAGCTTCAGGCTACTACCTCCTGTTCAGGCTGTGGGTGAGTCTACAGCTTCAGTCTTCCACTTCCTCTTCAGGCTGTGGGCGGTTCTACAGCTTTAGACGTCCACTTCTTGTTCAGGCTGTAGGCAGTTCTACAGCTTCAGTCTTCCACTTCCTCTTCAGGCCATGGGCGGTTCTACAGCTTCAGACGTCCACTTCCTGTTCAGGCTGTGTGTGATTTTACAGTACTAACTATAATATTCAACCAGACCTCTCTACATTACTTTAACCACATGTGCTAGAGTGAGTATCTTGGGCGCCTTCACTTCACCTAGTTAACATGCAATATATACAGTATATAGGTAAGTCACTCTTGAAAATTCTTAGCAAATTCAAACATTTATTATGCCAATATTACGGCAACAAAACGCATCCTGTATGCTATAGTAAAGTTAAAAAGTCTTATTGCACTTGCGGTTAATTCAGCATCGGTCTCCTGGCAAGGAGTACCTTTTAAACAATGTCCATAAAGTACATACAGGATGCGTTTTGTGGCCGTAATATTGGCATAATAAATGTTTGAATGTGCTAAGAATTTTCAAGAGTGACTTACCTATATATTTTACAGTACTGACTGACATTTCAGCTCTGCTATTACTAGCTGATCCTGTTAGAGGAGCATTGGTGATGGAAGTGTTTTAACAGCAGGGCAGAAGGCTACAGAGCTCTAAAGGTTTAAAGTATGAAAGATAAACAAGCTCCTGTGCTGCTGGTAAGACACATCAGGGAGTGACGTCACTATCCCAACCATGCCGAGCAGAGAGAGGTGGTCGTTAGCCTAGGAAACCTTCTGTAAACAAGCAGGAGATAAGAACTGCTCTCATCTTGAAATGAATCAAAAACCCGAACAGCAATGTATTTAGTAACAGTCTTTATTTACCTGGAACTACCCAAAAGGTTTTATTCTAAAGCACAGGTGTCAAACTGCGGCCCTCCAGCTGTTGGGAAACTACAATTCCCATCATGCATGTGTATAATCTATAACAGTGGGCATGATGGGTCTTGTAGTTTCCCAACAGCTGGAGGGCCACAGTTTGACACCTCTGTTCTAAGCTGTTCAAAAATCAGTGAAGGAGCTGAGAGAGTAGATGGCAAAATGGTGGACAAGTTATAATCCCAGACTATTAGGACCCTGAGGGGGAAGAGAATAATCGAATAATTCCCAGCGATGTGGATGCCAGCCAGTGTTCAACAGCAGCGACCAATATATCTTTCCTTAGCTACTAACAAACCAAAGAAGGATGCTTAAGTTTCAGGTCCCTGTGTTGTACCTGTGTTAGGAAGCAGCTCTTCTTACCACCAGCCAGGGCCGGGACGATGGGTAGGCAGAGGTGGGCGATCGCCTAGGGCGTCACCTCTGCCTGTCAGATATGGGGCCATAAACACTTACTCTGTCTGACAGTGATCCATTATGAGCCTTAGTGGCTTACGCCGAAACGTGTCGTGTGTTGTCTCTACCTGGTTGTGAATCATGTAAGGAATTTGCTTCTTTTTCCTTCCTGGATTTTTTTTTAAACAATAGATTAATAAAGATTTTGTAATTTTTTAAGAAATGTATTTCTACGATTTCATCTTTTTCCCTACATGGATGCTGGACTTTAATGTTTTATATTTTCTTTACCTTACCAGTTGCCCTTCTCCTGCCCGTGTCATCCTTGGGAATGGATTTACTACATGTTTTTGGGGTGAGCTGGTTACATGGATTTCCTTCCATGTGAACACTTTTGTGACTCACTTTTCATTGGATTAATTAAGATTTTGTAATTTTTTAAGAAATTTATTTCTGCAATGAAAAGTGAGTGTTATAGCTTTTCCACAGGAAAGGAATATCACTCAGTGACATGGCTGCAAATAGTCCAGTTCTCAATCCGATAGAAAATTTATGATGGAAATGAATACAATTGCTCCATGACAAGGCCCCATACTGCGCCGCCGCTCCGTCACCGCTCCGCGAGAAAGTTGGAAGCAGCTTGATGTAGAATATTGTTTATCAGTAGTGACGTTCAAGAAGTCAATACACTACGTGGAAATCCCTAAAGAAGCATTTATGCTGTATATCATACATGAAAAAACTTTGAGACTCTCGGTTCACATATTTTGATCAAAAGATGTTTAAGCTGCCCACGACTTGGCTCGATTGAGAGGTTAAGATAGGATAGGACTGCCCGATTTTGAGATCACGTTGAAAGTCGTGAGCAGCTTAAACATCTTTTGATCAAAATATGTGAACCGAGAGTCTCAAAGTTTTTTCATGTATGATAGATAGCATAAATGCTTCTTTAGGGATTTCCACGTAGTGTATTGCCCTTTTCTCAGTAATGTGCCGCTGGAGGCGGTCTGTGTGTGTACATGTATAATTACATGTGTGGCCTGCAGCCCTGCCAGTGGCACCCAGGTTTGCATACGTTTTTTTTCAGAAATGTTTTTGTGTGCAGAAACATACGTTATACTTGGTGTACATTTGATTTTAACCTATATGGGAAGGAAGGGGTGCTTCCATTTTGGGTTTCTGTCCCGCCCACTCTCACAGGCTGTCATAAGAAGGGCAGCTTGCAGGTTGGGTGTTTTTTATTTTTTCTCTCTGAATAATGGAGGTCGGTTGACCCAGCGAGAGGCCTGATTGGCTCGATTGAGAGGTAAAGATAGCATAGGACTGCCCGATTTTGAGATCACGTTGAAAGTCGTGGGGAGCTTAAACATCTTTTGATCAAAATATGTGAACCGAGAGTCTCAAAGTTTGTTCAAGAAGTCAGTCCCGAGGAGAAGCAACAAAGGAATAACTGGGATTGTTCTATTGATGATTCTGTAATTGTGTTCTATAATCGATCATAGAAATATTAATTACAATAATTTCCTTTAATATGTGTGAGGGATAATGAGGGATGTTGCAACCCTTTGCCAAATGGTGCAGGAACCGACTAGAGGAAAGGCCCTTCTAGACCTAATATTAACTAATAGACCTGACAGAGTAACAAAGGTTCAGGTTGAGGGGCACCTAGGGAATAGTGACCATAATATAATAAATTTCCGTTTATCCTTCAATAGAGTTTTTTGTCAAGGAGCCACAAAATCCGTATTGACTGGGACAATGTGTTTAAATATGGCAGAACTAATAATAAATGGGATATTTTTAAAAACATCCTAGGCTACCACTGTGAGAGGTACATACCTTATGGTAATAAAATAATTAGAAACAGGAAAAACCCAATGTGGATCAACAGGGATGTAAAAGAGGCAATAAAAAACAAAAAGAAAGCGTTTCACCTACTAAAACAGGAGGGCAGTGAAGAGGCACTAAGAAGCTATAGGGAAAAAAATAAAGTGTGTAAAATAAAGATAAAGGAAGCAAAGCTGGAGACGGAAAGACGTATCGCCATAGAAAGTAAAACTAACCCCAAAATATTTTTAACTATATAAATAGTAAAAAGATTAAAACAGAAAATGTTGGCCCTTTGAAAAATACTGAGGGAGAGACAGTAGAGGGCGATGAGAAAAAAGCAAACCTATTAAACACTTTTTTCTCCACTGTATTTACCGAGGAGGATGAGCTTCCTGTTGAACAGAGAGATGTGGTAAACTCCAACTTAAAAGTTTCTTGTCTTACCCAAGAAGAAGTGCAGCTCCGTCTTAAGAAGATTAAAATAGACAAATCCCCAGGCCCTGACGGTATACACCCGCGTGTCCTAAGGGAGTTAAGTGATGTCATAGATAGGCCCCTATTCTTAATATTCATGGACTGTCTAATAACGGGGTATGTCCCAAAGGATTGGCGCATAGCAAATGTGGTGCCAATATTCAAAAAGGGGTCAAAAAGTGATCCAGGAAACTATAGGCCGGTAAGCTTAACCTCTGTTGTAGGTAAAATGTTTGAAGGTTTTCTCAGAGATGCTATCCTGGAGTATCTCACTGAAAATAAATGTATAACGCCGTTCCAGCATGGGTTCATGAAGGATCGGTCCTGTCAGACTAATCTCATCAGCTTCTATGAGGAAGTCAGTGCTAGACTGGATCGGGGTGAGGCACTGGATGCCATATATTTGGATTTTTCTAAAGCATTTGATACGGTGCCACATAAAAGGTTGGTAAGTAAAATGAGAATGCTTGGACTGGGGGAAAACGTGTGCAAGTGGGAAAGCAACTGGCTCACTGATAGAAAACAAAGGGTGGTAATTAACGGTGCATACTCAGACTGGATCGCTGTTACTAGTGGGGTACCACAAGGGTCAGTATTGGGCCCTATCCTCTTTAACATTTTCATTAATGATCTTACAAAGGGAATACACAGTAGAATATCGATCTTTGCAGACGATACTAAGCTCTGTAAAGTAATCAACACAATAGAGGATAATATGTTATTACAAAGGGATCTGGATAAGTTGGAGGCCTGGGCAGGGAAATGGCAGATGAGGTTTAACACTGATAAATGCAAGGTTATGCACATGGGGAGGAAAAATCCATTACATGATTACATGTTAAATGGAAAAACACTGGGTAAAAGTGACATGGAGAAGGACTTGGGAATCCTGGTGGACAGTAAACTTAACTGTAGCAGCCAATGTCAGGCAGCAGCTGCCAAGGCTAATAGGATCATGGGGTGCATTAGAAGGGGAATAGAGGCACATGATGGGAACATTATTCTCCCATTATACAAGTCACTGGTCAGACCACACATGGAATATTGTGGACAGTTTTGGGAACCAGTGCACAGGAAAGACATTGTAGAGCTTGAACAGGTACAAAGGCAGGCAACAAAAATAATAAAAGGACTGGGTGGACTACAATACCCAGAAAGATTAGCAAGATTAGGGTTATTTAGTTTAGAGAAAAGACGGCTTCGGGGGGACATAATAAATATGTTTAAATACATCAAAGGTCAATATAGAGATCTCTCCCAAGATTTATTTATACTCAGGACTGTATCTAGAACAAGGGGGCATCCTCTACGTCTTGAGGAACGAAAGTTTCTACATAAACATAGAAAGGGATTCTTTACTGTAAGAGCAGTGAGACTGTGGAACTCTCTGCCAGAGGAACATGTCATGGTGAATTCACTAACAGAGTTCAAAAAGGGTTTGGATGCTTTTCTGGAGCGTAATAATATAACAAGTTATAGTGTCTAGGATTCTGGAGAGGGGTCATTGATCCAGGGATTTTTCCGATTGCCAGATTGGAGTCGGGAAGGAATTTTTCCCTAAAATGAGGACAATTGGCTTCTACTTCATTGGGTTATTATGCCTTCCTCTGGATCAACACCTTAGCACAACAGGCTGAACTGGAATGGGCGTCTCGTCTTTTTTCGGCCTTACAAACTATGAAACTATGTGTAACGGCGGGGTAGTGGACCCACTGGACCACCGCAAGCGATGATAGCTAAGCCGTGCCAGGGAACGGAATCTAAGTAGCCCCCGGTTTTCACCAGAGCCCGCCGCAAAGCGGGATGGACTTGCTGCGGCGTGAGGCTACCAGGTCGTCCCCCCTGACGTGACTTGCTTGCGATGGCGGCCGAGGTGCAGCGTGGTACAGAGTCATAGTCCGAGAATCGTAGTCGTAGGCAGGCAGAAGGTCAGGGCAGGCGGCAATGGTTCGTGGTCGTGGACAGGCAGAAGGTCAGGGTAGGCAGCAGAGGTTCGGAGTCGAGAAACGTAGCAAGAGGTCTGGTACACGGTAGGGCGAGAATACACTTTAGGAAACGCTTTAGCTAAGGCACGAGGCAACATAGATCCAGCAAGGGGTGATTGTGGGACGTGACCTTAAGTAGGGGAAGCGCCTGGCAATTAGCCAATTATCGGGGCGCTGGCCCTTTAAATCCTCGAGAACGAGCGCGCGCGCGCCTTAGGACACGGGCGCGCCTCGGCCGGCAGAGGGCTCGGACGGCACAGGAGCGAGGTCAGGTGAGTCCCCGGCAGGCGCGGACCCCCGGCTCGTCCCGCGGCCAGCGGCGGCACCCAACCCTGGTGGGCACCCGGGGGGCGGCCACGGGTGCGCCCGCGGCCCACGGGCCGAGGAGTGGAGGGTACCGCGACAGTACCCCCCCCCCTTAGGTCTCCCCCTCATTTTCGGCTGAAGGAACTTACGGATAAGGTCTGGGTTCAGGATATTGGACTCCGGTTCCCAGGACCTCTCTTCAGGGCCGAAGCCTTTCCAATCTACCCGAAAGAACCGCTTACCCCTGATGATCTTCATGTCTAAGATGTCCTTCAGTTCAAAGACATCCGGGGATTCTAGCACAGGAGACGGAGCAGCGCTCCTCTGGGAGAACTGGTTCAGGACCAGAGGCTTTAGGAGGGAGACATGAAAAGCGTTAGGAACCCGGAGAGATGGGAGGCAGGCAGAGTTTATAGGACACCGGGTTCAGTTGTCGCAGAATTCTGAAGGGTCCCAGAAACCGCGGACCCAATTTATAGCTGGGGATTTTGAGGCGTATGTATTTAGAAGAGAGCCACACTTTATCCCCTGGGAGGAACGTTGGGGAAGGTCTTCTCCTCTTGTCAGCCTGGGTCTTCATACGGGCTGAAGCCTGGAGTAAGGCTTGTCGGGTCTCTCGCCAAATGATCCTGATATCCTGAACCTGGTTGTCCACGGCGGGAACCTCGGAGGTGGAAGCCAGGGGGAGGGGAGGGCGCGGGTGACGGCCATAGACCACCAGGAAAGGAGAACGGCCAGTTGAGTCGGAGTCCCGATGATTATATGAGAACTCGGCCCAAGGCAGCAATTCGGACCAGTTGTCCTGTCGTCCGGACACGAAGTGCCGTAGATACTCCCCCAAGATCTGGTTTACCCTCTCCACCTGCCCATTTGTCTGGGGATGATATGCAGAAGAGAAATCTAGCTTGATTTGCAACCGGGAACACAGGGCACGCCAGAATTTAGAGACAAATTGGACGCCACGGTCGGAGACGATGTGGGATGGTAGACCATGCAGACGAAAGATGTGATGGAAGAAGTATCCTGCCAATTGGGGAGCAGAAGGGAGACCAGGAAGCGGCACAAAGTGGGACATTTTAGAAAATCGGTCAGTGACCACCCAGATGACCGAGTTTCCCGAAGAAGGAGGAAGGTCCGTGATAAAGTCCATGCCTATGTGTGTCCATGGAGACTCTGGAACTGGCAGAGGGACTAAGAGACCAGCGGGCCTATGGCGAGGGACCTTGTTTTGGGCACATGTGGTGCAGGAAAGAACGAAGTCCTTGACGTCTTGGAGCAGGGTTGGCCACCAGTAGTGTCGCGAGATGAGGACGTAGGATTTCCGTACGCCGGGGTGGCCGGCCAGAAGAGAGCTATGCCCCCAACCCAGAATCCTCCTCCTGAGCGCGGGACGCACGTAGGTTCTGCCCGGAGGAACGTTCCGGAGATCCACAGGAGCCACATGAATCAGCCGTTCAGGACTTATGATGTGCTGTGACACCGGTTCCTCCCCGGTGATGTCAGACGCACGGGAGAGGGCGTCCGCCTTGATATTCTTCTCGGCCGGTCGGAAGTGTATCTTGAAATCAAAGCGCGAGAAGAACAGAGACCACCGGGCCTGGCGAGGGTTCAAACGCTGAGCTGTCTGGAGGTATTGGAGATTTTTATGGTCTGTGAAGACGTCAAACGGGTGCCGAGCTCCCTCCAACAGATGTCGCCACTCTTCCAGGGCCAATTTTATGGCCAACAGTTCCCGGTCTCCAATGGCGTAATTACGTTCTGCCGAGGAGAAGGTCTTTGAAAAAAAACCACATGTGACGGTCTTGCCTTTAGGGCCCTTCTGGGTCAGGACAGCCCCGGCTCCCACGGAAGAGGCATCCACCTCTAGGCTGAAGGGTCTTTCTGGATCAGGCCGGACCAAAATAGGTGCTGAGGAGAATACTGTCTTCAGACTGGAGAATGCTTCTTCGGCCGACGGAGGCCAGCATCTCGGGTTAGCATTCTTACGGGTGAGAGCCACGATGGGAGCCACCAGCGTAGAGAAGTGGGGAATGAACTGCCGGTAGTAGTTGGCGAATCCTAGGAAACGTTGAATCGCCCGGAGACCGACAGGTCGTGGCCACTGCTGGATCGCGGAGAGTTTAGCTGGGTCCATCTGCAGACCTCGATCGGAAACTATGTACCCAAGGAAAGGAAGGCTGGCCTGGTGGAACCGACACTTCTCCAGCTTGGCATACAGTCGATTGCCCCGCAGGCGTCGCAGAACCTGGCGTACTTGTACCCGATGGGTCTGGATGTCAGGGGAAAAAATCAGGATGTCGTCCAAGTATACAATGACGCAGGTGTACAGCAAGTCCCGAAACACGTCGTTGACGAACTCCTGAAATACGGCTGGGGCATTGCATAGCCCGAACGGCATCACGAGATACTCAAAATGCCCGTCCCGTGTGTTGAAAGCCGTTTTCCACTCAGGCAGAAGGTCAGGGCAGGCAGCAGAGGTTCGGAGTCGAGAAACTTAGCAAGAGGTCTGGTACACGGTAGGGCGAGAATACACTTTAGGAAACGCTTTAGCTAAGGCACGAGGCAACATAGATCCAGCAAGGGGTGATTGTGGGACGTGACCTTAAGTAGGGGAAGCGCCTGGCAATTAGCCAATTATCGGGGCGCTGGCCCTTTAAATTCTCGAGAACGAGCGCGCGCGCCTTAGGACACGGGCACGCGCGCCTCGGCCGGCAGAGGGCTTGGACGGCACAGGAGCTTGGTCAGGTGAGTCCCCGGCAGGCACGGACCCCCGGCTCGTCCCGCGGCCAGCGGCGGCACCCGACCCTGGTGGGCGCCCGGGGGGCGGCCACGGGTGCGCCCGCGGCCCGCGGGCCGAGGAGCGGAGGGTACCGCGACACTATGAATGTTTAGCTATTAAACAAACCTTGGGGCAGACTTATTAAAAGTGGCTTAAATACAGATAGCCTAAAGCTAGAGGAGCCCGGCAGAAAATTCAGAAAACATCAGATTTGGTGCATGGTAGACCCTTCTATTATTTAAAGGGGTTTTGCCAAGACGTGAGTTCCTTAACTATTGTCTGCTCAGAAGAGAGGATAAACATAGGATGCAGCGTCACGGAGGGAGAGAGAAGGGGGAGCTGAGCACAGAGCCAGGAAGCAGGGATTGTGTACAATGTTTACTGAAATAAACACATTACAACCAGTGAATTTTCTATACAAAAGAAAAAGGTCTTTCTCCACAAGCTGGTTCATGTTATCAGAAGTGCCATGAAGTGAATTCCTTACCTCTTATCTGCTCAGGAAAGAATATAAACAAAGCATGTTGAGTCATGGGGAGAGGAGTGGGGGGTGGGGGTGAGCAGAGAGCGAGGAAGAAGGGAGTGTTTGCAATGTTTACTCAAATAATAACATTACAACCAGTGGATTCTCTATACAGCAGGCAGCCTCATATACTGCACTTTTCTCCCCAGCCCCTTGCAAACTTGTTCATGTTCACTGTTAGAAAATTTTGCGCCTTTTTTGGCTCAACATGACTGTTTTCATGGGACAACACTGAAGATATGACACTTTACTACAATGCAAAGTAGTCAGTGCACGGCTTGTATAAAAGTGTAAATTTGGTGCCCTCAAAATAACTCAACACACAGACATAAATGTGTAACCCGCCGGCAACAAAAGTGAGTACACCCCTAAGTGAAAATAGACAAATTGTGTCCAAAGCGTTAATATTCTGTGCTGCCCCCCATTATTTTTCAGCACTGCCTTAACTCTCTTGGACATGGAGGTCACTAGAGCTTCACAGGTTGCAACCACTGGAATCCTCTTCCCTCCTCCATGACGACATCACGAAGCTGGTGGATGTTAGAGACCTTGCGCTCCTCCACCTTCCATATGAGGAGGCCCCACAGATGCTCCACAGGGTTTAGGTCTGCAAACATGCTTGGCCAGTCCAGCACCTTTACCCTCATTCTCTTCAGCGAGGCAGTGGTCAGCTTGGAGGTGTTTGGGGTCATTATCATGTTGGATACAGCACTGTAGCCCAGAAGGGAGGGGATCATGCTCTGCTTCAGGATGTCACAGTACATGTTGGCATTCATGGTTCCCTCAGTGAATTGTAGCTACTCACAGCCAGCAGCACTCATGCAGCCCCAAACCATGACACTCCCAGCACCATGCTTGACTATAGGCAAGACACACTTGTCTTTGTGCTCCTCACCTGGTTGCTGACACACACGCCTGACACCATCTGAACCAAATAAGTTTATCTTGGTCTCATCAGAGCACACGACATGGTTCCAGTAATCCATGTCCTTAGTCTGCTTGTCTTCAGCAAACTGCTTGCGTGCTTTCTTGTGCATCATCTTTAGAAGAGGTTTCCTTCTGGGACAACAATCATGGAGACCATATTGATGCCGTGTGCTTTTTTACGCGCATTCAAACGTGTCGTGCCTGGCGTATAATGTGCCTAGTTTTTGTGTATCACAGCTCATTTATATAGAGAATAGGGCAGCAACAGTGTTTTTGGGCGCAAAATACACTAAAACAATGGCGCATTCGTGTTGGGACATGTCGCCCACAGTCTTCCCAAATGGCACATGGGATCCCCCAAAAAGCAGGTATCAACAGAATATACAGTGCTGACAAAGCAGACTCCATAGACGTCTCATACAGGAGCTCCACCTGTTGATAGCATGTGGCACTGCAGCTGGTGGCTAGTAGAAAGTATTTCACTTTTCTAAAATATTATATATATTTTTTTTTTTTACTTAAATCATTAAATTTTACTTGGCAGAATAGAAGTGTGTGTTTACTCAAATTTATGTTTGTTTTTTTGTGATCTTAAAAAGGAACAATCATGGGAGAATCACTTATTTTTGGTTATTGCAGTAGGGTCTCCTATAAATTATAATAAATTATAAATAATACTATAATACTACAGCTCTCATCACCTATAGTGACCCTCGTCGATGTGGTGTCAGACATACACATGATAGCTTTTACTCTTAACTTATAAGTGGTCCTGAGCACTGTCTGGTATATACGTGTGCAGCACGTATATACCAAAACTAGCAAATATCTATTACTCCCTTCTCCTCAATTCTAGCTCCTTTTATGCAGAATCCGCAGGATGTAAGTAGTTATATTGCTTCAGGCCCACACTTCCTGTTCAGACTGTGGGCGGTTCTAAAGTTTGAGGCTCCCACTTCCTGTTCAGGCTGGGGGTGCTTCTACAGCTTCAGGCTCCAACGTCCTGTACAGACTGCGGGTTGTTCTACAGCGTCAGGCTCCCACTTCCTGTTCAGGCTGTGGGTGGTTCTAAAGTTTAAGGCTCCCACAGTCTGTACAGACTGTGGTCGATTCTACAGCTTCTGGCTCTCACTGTCTGTTCAGGCTGTGGGCCGTTCTACAGCTTCAGGCTCTCCCTTCCTGTTCAGGCTGTGGGCGGTTCTAAAGTTTGAGGCTCCCACTTCCTGTTCAGGCTGTGGGTGGTTTTACAGCTTCAGACTCCACCTTCCTGTTCAGGCTGTGGGTGGTTCTAAAGTTTAAGGCTCCCACTTTCTGTACAGACTGTGGGTGGTTCTACAGCTTCCACTTCTTGTTCAGGCTGTGGGCGGTTCTACAGCTTCAGGCTTTCACTTCCTGTTCAGGCTGTGGGCGGTTCTAAAGTTTGAGGCTCCCACTTCCTGTTCAGGCTGTGGGTGCTTCTACAGCTTCAGGCTCCAACTTCCTGTACAGACTGTGGGTGGTTCTACAGCCCTTCCTGTACAGACTGCGGGTTGTTCTACAGCTTCAGGCTCCCACTTCCTGTTCAGGCTGTGGGTGGTTCTAAAGTTTAAGGCTCCCATTTTCTGTACAGACTGTGGACGATTCTACAGCTTCAGGCTCTCACTTCCTGTTCAGGCTGTGGGCAGTTCTACAGCTTCAGGCTCTCACTTCCTGTTCAGGCTGTGGGCGGTTCTAAAGTTTGAGGCTCCCACTTTCTCTTCAGGCTGTGGGCGGTTCTACAGCTTCAGACTCCACCTTCCTCTTCAGGCTAAGGGCGGTTCTACAGCTTCAGAGTCCCACTTCCTCTTCAGGTTATGGGTGGTTCTTCAGCTTCAGGGTCCCACTTCCTGTTCAGGCTACAGCAGTGACTGATATTTCAGCTCTGCTACTCCTAGCTGAGCCTGTTACAGTGAAATTGATAATGGAAGGGTCTAAACAGAAGGGCACAAGTTTACAGAGCTCTAAAGGGTTAAAGTTTGTCAGTAAGAAACAAACAAGACCCTGTGCTGCTGATAAGACACAACAGGAAGTGACCTCACCATCGTGGTCACTGCTAGAGCAGAGAGAAGTGGTCGGAAACCTAAAGGAAGCTTGCGTACACAAGCAAGAGATAAGATCTGCTCTAACTCTGAAATGAAGCAAAACTGGACCAGCAGTGTATTTGGTATTAGTATTTGCCTAGGTGTCTAAATCTAATCATTGTGGTGAGAATACCCTTTTAAAATAGAATTTTTGGGGCAGTGCCATGAGAGGCCATCTGTGCCTGGCACTTCTCGTGACCTATGTGGAGTACAATGCCATCATTATTATATTTGCGGCTGCCAGTGCTGGGTGCTTTTGAGGCAGGCAGTGTTAGAAGGGCAACTGTGCCAGGGACATTGTTGAGAGGGCATAGACGCAACGGTGCCGCACTCCTAGGGGGTAACAGGGTTAAGGGGGTATCTTCTAGCTGCCAGTCATATAGATGTTTCTGAGGCAACTGTAGCGGGCACATGATGAAGACATTTCAATCTACTATCATAGGGCACCTGTGCCTGGCATTTATGGTGGCATCTGTTTGCTCATACATTAGCATCTCTGCCTGCAACTACGTGTGGCTTGCAGTATTATAGCGGCTACAGTGGCAGGAGTATTGTTATAAGGTCAAATGTGGTTTAAACTTATGTGAGCATCTGTGCCTGCATTTAGGAAGGAACCTGTGACTGAAAGTGTTATGGGGGCATCGTAGAAGGAAGGAGCGATTCCTGATACTTATAGAAGTGCCTATGACTGGTATATTATGGAGTAACTAGTATCTTGTGTTATGAGGGAACTGTGGTTGGTAGTTATAGAAGTACCTAGGACTGGCATATTATAAAGGAACTAGTGCCTATCGTTATAGGGGATCTGTGGCTGGTACTAATAGAAGTACCTAGTACTGGCATGTTATAAAGGAGCTAGTGCCTATCGTTATAGGGGATCTGTGGCTGGCACTAATAGAAGTACCTAGTACTGGCATGTTATAAAGGAACTAGTTCCTAGTGTTATAGGGGATCTGTGGCTGGCACTAATAGAAGTACCTAGTACTGGCATGTTATAAAGGAATTAGTGCCTAGTGTTATGGGGGATCTGTGGCTGGTACTTATATAAGTATCGGGGACTGGTTTATTATGGAGGAACTAGTGCCTAGTGTTATAGGGGATCTGTGGCTGGCCCTTATAGAAGTACCTAGGACTGATATATTATAAAGCAATTAGTGCCTAGTGTTATAGGGGATCTGTGGCTGGACTTATAGAAGTGCCTATGACTGGTATATTATGGAGGAACTAGTATCTTTTGTTATGAGGGGTCTGTGGCTGGTACTTATAGAAGTACCTAGGACTGGCAAATTATAAAGGAATTAGTGCCTAGTGTTATGGGGGATCTGTGGCTGGTACTTATAGAAGTACCTAGGACTGGCAAATTATAAATGAACTAGTGCTTTTTGTTATGGGGGATCTGTGGCTGGTACTTATAGAAGTACCTAGGACTGGCAAATTATAAAGGAACTAGTGCCTATTGTTATGGGGGATCTGTGGCTGGTACTTATAGAAGTGCCTATGACTGGTATATTATGGAGGAACTAGTATCTTGTGTTATGAGGGATCTGTGGCTGGTACTTATAGAAGTACCTAGGACTGACATATTATAAAGGAATTAGTGCCTAGTGTTATAGGGGGTCTGTGGCTGGTATTGATAGAAGTACCTAGGACTGGCAAATTATAAAGGAATTAGTGCCTAGTGTTATAGGGTATCTGTGGCTGGTACTTATAGAAGTACCTAGGACTGATATATTATAAAGGAATTAGTGCCTAGTGTTATAGGGGGTCTGTGGCTGGTACTTATAGAAGTATCGGGGACTGGTTTATTATGGAGGAACTAGTGCCTAGTGTTATGGGGATCTGTGGCTGGTACATATAGAACTACCTAGGACTGACATATTATAAAGGAATTAGTGCCTAGTGTTATAGGGGATCTGTGGCTGGCCCTTATAGAAGTACCTAGGACTGATATATTATGGAGGAACTAGTATCTTTTGTTATGGGGGGTCTGTGGCTGGACTTATAGAAGTACCAAGGACTGACATATTATAAAGGAATTAGTGCCTAGTGTTATGGGGGATCTGTGGCTGGTACTTGTAGAAGTACCTAGGACTGGCAAATTATAAAGGAACTAGTGCTTTTTGTTATGGGGGATCTGTGGCTGGTACTTATAGAAGTACCTAGGACTGATATATTATAAATTAATTAGTGCCTAGTGTTATAGGGGGTCTGTAGCTTGTACTTATAGAAGTACCTAGGACTGGTATATTATGGAGGAACTAGTATCTTGTGTTATGAGGGGTCTGTGGCTGGTACTTATAGAAGTACCTAGGACTGACATATTATAAAGGAATTAGTGCCTAGTGTTATAGGGGGTCTGTGGCTGGTATTTATAGAAGTACCTGGGACTGGCAAATTATAAAGGAACTAGTGCCTAGTGTTATAGGGTATCTGTGGCTGGTACTTATATAAGTATCGGGGACTGGTTTATTATGGAGGAACTAGTGCCTAGTGTTATAGGGGATCTGTGGCTGGCCCTTATAGAAGTACCTAGGACTGATATATTATAAAGCAATTAGTGCCTAGTGTTATAGGGGGTCTGTGGCTGGTACTTATAGAAGTACCTAGGACTGGTATATTATAAAGGAACTAGTGCCTAGTGTTATGGGGATCTGTGGCTGGTACTTATAGAAGTACCTAGGACTGGCAAATTATAATGGAACTAGTGCTTTTTGTTATGGGGGATCTGTGGCTGGTACTTATAGAAGTACCTAGGACTGGCAAATTATAAAGGAACTAGTGCTTTTTGTTATTGGGGATCTGTGGCTGGTACTTATAGAAGTACCTAGGACTGGTATATTATAAAGGAACTAGTGCCTAGTGTTATGGGGATCTGTAGCTGGTACTTATAGAAGTACCTAGGACTGGTATATTATAAAGGAATTAGTGCCTAGTGTTATAGGGGATCTGTGGCTGGACTTATAGAAGTGCCTATGACTGGTATATTATGGAGGAACTAGTATCTTGTGTTATGAGGGATCTGTGGCCTTTGGTTTCTTATTAAAATTTCCAAAGGGCTGACATTTAAAAAAAACGGAAATTAAAAAACCCCCCAGTGTTTTTAGGGGGGTCTGTGGCTGGTATTTTTAGAAGTAAACCCAGGGGCTGGCAAATTATAAAGGAAAAAAGTGCCTTTGTGTTAATTTTGGGGGGCTGTTGGGTGGTAAATTATAGAAGTATGGGGGGAAATTTTTTATTATGGAGGGGAAATAGTGCTAGTGTTTATAGGGGGGGATCTGTGGGCCCGGCCCCCTTTTTGAAGGACCTAGGGAAATGATTTTTTATAAAAGCAATTAGTGCCTAGTGAATTTTTGGGGGTTGTGGCTGGGAAAATTTTAGAATACCTAGGACTGGCAAAATTTTAATGGAAAATAGTTTCTTTTTTGTTTTTGGGGGGTCTGTGGTTGGGACTTTATAAGTATCGGGGGGGCTGGGTTTTTTTATGGAGGAATTTGTGCCCAGTGTTTTTAAAGGGGGGCCTTTTAGCTTGTCTTAAGAAAGTACCTAGGGGCTTTATTATTTTTTTGAAGGTTTTTGTTTCCAGTGTTTTTGGGGGGTCTGTGGGTGGCCCTTATAAAAAGTGCCTTGGCCGGAAAATTATGGGGGGAACTAGTATCTTGTGTTTAAAGAGGGGTCTGGGGGCTTGGGACTTATAGAAGTTCCTAGGGGCTGGAAAAAATTTTTAAATCCCAAATTTGTGCCTAGTTTTTATAGGGAGTCTGGACCTTTGGGACCCTTTTAGAAGTAAATAGGACTGGTTATTTTAAAAGGGAATAGTTTCCTAGTGTTTTTGGGGGGTCTGTAAAACTGGGGGCTTATAAAAGTACCTAGGACGGGGTTTTTATTAAAACAATTATTTCCTAGGGGTTTATTTGGGGAAACTTAAACTGGGGACTTATAGAAGTACCTTTGGCTGGTATATTATAAAGGAAAAAAAAGGGGTAGTGTTTTGGGGATTTTGTAGCTGGTACTTATAGAAGTACCCCGGACTGGTATATTATAAAGGAAATAGTTTCCTTTGGTTTTTGGGGGTTGTAGCTGGTCCTTTTAAAAAGTACCTAGGGCCCGGTTTTATTATAAAGGAAAATATGCCTAGTGTTATGGGGATCTGTAGCTGGTTTCTTTAGAAAGTACCTAGGGGTGGCATATTAAAAAAGGGAATTTGTGCCTTGTGTTATAGGGGGGTCTGTGGTGGTACTTTTAGAAAAAATCGGGGAAAAAGGTTTTTTTTAAAAAGGAACTGTGCCTAGTGGGATTGGGGAAACCCGTAGCTGGGACATTGGGTTTTGGACTTACAAGGGTTTCCTAAAAAAATTTTGGAAAACCCCCTCTACCAGAAAAAACCCCCAACCAAGGCCCCAACGACCCCCAAATAACTGCCCAAAAACCCCACGCCCCGTTTCTCTGTTTCTCCTCCCTTAGCCTGTCCTCTGCCTTTGACACGTCCCACCCTTCCCCCCCTGCTTTCAAATCCCTCCTCCCTCGGCCCTTTACGGAATTGGCTCTTCCTGGGTTTTCCCCCCTACCTCACTGTTGGGCCCTTTTAGCGTTTCTCCTCTGCTTCCCCCTCCCCCACCCGGGCCCCTTCTGGGTTTGGGGTTTCCCCCCCGGGGTCTGGGCCTGGGCCCCCTACTTTCTTATCACACCCCTTTGGCCCCGGTCAGCTCCCTAGCCTCCCCATGGCTTTCATTACCCCCCTGTAAGCTGATGAACCCAAAATCTACATCTCCGGCCCAGATGCCCCCTTCTCTACTCTCCTGGGTCCCAGACTTCTATTTTCCAAATTTTTTCCTTTTTTCCTCCCTCTCCTAAAACAAAAAGTGGAGAAAACAGAACTAAAATTTTCTTCCCCCCTCCCCCCCAAACCCCCCACCGATCTTCTATCACTGTCAAGGGTTTCACTCTTCACCAGCACCACAGGGCCGTGCCTTTGGGATAACCCTTGACTCCAATCTTCCCTTCAAACCACACATTCCCAAACCCTCACCTGGGCCTGCCCCCTCCACCTGAAAAATATTTTTCTGCATCCCTTCGTTCCTCAACTTCCCACACCACAAAAAGCTGGTCCCCGCCCTGGGCATCTCCCGCCTTGACTACTGGCCCAAATTCCTTCTTGTGGCCTCCCATTAGCACTTTGCTCCCCTTTAAAAACCCTTCTCAATCTGCTGCCCATCTTATCCACCCCCTCTCCCCGTACTCCTCTGCCTCTCCCCTCTGTCAATCCCTTTTTACGGCTACCAATAGTCACGAATTCATTTTTTAAATTTTCTAACCCTGACCTAAAAGGCTCTTTTTTACCTCCCCCCCCTCCTACATCTTGCCCAAAATCTCCAGATTCTCCCCTACACACCTCCCCTCCTCACAGGGCCTTCTCCTTGCTCTCCCCTTTTCAGTCCTCCACAACCGTCTCCAAGAAATTCTCCCGTGCTTCCCCCACTCTGAATTTATGCCCCAACCATCAGACTCTTTCCCCCCTTTTCCCGCGCCTCAAAACAACCTGGGAAAACCCCCTTTCTTCGGATTGCCTAAAAACCCCCCAATTTTAAACCCCCCTGCCCCAGTACTTCCCCAAAAAACAGTTGCCCCTCTCCCCTTTCTTTTCCCCCTCCCTTGGGAGATTGTAAGCCTTCACGGGGAGGGGCCCCTTTCCCTCTGACCCCGTTATACGTCATTATTTGTCATTTTTGTACTCAATTGCATACTGGGATGTGACCCCCCCAAATTTTAACACGCCCTGGGAAATTTATTTGGGGCTTTAAAAAAAAGTTTAAAAATAAAAATAAAAAAATCTAAAAAAAAACTATGGAAAGGAAAATCTGATTTTCCCTGAGGCCCCTTTTGGGCCTCCCCCCAAAGGGTCCACACCAAAGCCCGGGTTCTGAAAAAAGAACTTGCATTTTTATAAGTGGAAATTTTAAATCCAGTCAATTAAGGGGATCAGGGCCCATGTGCACATACCCACTTCAATCCCTGCTTACCCCATCGTCTCCATTGAACTGTACAATACGCTGCAAAGCATGATGGGAATTTCAGTCCGGGGCAAAAGGGTTTCCTTCTTTTGATACTATAAAACAAAAAAAGGTGTCTATTTAAAACTTTTTTTCCCAAAGCCCCCTTTTCCTCCCGTTCTCTGGTAAAGTTGAAAGCTTCTCCAGACACGCTCTTCTTTCGAAACACCGCTGTCGCTGTAACAACAAGCGCGCATCCCCGCTGTGAATAAGAATGGGTCCCTAGCGTCTTTAATTGGTTATGTCTCCGCGCTGTCATGTTCTCCTCTCGCAGAGATTGTCTGACCCTCCCTTCATCCAAAAAAACAGGATGATTACCAACCAGAACATTGACGAGTATTTATAACTTTTAAACCCGCAATCTCCAAAACCCATGTTTGGGCTGCCCGGGCCGCCTACTTAAAGAACTGGGAGAAGTTCAGAGCTGAAATTTTCCCCCTTAGTGGTTAAATTTTTAACAGTAATTGCGGGTTTTTAAAAGTACAAAAAAAAATATTTTAAATGAGGGCAGTCAATCTACCCTTTTTATTTTAGTGTTCCGGGCAAACAAAAATAACTTTTGTGTTAGTTTCCTTCCTCCCATTCACATCTTGTCTTGCCCCTATTTGTGGTATCTACCAGGTGTAGCAGAGCGAGAATAGGCAGTCGCATAGTACTGCCACTAGGTGGGCTTTTCAAAAAGGGGCACCTGCTAGCAACGTGCCACCCAAGGGCCCCGGTCTCGGTGGGGGGAAAAACCGGGGGTTGTTGGGCACAACACTAGGTTTTGAAACCTATAGATAGTATGGCTGATTTTCCAGCCCTTATGGGCCCGGCTTTTTCCCCGGAAAAGGGTGCGATTGGGGGGGTGGGTTTTTTCCCACGTTTTTCCCGGCCAAAGGGTTTTTCCAGGCCTATAAAAAAGCCTGAAACCCCCAGGTTCAGGGGGTGGTCAGGACTGCCCCAGCGAATGGATATTGGATCCTCCCGGTTTTAAACCCTAGGGGTTGGCGTACCCTATACCGCAGAGTGAGTCTAAAAGGGGCCCCTTGTCTTCAAACCCGGGGCCCGCCCCAAGGGAGGACGAGCTTTGCGCCCCGGGGGGGAAACCCCAGGTCGCAACCCCCCCGCTCAGAAAAGGGCCCGCCAAAGCAGGAAACCGGAACAGGGGTTACTTGAAACGGGGGGCTGGATTTTTAGGACACCGGAGGGGTAAAACCCGAGTAGGCCAAGGAATTTACAAAGAAAAGGGGAAAAAATAGACTCCTTCGGAAAAAAATCAAAAAATAATTTTCCCAGCAAACACCCCCAAAGACATCCCCTTTGCCAAAGGGACCCAAAAAAAAACTTGGGGCGCCGACGGGGAAGGGAAGGGTATCTTATAAGGGGCCCCCTGCCCCAAGGAAAAGGGTTGGGAAAGGGAACACCAATTTAAAGTTCCCAGCCTTTTTTTAAAAAATTCCAAAAAGCCCCCTGGCGCGCCCCTAGTGGCCCCGGGTGGGGGGTAGTTTCCAAGGGAGAAGCAGAGTGCCGCCCTTTTAAAAGGGAAGGGGGGGGAAGGGCAAGGGGGTGCCCCGGGTAGGTGAAAAAGCAGCCAGCACATGCCAGGGCCCCGGCCCTGCCCCGGGGTCGGGCGCCCCGGTCCCTTGCACGGGAAAGGCGCCGGGGGCTGGGAGGCCCCCGAAGTGGGCCCCCGGTCCGGGCGGCGGACCGAAGCTTCAGCCCTTACAGGGTGTGGTTTTCTGCCAGGAGCTTTGGGGCAGGGAGAAGGCTTTAAAGGAAAAAAAGGGGTCCCTTAACCCCCCCCGTTTCAGGCAAGCCCGGTTTTTGCCCCTTTAGGAAACCGGACCCCCGAAGGGGGTGGTTTGCTTTTTGTTCACATGACATAAATTGGGGGGGGGCGTAATTACCCCTGCCAAAATTTCGCCCGGGGTAGGGAGCTTGCGGGGTGGGCCCTCGCCATGCGGGGGGGCCGGCACCTTTTCCGGCCCCATAGAATCATTACTAGCGGCGCGTAGTCCCCCCCCTAGTTTAAATTACATGTCATTAATTTTCCCCCCCCGGGGGGATTGTTCCGGAGTGGGGAAAAGGAGGCCCTAATCCATAGCTCTCTATGAAACTGTGGATTACCTTAAAGAGGGCTGGTGCCGAAAAAATTTTCCCCCTTTCACCCGTGTGAACACAGCCCCAAGGGGGGGTTCACCGGCTTATTTTTCCCCAGGGAAATTTTTTCGCCTATTGAGCGGGAAAAATCCGCCCGTGAATAAGGGGCCCCGGGGCGAAAGCGGGGCGGGGCGGGGGGCGCGGGGGCGGGCCGCCCCCGGCCCCCTAAACAATGCTTTTTTTTACGGGCGTACGCGCCGTAAAAATGGGGGCATGTCACTTTCCCCCCACGGCCCGGGTTCGGCCCGAGGGGGGAGGGAGCGACGGATTCCACTGTTCTCTATGAGAGCGTGGAAAAAACCCTAATTGCCTGCCGCCCGGAAAAATTTTTCCCCCGTACTGAAGCGCAAATCCGGCGCGCAGTTTTTGGCCCCCAATACACGGCAAAAAATTAAGGCCCCCCCTGTGAAAAAGAGGGCCTTTTTTGGGTTTTTTAGGCGTTGGCAGTAGGCCCAAATTTCCAAAAGTTTTGTTGGGGGCTCACTTTATGTTTGTCGTGGCCAGACGGCCCCCAGGAATTTTTTGGGTTTTTTTTTTTGGTTTCTGTTCTTTGTTTTCCCCGTGCCTCCAAAAAAAGTGGCTGAAAGGGCCCGGTTTAAACTAGAAAACCCGCAAATCAGAAATGGGCCCTTTTGTTTGGGGTGTTTTTCCGTCTGACCCAAGTGGCGGGTCCCCGAGCAAAAAAACTCCCCGGATGGGTCCCCAAGGGGCTTCCGAACCCAAGTGAAGGGCCCCCCACAAGGGTACTATAAAAATGTTTTTTTCGGGGCCCTCTGTTCTTACGCCTCTAGCCCAAACCCCAACCCTTTCCCAAAAAGGGCCCCCCCCCAAAACTTCACCCAAAAGGCAGAAGGCAGGGATTCATAATTTTCCTTTTCCCAAAAAGGGGGACCCGGGGGCCCCTCATTTAAAATCCCGCCCCCTTAGCAAAAAACTCAAACCCAAATGGGTTTTTCCCCCTTTTTGTACTTGGGCTAAAAGTTTTCGCCCCCAAAAATTTTAAAATTTTACACTTTTCCGGGGGTTGATTGGAAACCCCCCCGCTCTGGAGGTGGTTTTTTTTATAATACTGCTAAAAAGGGGGTTTTAAATAAAAGACGCATTTCCCTGCCCCCCTTTAACCTAGCTACCCCCAGTATGGCAAAATTTTTTAAATGGATCCCCATTTACCCAAAGGTAGATGTCCCCCACCCTTGCTATTAGCACTTTAACCCAAAAACAGGAAAAAATTTGCCTTCCAGCAGGTATCTCGAAATGACCCTACAGTTGTACCACAAGTAGATTTAGTAATTTGCCGCCCATAATTGCATGTCACTTATCTCCCCCCCTCGGACAAAATGATTTTATTGTTGGGGCCCCGGCAGAGGAGGCGTCTTTCCCTAGTTCTTTTATGAGAGCTATGGAAATTCCGTAAAAGCGGGGGCACATCCCCCCCGCATATTGAGCGCAAATTCGTGTCAAAAATTTTTCCTTTTGAACATTCCCTTAGAGAAATTTTTTCATTCGTCATGGAGGAAAGGCCCTCCCTGAGAAAAAGGCCCCCCACTGAAAAAATTTTTTGAAACCTGGAAAGCTTCATAAACCCCTACCTTTGAGGGGCAACAGGCTATCAGGGAGTGCTTTGTGTTCGTCATGGTACCCCAGGCGTGTGGGTGATGGGTTTAAAAGCCCCCTTTAAAACTAAACTTGAAATCTTATGGGCGGTTTTCCCGGGTTTCCCCAAAGTGCCATCTGCCCGGGGGCCCCCCGACAATGGGTGCAAGGTAAACAAGTGTATAATTTGTTTCATTCAAAAGGGGTTGTCTCACTACAAGGATCACTGCTATTTATGTTAAAGATCTTGCAAAAACATGTAACTTGTAATATGTGTCCCCCCTTTTTATTTTCCTACCAAAAACCTAGATATCCCCCCTTGTATGGGCGATCAGCTCCTAAGGTCGCTATAGCTACAGACCTGTTCAATCTCTCTTTACAGGCTGCCAGCGCTGGTTCTATAGCTACAGACCTGTTCAATCTCTCCTGATAGGCTGCCAGCACTGGTTGCTATAGCTACAGACCTGTTCAATCTCTCCCTGATAGGCTGCCAGCGCTGGTCGCTATAGCTACAGACCTGTTTGATCTGTCCTGATAGGCTGCCAGTGTTGGTCGCTATAGCTACAGACCTGTTCTCTCTCTTTCCTGATAGGCTGCCAGCGCTGGTCGCTATAGCTACAGACCTGTTCAATCTCTCATGATAGGCTGCCAGCACTGGTCACTATAGCTACAGACCTGTTCAATCTCTCCTGACAGGCTGCCAGCACTGGTTGCTATAGCTACAGACCTGTTTGAGCTATCCTGATAGGGTGCCAGCACTGGTCGCTATAGTTTACAGACCGTATAATCTCTCTGATAGGCGCCAGACGGGTTGCTATAGCTATAGACCTGGTTTCTACTGCAGCCTAGTGGAAGCCAGTAAACACGCCCCTGAATTCAAAGTGAAACCAAGAAAACAGGACTGAGGTCAGATGAATCAATGTAGTGAGACAACCCCTTTAAGGTTTTTACATATGAGGCAATCATGGGTAGCCCCTATGCTCTTAAGACGAAAGGTTACAGAAAGGATTACTAGAAATTTCCCTGTAACGTCTTTGCTGTATTGCATTGCTCACCTTCTGTACGGCTAGATTCATTTATATCTGCCACCTCATAGTTTACTTTTACAAAGCAGTTATTCCAAAAGTTGTGATTCAGCAGAGAAATGAACCCATAAATGAGCACAAGGTCACCGAGAAAAAAAATCAGGTCTGAAAAATGGCTGAAGAAGAAGAGGCATGAGATGAGAAAGATCGAGCGAAACGGGAACGTTTAATCTCAAGTTTCCATGGTAAAGCCGTGTGTAACATCTCTTCATGACCACTCTACACGTCTCATCAGGAGTCAGAAAGATAAAAAAAAAGTGTGAAAAATCACACAAAAAATTATGAAAACCCCCCCCTAAAACCAGAGGTGTATTATTGCTATATAAATATGTAAGTGTTATGGAGTCAGTGGGTCAGATCTGAGGTCCCTGCTACCTCTCATTTTCTCCTGAAGAACTTTTTATTCTTTTCCAATACAGGCAGTCCCCGACTTACGCCGTTCCGACTTACATCTGTCCCCTAGTTACAAACGGAGACTTTTGGGGCATGCTGGCACTTGTAGTTCCATGCTCAACAGCAGATAGTAGCTGTGGAATGACAAGTGCCAGCATGCCACAGCAGCACATGAGGTGAAAATGAGGTAAAATCTTCTTAACAGGGGGGAAGAAGCAAAAAAAATGTAAAAACCCTTCCCGCACATCCAAAACGGAGCTGGAGTTACTGTAATAAAAAAACCTGTTCCAACTTCATTCAATTTTAATTTAAAAAACAAACCGAAGTCCCCCTTTCCCTTCATAACCGGGGGTGCCCGTAAACTTGTTTGTGGTATATTACATATGGAGAAGAATATGACGAGTCTGTATCATGCTGGATCTCCTACTATTTTGTGTATATAGCTCCAATGCAGACTCATTTTCCCCCATGGTTACGGGGTTTAAAAAAAAAACCTCACAATTGATCCCGATATGTGTTACTGTACACCATGGGGTTTATTTAGTCTTGAGAAAAGATGGCTTTAGGGGGGGAAAGATTTAATTTATTAAATGGTCCCTAAAAAAGTATGGGGGAAAAATTATGGGGGAAAAATTTTTTTTTATGCAAAGCATTGGTGCGACCTCACTTGAATAGCTGTTAGTTTGGGCTCCCGTTTATAGAAAAATGTTAAAAGGAGCTAGCGAGAGGCAAAGACGAGCAACCCAAAACTTATAAGAGGAATGGGCATCTTAGTTTGAGGAGAGGTTAGAAAACCAAATTTTTTTTTGTCTTGGAAAAGATGGATGGGGGGTGGGAATGAATTGTATAAATTATAAGGGCCCCCACAAAAAGTATGGGGAACTTTTTTTTTTCATGTAAAGCCCCCTCAAAAGACAAGGGAACTTTCCCTTCAGGGAAAAAAAGGTTTCAATCTCCAAGGAGAAGGCTTCTTCACTATGAAGCTGTAAATCTGGGGAATACCCACCTGAGGAGTGGAACGCAGGAAACATTTGGGGGTTTTCAAAAGGTTAGAAAAACTCCCCTAAAACAAAGAATATTAAGCGTTTTAAAAAACCCATGTAAAATTCGGGGATCCGGGGTGGTGGCGGCTCTGAGGCAGAGATGGGGCCTTTCCTGAGGGTTTGTTTGTCTCGGGGGTTCCAGGGCTTCCCGTGGGGAGCCTGGGCTTGAATCCTTGTCCCCCTTCACCCCATTTTCCCACCTTGGGTTGAATTTGATGGCAGTGTTTTTTTTAAACCCCGTAAAAATATGTAACTACGGGTTGGGTAAATTTTGATCCAAATTTGGCAGCCCACTTTTACTTGTACTCTGTAGTATTAGCCCCCCACATCCTTCCAGCAACAGTTGTGCCAAAACCTTTTGAAAAACTTTTCAGAAAAATTTTTACCTTGTCATTCCCCAAAAAAGGGGTATAACAAATATTGAGTTGAACTTTGTTACTGACCCAATACTTATTTTCCACCATAATTTTCAAATAAATTCTTTCCAAATCAGACAATGTGATTTTCTCTACACCCTCTGCCCTCTCTTCTTGATGAGCTACAGACAGCAGATGAAGTGGACTAGCAGAAGGAAGTTATATACATACATGCTCTCTACAGGTTGTGAACTTTTTAGTCAGGGTCATCTTTTCCAATGGGCACACTAGGCAGTTGCCCAGGGGCCCCCAAGTATGGAGGCCTAAGGTGGTATTCCCAGGAATACAAAAAATATACCCTGAATCCCTTGGTTGGCTTTGCTTATTTGAATGTTTGTTCGTTTTTCAGATGTGCAAACAGTTAAAAACCATGGAGGAAGTAGGGAGCCAAAGGCCTCCTGCCCTGCCAAAAATTCCCCTTTTAGAGGTAACTGCTTGAGGGTGGTAGAGGAAAGGCCCCAGTGTGATTATATTTTGGGGGAGGGGCCCCCCTGCGTGTTCGCCTGGGGGCCCCAAGTGTTTTTAAAAGGGGTTTTTTCCAAAAAGTGATTTCCTCACCTAACAGGCTGATACTCCCCTCTTGAGGCCTGAAAAAAGGGGCGTTGTGTTTCTGCGTTTAAAAAAACAAGTACCTCCTCTGTGATGTCATCGCTCCATCTCCCATGCACGCTCCTGATATTCACTCTCTGTACTTGAGCAAACATGTTATTTGGTTAATCCACAGGGGATAACTGTATGGTGCACACGTTTCTCCCTCCTATCTGCTCAGGAGAGAAGATAAGCTCTGAGCAGGCAGCGTCTTTCATTTGTTCACGAACTGCTGCAGGGAGGGGGGAGGAGAGCTGAGCAGGGAGCGTCTGCATGTTTACTCAGATAATTTTCATTTCAACCAGTGGATTCTCTATACAAAAGACACAAGATCTTTTTTTCCCAGTCCCTACAATGCCGTTCATGTTCCTGCCCTCAGATAAGAAGTTTTCAACAAAGCCCTGCACAGCCTGGTCTTGTCTAATGTAAACGTCTAAGAACTAAGGGGCATGTAAGTCAGGCTGTAGCTTCAGAGGGTTACTTTTTTCATGACATATTTAGAAAAGTGATTAAACACCCATTTTGGAGGATCCCACGTCAACATTAGATCGTGGCAAAACCCCCTTAAGACGGCTGTTTGTAGTCTGTAACCATCGAGATATTGGTCTTCATAGGAGCTGTATACACAAAACGGGAAGAGATTCTTAATCAAAATTAATTGCAAAGTTGCTTTTTTTATTCCTGTATTGGAGAAATAAAAAGAATTGGTTGCAAAAGTGAAAAACATTCATACCCTTTAAGTGGAGTAGAGGAAGTGACCGCTTCAGAAATAAAAACTGTGTACAGGAATTTAAGTTGCTGATTACTGTCACTCGTCCCCTGATCACTGAGGGCCCCAGGAATGCCCTTCCACTGGTTTTGTTGGCCACAGGTTCTATTCACTTGCAGTATTTGCTTCACAGCTGGAGTGACAACCGCTTCCCCGAGTCCTATCCCGTCCCATCGTCATGAGCACAGGAAGGTGACCCACTCCCCAGGACACGCTGCTTGAGATGCGCGCCACGTCCGGCGCTCACAATTACACACTATTTACCTAGCAGCATATGGCGGCACGGAGCAGGTGTCTGCCTAATGAAACACTACACTTCAATTATGCATCTGGGAAGCTGCCTCACTTCTGTCCTGATTAGGAGAATGATGGCTTTTTATTTATTTATTTCGCTATTTTTTTATTTTAATTAACCAAAATTCAACTGAATGTTTACATAGTTATCATTTCACCAACCAAGTCCCATTCCCAAAAAGACACCCCCCATTGTGTTACAAAGCTGCCAAAACAGGTCCCGAATGGATTCTTACCCTTTTCCTTGTGTTCTTATGCTTTCCTCTCTCTACATTCCAGGAGTTTATAAACTTTATCTCTGTTTGTGTGTTGGAGGTGGGAACACACTGCAGTGTTTGCAGATACATCTTATACTGATCAGGGCTATCTTTTCCATTGGGCACACTAGGCAGTTGCCCGGGGGCCCCACATGATAGGGACCCCAGGTGGTCTATGTATGTCCCCGGGAAAACAAGAAACAACACTGGATCCCTTGTTGGCTTTTCTTATTTAAGTTTGTGCGTTTTTAGATTGAAAACTTAAAAAAACCCTGGGGGAGAAGGGAGCCCAAAGGGTCCCCCCCCTGCCATAAGTTTGTAGGGTGCAGGGTGCCCGTTTGCGGCATAAGCGGGATGTACTATGGGGGTTGCTTGGGAGAGGGGGGCTTGGGGGATGAAGTGTGATGTCAATTTTATTTTTTGGCAGGGCCCCTGCAGTGCCTGCCCCGGGGCCCTAATTTGTTTAAAAAGGTGTGTCTCAAAAAATGATTATTGTTTAACTCACATTTTTTTGTTAAACACATTTTGTAGGAATTTTTGGTTATTTTTTTTTTTTAATTTTCCAGATCCTTTTAAATATTTTTTTAAAATTTTTAGCCCTTGCAGTTTTCATTTTGGGCCCCTAGGTCTATAAGTCTGAAACTTCGTTCTGAAAGAATTTTCTCATTTGTTGCTCATTACAGAACAAAGGGGGTCAAACTGAAAGGAACACCATTGTGTACAGATAAACAGAATCCCCTCCCAAGAGGGATGTCAAGCTCCCCTCCCCTCCTGCACAGTGAAAACCTTTTATAAAAAGTTATGGGACGAATCTGTTTAAGAATCCTAGGGCTGGAGCTGCTGTAAATATTCCTGCTATTAAAGCAGTGCAAGCAAAAGTCTTCCCCCAAAATCATATATAGAGGGAAAATTTTACAATCGGGAAAAAAAAAGGGCTGAAGGAAAAGAAATGGATCAGGGGTTTGTTTTAATAAGTAAAAAAAAAAATGGTGACATATTCCCTTTTAAGGGTCTAATTTGATGCCAATAACCCTTTCCCCCTTGGTGGAAGCATCACTGAGTATATTCAGGGACTGAGAACCAATTCTGACCTTGTCCTCATCACATAGCTGAGTGCTTGGCATACTGGGCCTTCTGTATGAAAACGGTCTAGCAGTCAGACTATCTTTATAGCCCATATACAGTTTTCATACATAAGGTCCAAAGTATCTAGCGTTACACTCTGGATTCAGATAGGCAGAGCTGCCTTAACAGCATTATGGCCCCCACTGCAGTGGGAATGCCCAAATAAAAAGACGCAACTTTGGGCATGCTGCAGCCACCCCCCACCAAAAACGCACAACCCAAAAAAACACAAACAAGCAAAAAACAACCAAGGGAACCCGGGATGTTTCTTCCTTCCTGGAACAAACATATCCAAGGATTAGGGAAAAGGGGCTGAGAAGCTCAAGTTCCCTCTATTGGATGTAACAAATCCTCAATTTGCTTTGACCCCCGGGGGGCTTTGGAAAGCAAAAGGGTATTTAGCCAAGCCCGCATCATCATCTGTGACACCGTTCGGGGGTGTTTGCCCCCGTCATACAGAGCGAGCAATGTGGCTTGGCTGAGTGGGAGGCAATGAGTGGCTCAGAAAGGGAAGATCTCTCCACTTTCTGGAACAAACACACACCACCAGGAGCCCCTATATTTGTGGGACCCCAGGCAACTGCCTAATGGTCCCAATGGAAAAGATGGCCCTGCAGATAGGGCTGGTTTAATCCAGACTTGGATTTGGCCGTTGACTGTAGGATAAATAGTACAAACGATCAGGGTTAGGACAACCGGTAGGTAAAGGTAGGCGACTGCCTAGGATGCCACTTCATCCCAGATAGGTAGGCAGTGCAGGGAGGTATGGAGTGGGCTGAATTTTCCATAGGGGGCGCAATATGCCTATGCTATATGTCCTGCAAAAGATCACCATTTTTTTCTAGACAGGAAACAGGAAGTGCACCTGATCAATAAGTCACACACTTCCTTTTTCCTGTCTAGAGAAGTATTGGTTGTACAATTTTCCCACAATTGACTGCACAATTTGGGTCTGGACGAATGGGTCCAACCCAAATCCCATGCAGTCTATGTAAGAGCTGTAGACATCTAGTGCCCAGTCCTAAAGATGTTGATGTGCTTAAAGGGGTTGTGCCACTATAGACATTTATCACAAGATGGGTGATACATGTCTTTTGGCTGGGGGTCCCACCACTGAAGATGTTGATGTGCTTAATGGGGTTGTGCCACCATAGACATTTACCACAGGATGGGTGATACATATCTGATGGCTTGGGGTCCCACCACTGAAGATGTTGATGTGCTTAAAGGGGTTGTGCCACTATAGACATTTATCACAAGATGGGTGATACATGTCTTTTGGCTGGGGGTCCCCACCACTGAAGATGTGATTGTGCTTAATGAGATTGTGCCACCATAGACATTTATCACAGGATGGGTAATAAATTTCTGATGGCTTGGTCCCACCACTGAAGATGTTGAGTGCTTAAATGGGTTGTGCCACTATAGACATTTATCACAAGATGGGTGATACATGTCTGATGGCTGGGGGTCCCACCACTGAAGATGTTGATGTGCTTAATGGGGTTGTGCCACGATAGACATTTATCACAAGATGGGTGATACATGTCTGATGGCTGGGGGTCCCACCACTGAAGATGTTGATGTGCTTAATGGGGTTGTGCCACTATAGACATTTATCACAAGATGGGTGATACATGTCTTTTGGCTGGGGGTCCCACCACTGAAGATGTTGATGTGCTTAATGGGGTTGTGCCAATAAATTTTCAAAGGGAGGGTGAAAATTTCTTTTGGGGGGCCCCACCACTGAAGAGTTGATGTGTTTAAAGGGGTTTTGGGCCCCCATAGACTTTATCACAGAGGGGTTAAAAAATTTCTTGGCGGGGGTCCCCCCCAAAACTAAGGCCCCCACCGATTGTAAACAGGGGGGGCCTGAGTTTGTTAAAATCTTAAAAGGTTTTGTAAAAACCAATACAACACAAGGTTGTTTTAAAATTTGGGGTGGGGGTTCCCCATGGTGGGATGCAATTACATGCTTTATAAAAAGATGGTGATAAATTGTTTTGGGGGCACAACCTCTTCAAGTGCTATAACAGAACTTATACAACATTGCAGGATGTGGGGGCTGGATGCCCCAAAACCTCCCCTGAAACTACTTGGAAAGATTAGACTGCCCCCAAAGGTGGCACCAATCATTTTTGAAAACATTTTTTTTGGGGGAAAGGCCATTTCGGCAGGGCCCCCGGGGCTAAGTTGTGAGTGTTTATAAGGATCTGTATACATCCATGCTCTGACTGTCTTTATATTATTTTTTTCCACCCCAAAAGAGTTTCCAAAAGGGGCCCCTGTTTTTTATTTGGAGTCCATTGGAGGTCCAACAAGGTTAATGTAAAAAGAGTGTCTCTCACTCTGGAGGACCTGTCCTGTCTAGTACCTCTTTTGTTGGCGCTGCAGGGAAATCTGCCAAGTGTTTGTTTTAGCTGCTCCCTTAGTAAATCCATAAGTTTACGCTCATTTTGGGGGGAAAACAAAACCAGTGACAAGATCCCCTCAGTCCTGGCCACAAAATCCTCAGACAAAAACCCTTTTTCTCAGGCAGGCCTTCTATCGGGTTGTTCCCTGTTTTCCGGATCCACACACCACTGCTTGAGCGATTGTTCCCCCCCCGGGTGCTGTCTTTCCCTATTACCGCCCTATGTATTTTTAGAAAAACACACACCCCACTGCAAAATGGTTTTTAACCCCCGGGTGCTTTTTCTTTTTTATTTCCCGTCCTTGTACCCTTTAAAGTAATCACACACCCCTCAATGTTTTTCCCAATTTTGTTAAACCCCCCCAGGGCTTCATTCTACCCCCGCCCTCGTACTCCTTAGTAATTAGTAAAGTGAAGTTTAAAATAAAAAAAAAAAAAAAACCCCCCAAAATCAGGTTTGTGCTTAAGAAAAAAATTTTTTACTTTTGGCCCCGCAAGGATTTAAAACCTAGGCCCCCCAAATTTTAAAGAAAACAAAAGTGCAACCACTCGGGCTACTTGAAAGCTACCCCACACTTTTTAAACAAAAAACACCTTTTGTTTGGACTAAAATTGAGCACGCTGGGGGAAAAAGGGCCCATGGGGGATGTAAACCCTGGATGGGTCACATGTTTATGCAGTTAAAAGCAAACAAACATCCCCCCTTTTGGCAAAAACTGAAAGTTTAAAGGGTGTTACCCTTTTCCATTAAAGGGCTTCAAAATTTAAGGGGGAACAGTGAAAACAAAAAACTTTCCCAATTGGATGTCATTAGCAAATTTTCCCGGGCCCTAACGTTTTCCCCTTATTTTTGTTTTTATTAACACTGATATTTTTTTTGGTTCGAACCCCCTCCTGATTCCCTCCCCTTGCAATTCACTAGCTAAAAACCCAAAAATTTACTTCTGTAAACCCCTGGGCCGTTTTCAGGAGCTGTGTCTCGGGATTTCGGGTTTTTAAGGGCCGTAGCTTTTTCTGTCTCCACCCCCTTTAGCAGAAACAACTGCGGGCAAAATTGTACAAGAAAAAAAACATGCAGTTTTGTCCTGTCCCCTAATCTCCTGCATGACGCAGATCTTGCCGTTTTAAAAAGCTGTAATACATCTCCACTGTAGAGATCAGTGCTCGATTAATTTGAATGCAGCCTGTGGATGTATAAAGCTCTTTTAAAATAAGACTGCATAAGAGGACACAGTGATTTGTGGACTAGGGGGGGGGGGAGTCTCGGCCAGCAGTGAAGGGGATAAATGCTTAAAGCTGGGGGGAAGAAACGCCCTGCTTTCACAGGCTGAGAAGCAAAAGAGCAGTTAAAAATCACCCAAAGTAAGGAAGCGATACACCCCCTTTAAGCTGTAAACCAGGCATGAAATCCTTTTGGCAAAACCTCTTTTTAAGGTAATTGGACCGAAAAAACAAGGTTGAAGCACTTTAAGAAAAAACCCTCCTTCCTGCCTAGAAGGGGTGGGGGGTGGGGTCTTTCTACATCCATGGACATTTCCAGAATTTAAGATTTTAGATTTGTAATTCCCCTATGACGTTACCAGCTTTTCTGTCACATGAAATTCTCTCTTATAAACAATTATTCATTCCTCCACTACATCCAATGCACTTAGAATCCTAAAAATGGGTTTTTAGATAAAATGGGAAAATCGTTCCATTTCAAGTAAGTTTATTTTTTCTTTAAATGTGCAGTAAAGTAGGTGAACTCCATTAGAATGAAAAACAGGATTCCATTAACATGGACAGATAAATGGGAGCATTTCAGAACAAAACAAGACGCTGCCCCCCCCTCCAGAGACCAAAGTGTCCTGAATTTAAAGTGGCTAAAGAAAATTTTTCCATAAATCGTATAAGGGAGAAGGGGGGGATTAAACATAATAAAAAGGGCACAGTGTATGGACCTGCTGAGCCGTCCCCCACATAATAGGCAGAAATATACGCCCTAGGCGATCGCCTACTTCTGCCTATCCATCGTCCCGACCCTGCCAGGGAGCACGGGGGTGGGATAAACACAATAGAAGCACAGTGTATGGAGCTGCTGAGCTAGCTCCATACCTGCGCTCCCCTCATCATAGGCAGAAATAGGCACCCTAGGCGAATGCCTACTTCTGCCTACCCATCGTCCCGGCCCTGGTAGTAGTCCTAAGAGGACACAGTCACAGCGGGGTTTTTGCATAGCTTGGTACTTATCTCATTCCACTCTTCTATATTTAATAGCTATCACATAAAAACATATCTATTAGAGGTTAAGGTGCTGTTCACACTGAGGTGCATCTCATACTTCAGTCTAAATTAACAGGAAGTATATAATGCATCACAATGCCCTCTTCTTCCCTTTATATAGTGGACACGGTGATGAAACCCATTATAAGACAATAGGCTCTGTCAGGTGGCAACAACCTTATTACTATACATACAGATAGCACACCAATTACGTTCTTGAAGCAGGAGCCCACATCTACTGCAACCAGTGAAAAAAAAAATAATATCTAGATGCAAGTGCCCAAAAATGATTTAGTATTTATGCCCCTTCTAGAGCCCTCAACAGAATTTGCCAACAGAAATGAATGAAAACTGTCTAGGTGTAAGACTTTCTTTGCTGCCCATAGCAACCAATCAGAGCTCCCCTTTAATTTTTTCAGAGCACTATATGAAATTAAAGGGGCGCTCTCGTTGTTATGGACAGCAAAGAAAGTCTTACACCTAGACAGTTTTCACATATGTCCCCCTTTGTCTTCCTCATGTATACTTATCTCATTACTGCATTAAAAAAATCAGCTTTACTGAAGTATCAGGTATAGCTGCTTCCCAGTGAAGTCTATGGAGAGGGGAGGGACGGGAGCAACTGCAGAGAGAGACAGCAGAGACAATGCTTCTTGTATTAATAATATCAGCAGCATGAAGGGCATTATACAACAGTAATGATCAATATAGCTGTGAATCCAGCACTGGGGTGAGCCAGTAAAACACTTACTAGAAGCAGCAGCATATATTTAAAGGGGTTGTCTCACTGCATTGATTCATCTTAACTCAGTCCTGTTTTCTTTGTTTCACTTTGAATTCAGGGGCGTGCTTTCTGGCTTCCACTAGGCTGCAGTAGAAGCCAGGTCTGTAGCTATAGCAACCAGTGCTGGCAGCCTATCGGGAGAGATCAAACAGGTTTGTAGCTATAGCGACCTGAGGAGCTGATGCAGCCCATACAAGAGGGGATATCTCAGAATATGTAGGACACTGTTAATGGACATTTATTATAAAGTGACTTGTTTTTGCAAGATCTTTAACATAAAAAGCAGCGATCCCTGTAGTGAGACAACCCCTTTAAGTCTGTGAATCACTCTCTCTGTCTTAGTAGCTGCATCTATTTCCTCTTCCCCTCCCCTCAGACTTTTATGGGCAGCAGCTGTAACAGGATCCAACAGTGACTTGATAATCTGTCCTCATCTTGGTCTATTTTAAGGGTGATTAAAGTGAGTAATTAGTGCAGTAAAGTAAAGAGAACTTACAGTGGAAAAAGATTCTTTACTTGTAATAAGATATACTGCAAAACGGTGGTGGAACTACTACCGTAGCAACTGCTATAGGGCCCGCCCAGCTGGCAATGAACAGCAACTGAAAGGGGTTGTCTCACTATATTGATTCATCTTTCATCAGTCCTTATTTCTTGGTTTTATTTTTAATTCACGGGCGTGTTTACTGGCTTCTACTGTAGCTATAGCAACCAGCACTGGCACCCTATCAGGAGAAATCAAACAGGTCTGTAGCTATAGCAACCAGCACTGGCACCCTATCAGGAGAAATCAAACAGGTCTGTAGTATGCGGACCTGAGGAGCTGATTTCAGCCCCATTTCAAGAGGGGATATTCAGAATTATGTAGGACATGTTAATGGACACATATTGCAAAGTGACTTGTTTTTGCAAGATCTTTAACATAAAAAGCAGCGACCCTTGTAGTGAGACAACCCCTTTAATTTTCACACCCCTGTTATAACATCCTGCTGCCTATCCTAGAGGGCCTGGACTGCCCATAGGGCAAACCGGGCATTTGCCGGCTCGGAGCCCCCCGGCGGGCCCCGGAGCCAGCACAGGGGCCGCAATGGTCGCATATGCGACCGTACCCCTGTGGCAGGGGACCGACAGGCCCCCTCGCTGCATGGCCGCCGCCTGCACACGAGGTGCAAGCCCGCAGCCAAAGGCTGAAAGCTGGGATCTATTGAATCCCGTTGTTCAGCTCCCCAGGAGGCCGCGGGGCAGGCGCGCGGATGTAATGACGTCATCGCGCGCCTGCTCCGCGGGGCCCCCCCTCGGGTGAGGTGGCCCGTCCGGACGGACGGGGAAGAAGAGGATGGAAACCAGGTGAGTAAGAGTTTTATTGTTTTTTTAAACTACTTACTGGCCCTGCCTTACTATATACTGCATCTGCCTGTTATATACTTTCCCCTGCCAGTTATATACTGCCTCTGCCCGCCTATATACTGCCTTGCCTACCTATAAAACTGCCTCGCCTGCCTATATCTGCTTCGCCTACCCTATTATGCCTTTTCCCTAGCCTATATACGCCTTCTTTGCCTTTTTATCCCTTGCTGGCTGTATACTCCCTCTGCCTCCAAATTTTATGCCCTGCCTTGGCTGTATACTGCTTTGCCATTTCCTTTATTACTGCCTCTGCAGCTTTATACGCCTCTCCCCTGCCTATATACTGCTTGCCAAGCTGTATACTGCTTGCCTGCCTTATATGCCTGTGCCTAGCATTTTTACGCATCTCCCTACCTATATATGCTCTGCCTAGCCTATAAAATGCCTCTGGCTGTCTGTTATGATCTGCCTGCCTTTTATACTGCTTCCCCTACTTATAGCCTCTGCCTGCCTATATACTGCCTTGCCTAGCGGGGTTTACTGCCTCTCCCTAGCTATTACTGCCTCTCCCCTAGCCTATATACTGCATTGCCAGCAAAATTACTGCCCGCCGGGCTGTTTTCTGCCTCCCCTAGCTATATACTCCCTCGCCTACCTATATATACCTATGCCAGCCTTTTTTACTCCCCCTGCCGGCTGTTCTGCCCTCCCCTAGCCTTTTTATCTGCTCTGCCTGCCTATTACTCCTCTGCCTCCCTTATTACTCCCTCGTGTCTATATAGCCTCTTTTCCCTATTTTACTGCCCCTCCCGGTGTTTGTTTTGCCTAGCCTATATACTCCCTCTCCCCTAGCCTTATATGCCTGCTGGCTTTTTATTCCCTCTGCCTAGCCATATATCCCTCTGCCTAGCCTATATACAGCCTCTCCCTAGCCTATATATGCTCCTGCCTGTTGTTACTCCTCGCCTACCCTATATATGCTTGCCTGCCTATATACTCCCCTCTGCCTACCTATTACTCCCTTTTCCCTACCCCTATTTTTATGCCCTGCCTAGCTTATACTGCCCTCCTGGCCTATATATGCCCCTCCTGGCTGATATCCTCTGCAGTCTTATACTCCCTCTGCCTGCCTATTACTCCCCCTGCCTGGCTGTATATGCTTTCCCCTACCCTATTCTGCCTCTGCTAGCCTATATACTGCCCCGCCTGGCTTTTTACTGCCTCTCCCTCCCTAATATGCCTCTGGCCTCCCTATTTGCTCTGCTAGCCTATTACTGTCCTGCCTGTTGTATACTGCCTCTCCCTACCCTTTTATTCCTCTGCCTAGCTATATAGCCTTGTACCCTTTTACTGCCTCTACTCCCTATATACCCCCCTGCCTGGCCTATATACTGCCCCTCCCTACCCCAAATTTTACTGCCTTGCCTAGCTATTACCCCCCCCTGCCGGGCTTATACTGCCCCTGCCTAGCCTTATATGGTAGTTAAACTCCCCCTTTGTGGCTTTCCGCCTTCTAGCCTATTTTCCCCGGGGCCTGCTTTTATTGTGATCTGTTTCGCCTCTTAGCCTATATACTGCCTTGCCTACCCTATATACTCCCTCTGCCAACCTTATATAGCCTCTGCAGTCTATATACTGCCTTGCCTACCTATATATGCCTTGCCTGCCTTTACTGCCCCCTCCCTGGCTTTTTAACTGCTTCTGCCTAGCCTATTTTACGCCCTTTGCCTAGGGTTTTACGCCTCTCCCTGCCTATATAATCCCCCGTGCTGTTTACTGCCTCTGCTAGCCCTATATACTGCCTTGCCTAGCTATATATGCCTTCCCTAGCCTTATTGTCCTGCCTGTTTTTATATCCCTTGCCTCCCCTTAATACTGCCTATGCCAGCCAAAATTACTCCCTTCCCTACCTTTTAAAATGCCTTCCCTACCCATATTTGCTTCCCTACCCCTATTATCCCTTTCCCCTAGCCTATATACTGCCCCTGCCTGGCGTATCTCCCTTCCCTACCCCTATATCTGCCTCTCCTAGGTTTAAATATGCCTTCCCTCCCCTATTACTGCCTCTGCCTAGCCTATATAGCCTCTCCCTGCCTATATATCCCCCTGCGGTTATATGCCTTGCCTGCCTATTTTTACTGCTTCCCCAGGCTATAACCCCCCCCTGCCTCTATTTACTGCCCGCCTGGCTGTATTGCCTTGGCCTAGCCTATATACTCCTCTGCCTACCTTTTTTCTCCCTCTCCCCTGTCGTATACTGCTCTGCCCCCCCATTACTCCCTCTGCCTACCTATATACTGCTCTGCCTACCTATATACTGCCTTCCCTACCCTATAACTGCCTCTGCTACCCTTTTCTGCCCTCCCTGGCTGTTTACTGCCTTGCCTAGCTATATATGCCCTGCCTACCCAAAATTATGCCTTGCCTAGCCTAATTTTTGCCTTGCCTACCCTTATATCCCCTTTCCCTTCCCCTATTACTGCCTCGCCTAGCCATATCTGCCCTCCCTGGCTGTTTTCCCCTCTGCCTACCTAATAACTGCCTTGCCAAACCTTTTTTATGCCTCTGCCTACCCTTTATATGCCTCTCCCTACCCTATTACTGCCCTGCTGGCTGTATACTGCCTCTGCCTCCCTTATACTGCCTTTGTAGCCTTTATGCCTCTGCAGCCTATATCTCCCCCCTCCCTGGTGTATATGCCTCGCCTAGTATATACGCCTTCCCTAGCCTTATATCCCCTCTCCCTGGCTATTATATGCCCTCCCTGGTTATAATCCCCTGCCTATCAAATTGCCCTACCTGGCTATTTTCGCCCCTGCCTCCTCTAAGGGGCCCCCTGCCGGTATATACTGCCCTCCTACCTTTTAAAGTGGCCCTGCCGGCTTATACTGCCCTGCTACCTTTAAAGGGGGGCCCTGCCGGCTATATATCCCCCTCCCTCGCTTTTATACTGCCCCTCCCTGGCTATTATGCCCTGCCTGCCTTGTGGCCTTCCTGGCTATATTCCCCCCTGCCTGCCTCTGTGGCCCTCCCTGGCTATTTAATGCCCCTGCCTCCCCCTAAAAGTTGCCCTCCCTCCCTATTTAAATGGAACCCCCGGTACATACTGGCCCGACTGTAATTACCCCCCTGGCCCTACCTGGCAAATTTTCTGGCCCTCCCGGTGGTTATGGGGGCCCCCAGCCCCTGGCATTTACTGGGGGCCCCCCCAGTCCCTGGCTAGTTAGGGGGCGCCCCGAAACCTGGCTAGTTACAGGGGTAGGCCCCCTGTTACCCACCAAATTAAAAGGGGAAGGCCCCCGTTTTCCTACCTAAAGGGGGTTTTTCCCATTTACATGCCCTTATTGACATTTTTTTTAATTTTTAATTTTAGGGTCTAACTACGATGTTTGGGGAATTGATGTGAAAGTGCTGGAAGAGAGAGGGCTAAGATGTATTTGTGGTAAATTTACAGGGCGGTGATTGGGCCACTGAAGAAGCATTGGGATGCTTTTTGGGGAAAGGAGAAAAAATGGAAGGGAACAAATCATCCCCGGGAAGGACATCAAAAAGGAGGTTTGGGCCAGATGGAGTTTTAAAAAGGAGAAGAGAAAAAACTCCTAGAGGACGTCTCCTGTGAGTCCCTGCTGTCGGGGTATTTTATTCTGTGTTTAATCGTGCTGTATTCTTTTGTGGTGACCTGGCTACTGGGGATGTGATTGGGGGGGTTGTAGGTTTTGTTTGGGGTTATGTAGTGTCAGTTTTGGGGTTGTCCTGATTGTAAAGCAAGGCAACCTCTCTGTGATGGGGGGTTTTCTGCACCAATTTTTTTTTTTCTTGCTTGTGTTTAGGCTGCTCTCGCACGGAGCGGTTTTGGTGCATTTTTTGATGTGTTTTTTGTGCAGAAATGTTCAGCATTAACTGCTCTGCCTTTCTGCACAAAACCGCAGCAAAAACATCAAAAAGGCACCTAAAGTGCTCCGTGGGAAAGCAGCTTTATAGTGGAGTTTATTTGAGAAAGTAGCGATGTGCGAGAACAAGGGGAATTTTTTAAGCGGATATTGGATGTGGGCTGCTGGGGGCTTAGTGCCAGGGCTGATTTTTATTCCCAGTTCGGCCCTGGCCCGCATCCTGTGGCAGGTCAACAATAAGTTACTGTAATCTACCATTCACTGCTGGCCAGGCCCTTTCCCTAACTACAAACACTTACCAATACCTCTTAATAATAGTCATGCATCTAAAAGTTTGCTATGGGGCCCAGGCTTCTCCAGTTATGCCCCCAATTACAAACCTTTCTGTAGACATAAGAGTAGAACAAAAGCTTTGACTCTGTCGAGAAGACCTTTTTTGCCAACTCTGAAGGCCAACTCTCCCTTTTTTGCCCAGTTCTTGATTGTCAAATGAACCTCCCAAGCAGCAGAGGGGAATAGGTTGTGAGAATGGATAGTGCATCTATATGATATGACAATAATAGGATCAACCCTCACAGAGGAAGCTACAAACCCACCAGAACTTAGATCTAAGGGTCACCTGGGACATCCTTCTTTTCTATAATACAATATGTGTATAAAAGTGAAAAAAAAATAAGCAGCTTGAATCAAAAAGTTATTTTCTACTCTTCAAACAGCACGTTTTTGTTAGAGTGATAAAGCCCTGACTGGCCATACGTTCCCCACTCATCTCTCTTCTCACTCCGATAGCTCACGTGCCTTCTAATAAAGCAGTGAAGGTTGCTTTGCATTTTTCTGTTTCCCCCCATGATGACACAAGGGGACACATGGGGCTTATTCCTGACGAGGACTGAGTCTGTAAACACACCTACCCAAAAGAGCAAACGAACCCCCAAATTTAAGGTTTAAATTAAGAAGAGATGATCAGGACGGATGACGCGGCTCGTCAGAGAAAAAGTCACCGAGTGAGGCAGCGGGCGCTGGAATTCAATCCGTGCTCATTAAATCCTGCATAGTGACACGCAATGAAAGGGACGCGCCAACCGGCATCCCTTCTTCTCCAAAAACAGTCGCTAACAAGCACTTAACCCTTTCTGGCATGCTATGAAAGAAACGGCTTTCTCTCAGAAATGGAGTAGACTTCAGACTTGATTTTTTTTCGCGTCCAATAGGCTCTCTGATGGTGTTAACTGCAGAAATTAACCTAAGCTACGGGCTGCATGGCGCTTTCAGCTTAATAGGAGGTCCCTCTGATAATGTGTATTTTGGCTGCATGTTGTGCCTCAATAATATTCATACGGTAATCAGGTCTGGAATCTGAAACATTTTTGGCCTAACTGTAAGAAGGATATTTGAATATCTATATCAAGACCCCTTCTCCCCTCTCCTCAGACTTCTATTGGCAGCAGCTGTAACAGTATCCATCAGTGACTTCATAATCTGTCCTCATCTTGGTCTATATATCATGCTGCTGATATTATTAATGCACACAACATTGTCTCTGCTGTCTCTCTCTGCAGTTGCTCCTGTCCCTCCCCTCTCCATAGACGTCACTATCTGTGAATCACTCTCTCTCGCTATTTGTAGCTGCATCTACTTCCTCCTCCCCTCTCCTCAGACTTCTATGGGCAGCAGCTGTAACAGTATACAACAGTGACTTCATAATCTGTCCTCCTCTTGGTCTACAGACCATGCTGCTGATATTAATGCACACAACATTGTCTCTGCTGTCTCTCTCTGCAGTTGCTCCCGTCCCTCCCCTCTCCATAGAAGTCACTATCTGTGAATCACTCTCTCTCGCTATTTGTAGCTGCATCTACTTCCTCCTCCCCTCTCCTCAGACTTCTATGGGCAGCAGCTGTAACAGTATCCAACAGTGACTTGATAATCTGTCCTCATCTTGGTCTATATATCATGCTGCTGATATTATTAATGCACACAACATTGTCTCTGCTGTCTCTCTCTGCAGTTGCTCCCGTCCCTCCCCTCTCCATAGACGTCACTGTCTGTGAATCACTCTCTCTTGCTATTTGTAACTGCATCTACTTCCTCCTCCCCTCTCCTCAGACTTCTATGGGCAGCAGCTGTAACAGTATCCAACAGTGACTTGATAATCTGTCCTCATCTTGGTCTATTTTAAGGTTAATTAAAGTGAGTGATTAGTGCAGAAAGCAGGGGTAAAGTGAAGAGATCCTACAGTGGAAAAGATTCTTTATATGTAATAAGATATACTGAAAAACGGTGGTGGAACTACCGCCGTAGCAGCTGCTATGGGGCCCGCTGTCACTAGGGGGCCCAGCTGGCAATGAAGAGCATCTTAATTTTCTCTGCTGGCCACTCAAACATATGCTGCTGCTTCTACTAAATGTTTTTACTGGCTCACCCCAGTGATGGATTTACAGCTATACTAGTCATTACTGCTATATAATGCCCTTCTTGCTGCTGATATTATTAATGCACACAACATTGTCTCTGCTGTCTCTCTCTGCAGTTGCTCCCATCCCTCCCCTCTCCATAGACGTCACTGTCTGTGAATCACTCTCTCTCACTATTTGTAGCTGCATCTACTTCCTCCTCCCCTCTCCTCAGATTTCTATTGGCAGCAGCTGTAACAGTATCCAACAGTGACTTGTTAATCTGTCCTCATCTTGGTCTATTTTAAGGTTGATTAAAGTGAGGGATTAGTGCAGAAAACAGGGGTAAAGTGAAGAGATCCTACAGTGGAAAAAGATTCTTTACATGTAATAAGATATACTGCAAAATGGTGGTGGAACTACTACCGTAGCAACTGCTATGGGGCCGCCATCACTAGGGGGTCCAGCTGGCAATGAAGAACAACTTAATTTTCACTTCTGGCCAGACCCTGTCATAACATCCTGTTGCCTGTCCTAGGGGGCCCATCTGGCAATGCCGGACAGCATCATGTTGCTGGGCTAGCAATGAACAATAAGTTACTGTAACTTACCATTCACCATATCAAGACCCCTCCTCAACCATCATCTTCATGGTACTGCTTTTTTGGACATGGCAGAAGAGACTTTGGCCATCCTCAGACTCCAGGGTTTGGGTTTAAGTACAAACCTTTCAACCTCTATGGCTCCGTTAACTGGACCCAGAGCAACATGACCCAATAGGTGGTTAATTTTTAAGAATTTTGCCTAACTATCCAAATATTGACTGGCTTCATAAAGAAAGCTAAAGTGCTCACTTAAACAGTGCCCCTATGAGTGTCAACCAGTGTCAAGACGAATGCCCACCTTTGCCAAGCTGGTGGCTAATGTGCTCCTTATGGCACAAAGTGATCAGACTTTCATCTGCCATGTGCTATGATGCTGGTGCCTTCTTATGCATGCTTGGACTAGGCCATAGGGAAGCAGGGGAAATCCCCATGTGGGTCTCTGGGTATGGTGCGCTCCTGAGCATGGCAGCTTGGGACTACTTTTCAGAGAGAGAGAGAGGCAGAAAGCAAGAGTCATGTGCAGTATGTACAGTCAAGTACAATAGCTGTAAAATGGGCCCAAAACATCTACTCCACTGGTGGGCCCTAAGAATCAATTCCGTTGGAGGGCCCAAAGGGATTCTTAAACACCTCAGTGGGCGGGTCCTAAGAATCAAATCCATTGGAGGGCCTGAAGGATTAACTCCACTGGTGGGCCCTAAGAATCAGTTCCATTGGAGGGCCTGAAGGATTAACTCCACTGGTGGGCCCTAAGAATCAATTCCATTGGTGGGCCTGAAGGATTAATACCACTGTTGGGTCCTAAGAGTCAATTCCATTGGTGGGCCTGAAGGATTAACTACACTGGTGGGCCCTAAGAATCAGTTCCATTGGAGGGCCCGAAGGATTAACACCACTGGTGGGCCCTAAGAATCAATTCCATTGGAGGGCACGTAGGATTAACTCCACTGGTGGGCCCTAAGAATCAATTCCGTTGGAGGACCTGAAGGATTAACTCCACTGGTGGGCCCTAAGAATCAATTCCATTTGAGGGCCCAAAGGATTAACTCCAGTGGTGGGAACTAAGAATCAATTCCATTGGAGGGCCTGAAGGATTAACTCCACTGGTGGGCCCTAAGAATCAATTCCGTTGGAGGGCCCGAAGCATTAACTCCAGTGGCGGGTCCTAAGAATCAATTCCATTGGAGGGCCCGAAGGATTAACTCCAGTGGCGGGTCCTAAGAATCAATTCCATTGGTGGGCCCGAAGGATTAACTCCAGTGGTGGACCCTAAGAATCAATTCCGTTGGAGGGCCCGAAGCATTAACTCCAGTGGAGCGGTCTAAGAATCAATTTCATTGGTGGGCCTGAAGGATTAACACCACTGGTGGGCCCTAAGAATCAATTCCATTGTTAGGACGGAAGGATTAACTACACTGGTGGGCCCTAAGAATCAATTCCATTGGTGGGCCTGAAGAGATTAAACTTTACATTGGTGGGCCCTAAATAACCCCAGTTGCCAAGTTTTGGAGGGCCAGTAACCCAATTAGACTTCCAGGGGTAGGTGGGCCCTAAGAATCAATTCCATTGGAGGGCCCGAAGGATTAACTCCACCAGTAGGCCCGAGGCACCCCTGTTCTGACATGACAGAGGACCCATAAGCCAGGACCCCCTAAAAAATGCCATTGGCTGCTCCTATTAATAGTGTCAGCCACACTGCTGCCATAAGCAGAGTCACGCTGTGTGCTACAAAAAACAGCCTCCAAAAAAGAAAGAGGAATTATTTTCAGCATCCAATGTAAAAAATAAGAATAAATAAAATATTTTTTTTTTATTAAGTACAATTAAAAATAGAACTATATGCTTATCGTCTCATATCCTGCTGACGCGTTTCAAGCCTCCGGGGCTCTTAGACTTAGTGAGGACTAATGTAAACCAAAAATCTAAAACCAAACATGTCAGAAGTGGTTCCGGAGGAAAATTTAAACTCTAACCAGCATGAAAACAGTGCCAGCAGAGTGCCTTCATAAGTAGTGCCTGCTATAGCAGTGGCTTTCAAAGGGCCCCATACGAACTGAGCCAGCCTTAGTTTCCCCATAACCTTGTAAACCAGAGTGCCACCATAAATAGTGCCAGTGGGAGTGACTGCATTAACAGTGTTTGCCAAAGTATTCCTATGAACTGTGCCAGAGTGTCTCCATAACCAGTGTAAATCAGAGTGCCTACATAACATGTGCCAGTAGGAGTGCCTGTAATAACATTGTCCTCATCAACAGTACCAGCCAAGGTGTCCTAATAACCAGTGTTAATAAGAGTGCTTCCATAAGCATTGTTGGATGGTGTGCCAGCATTAAGTGTCACCCAGAGTGCCCTCATGAGCAGTGCCAGCCAGAGGGTCTCCATGCACTGTACTATCCTGAATGAAATCCCCCATGAAATAAGCAGCGCCATTTTTTAGTGTGTCCTCATAAACAATGTAAACCAGAGTGCTTCCATAAGCAGTGTTCACTGGTGTGCCAGCATTAAGGGCGGCATGTATGAACGAGGCTGTGTCAGATATCTGCCGTCTTTTCAGCCTGATATCAGGCGCAGCCCCGTTTGCTACATTTTTAAATGGCCCGCACGCAATTATTAGGCGCATTATAGAGCGCCCACGGCACTTTGTAATGCGCCAGATTTCGGGGCGGGGCGCACTAGAACCATACGAAGCTATAGATTTATAGCTGCAATAAGGCAATTTCAGGCGCATTACTGCTGGAACAGGTAGAGCACTTTCAAAGTGGTTTACCTGAGCCAGAAGTGTCGTACAAGCGCTAGAATGCGCCTGATTTATGACTAGGCTATTTTTATGTGCATGAAATTTGCCATTTAAACGCCAAATTTCATACATGCCGCCCAAAGTGTCACCCATAGTGCCCTCATGAGCAATGCCAGCCAGAGGGTCTCCATGCACTGTACTATCCTGAATGCCCCCATGAAATAAGCAGCGCCATTTAATGTGTCCTCATAAACAATGTAAACCAGAGTGCTTCCATAAGGAGTGTTCACTGGTGTGCAAGCATTACCAGTGTCATCCAGAGTGCCCCCATGAAATGAGCAGTGCTAGCTATATGTGACCCACCTAAATCAATGGCGGTGTATTCCTCATAGTTGAGCAGTGTCCATGACAAGAGTGACTGTACATTAAACTGTGACCATACTGCCCAGTGTGTCCCCATTACCAGTGCCAACCCGAGTACTTCTATAAGCAGTCCTAGTGGAAGCTCTTGCATTAACAATGCCACACACTGCACTAATGAAATAGGAAGATGGCTGCTGATGTGCTGCACTGAAATATCCCATACATTTAATGTGTATCTAGGCGGGTACAGGTAGAGGTGACGTGCCAAGAGTATATTACTCAACACAGCAGTACAGAGCATTTTATATAATGGTGGAGAGTGATAGTTTGCTGCAGAAGTAATATTTTGTGTCTTAAAATGTGTAAAATCCTTTCAAGTGTGTTATTCAATCTCCTTTTTTCCTTTTGTGTTATATATTTTCCAAAGCAGAAATGTCTAAATTATATGGATGCTTCGGATGAGTATAATCTCATGTCAGTGCTAGTAACTGCAAGAAGACTAAACTACATGTGCTAAATAAGAAGAAATTAAAATATAAAGTGTAATTATATGGTGTTGCATGACTTATGAGGGTTGTATGATATTAGTGAATCGAAACATACATAGCTTGCTGAAACAGCGCCACTCTTGTCTGTGAGCAGTGTCTAGTACTACAGCTCAGCCTCAGTCACTTGAATATTATAATACCAAATGCATCCTAATACTACATTGGATGCTTGATAGAAACATAAACATATGAAACAATGAAAATATACCCTCTATGAATTCTATGGTTTTATTTTATGTATTCAGAAATAATAAAAAAATCTGGTTCCATAGAAGGTCTTAGAATTAGGTTAATACAACCTCAGCTAAACAATACACAAGAGATTACACTGTGTCATAATTCACACAAACTAGACCAAAATACACCAGTGTGTAAAAAATAAAGTATACCGTTACTGCTTCCATTAAGAGGATATGTCTCAGTCACATACTACTAATCAAATGTCCTTGATTAACTGATCACTGGTAAGTGTAACCACATCCATAAATGCAAAATTTTGGGCATTTTGCTATCTTGAGCATTCAGTCGTGTTTTAACACAATGCCAAGGAGAAAAGACATCAGCAATAATCTTAAAGAAGCAATTGATGCTGCGTAACAGTCTGGAAAGAGTGGTAAAACCATGTCACAGCAATCTGAAGTCCATTATTCACAGTGAAAAGAGTATTCACATGTGGAATACATTCAAGACTGCTAAAAAATTCCTAGACATGGAATTTCTAAATATATACACAATTTTGCGAGAGTATTAAAATTCTTCACTGTGACAACTTTGACAACTATGATTTCTATATCATCATTTTCATATCAGAACAAAAAAATATGATCTTCAGCTCTAAAAACCTCATAGTGCATTAGGCTCTCCGTGTAGTCTGGTAAAAGTGAACAAAAATTACAGCAAAAATTTAAATTTTACTAAGGTTAGCCTAACGTTTTTTGTTGTGTTTTTCAACTGTTTCAAAAATACATGCAAAAAAATGCATGTGTTTTTGACAAACTTACAATTGGAATACAATAATGGGTTAATTACGAAACATACAGTTTTCATAGCCGAATGCGTCTTTGGTTCATTCAGTTAAAGCAACATGTGACCCCTGCCTTATCTAAATCCATGTTGCCCTTACAGTGGGTACGGAAAGTATTCTGACCCCTTTACATTTTTTCGCTCTTTGTTTCATTGCAGCCATTTGGTAAGATCAAAAAAGTTCATTTTTTTGGCTCATTAATGTACACTCCCCACATTTTGAAAGAAAAAAACCCCCAGAACTGTAGATATTTTTAAAAATTTATTAAACAAGAAGAACTGAAATATCACATGGTCTTAAGTATTCAGCCCCTCTGTTCAGTATTGAGTAGAAGCACCTTTTGAGCTAGTACAGCCATGAGGCTTCTTGGGAATGATGCAACAAGTTTTTCATACCTGGATTTAGGGATCCTCTGCCTCTTCCTTGCAGATCCTCTCCAGTTCCCTTAGGTTGGATGGTGAATGTTGGTGGACGCCATTTTCAAGTCTCTCCAGAAATGCTCAATTGGGTTGCGGTCACGGCTCTGGCTGGGCCGGTCAGGAATGGGCACAGAGTTGTCCTGAAGCCGCTGCTTTCTTATTTTAGCTGTGTGCTTAGGGTCATTGTCTTGCTGGAAGATGAACCTTCGGCCCAGTCTGAGGTCCAGAGTGTCTGGAAGAGGTTTTCATCCAGGATATCTCTGTACTTGGCCGCATTCATCTTTCCTTCAATTACAACCAGTCGTCCTGTCCCTGCAGCTGAAAAACACCTCCATAGCATGATGCTGCCACCACCATGTGTCACTGTTGGGATTGTATTGGGCAGGTGATGAGCAGGGCCTGGTTTTCTCCACCGCTTACAATTAACACCAAAAAGTTAAATCTTCATCTCAGACCAGAGAATCTTATTTCTCATAGTCTGGGAGACCTTCATGTGCTTTTTTACAAACTGTCTGCGGCTTTCCTATGTCTTGCACTGAGGAGAGGCTTTCGTCTGCGGCTTTCCTATGTCTTGCACTGAGGAGAGTCTTCCATCTGCGGCTTTCCTAGGTCTTGCACTGAGCAGAAGCTTCCATCTGCGGCTTTCATGTATCTTGCACTGAGGAGAGGCTTCCGTCTGCGGCTTTCATGTATTTTGCACTGCAGAAAGGCTTCCGTCTGCGACTTTCCTATGTCTTGCACTGAGGAAAGGCTTCCGTCTGCGACTTTCCTATGTCTTGCACTAAGGAGAGGCTTCCGTCTGCGGCTTACCTATGTCTTACACTGAGGAGAGGCTTCCTTCTGCGGCTTTCCTATGTCTTGCACTGAGGAGAGGCTTCCGTCTGCGGCTTTCTATGTCTTGCACTGAGGAGAGGCTTCCGTCTGCGCTTTCCTATGTCTTGCACTGAGAGAGGCTTCCGTCTGCGGCTTTTCTATGTCTTGCACTGAGGAGAGGCTTCCGTCTGCGGCTTTTCTATGTCTTGCACTGAGGAGAGGCTTCCATCTGCGGCTTTCCTATGTCTTGCACTGAGGAGAGGCTTCCGTCTGCGGCTTTCCTATGTCTCGCACTGAGGAGAGGCTTCCGTCTGCGGCTTTCCTATGTCTCGCACTGAGGAGAGGCTTCCGTCGGCCGCACTCTGCCATAAAGCCCCGGCTGGTGGAGGCTGCAGCGATAGTTGACTTTGTGGAACTTTCTCCCATTTCCCTCCTGCATCTCTGGAGCTCAGCCACAGTGATCTTGGGGTTCTTCTTTAGCTCTCTCACCAAGGCTCTTCTCCCACAATTGCTTAGTTTGGCATGACGGCCAGGTCGAGGAAGAGTTGTGGTCGTCCCAAACTTCTTCCATTTAAGGATTATAGAGACCACTGTGCTCTTAGGAACCTTGAGTGCTGCAGAAATTCTTCTGTAACCTTGGCCAGATCTGTGCCTTGCCACAATTCTGTCTCTGAGCTCCTTGGCAAATTCCTTAGACCTCATGGTTTTTATGTGCTCTGACATGCACTGTGAGCTTTGAGGTCTTATATAGACAGGTGCGTGCCTTTCCTAATCAAGTCCAATCTGTTAAATTAAACACAGCTGGACTCCAATGAAGGAGTAGCACCATCTTAAGGAGGATCAGAAGGAAATGGACAGCATGTGAGTTAAATATGAGTGTCACAGCAAAGGGTCTGAATACTTAGGACCAGGTGATATTTCAGTTTTTCTTGTTTTATAAATTTGCAAAAATATCTACATTTCTGTTTCTTTTTTCTTTCAAGATGGGGGAGGGGTGCAGACTGTACATTAATGAGCAAAAAAATGAACTTTTTGGATCTTACCAAATGGCTGCAATGAAACAAAGAGTGAAAAATTTAAAGGGGTCTGAACACTTTCTGCACCCGCTGTAAGTCAATCCAATTTACATTTCCACCTAGCTTTTTTCATTTATCCTTAGATCTGAGGAAGACTGCTAACACAAAGCTGCCTTCTTATCCCTGTATGCCCAAATTATTATAATACCAAAATGCACAAACTCGACTGATTCCATACTTTCCTACCATCGCTGCATCTTATCTACACATCAGATAACTTTTTTTTTAACATTTCTGGAGATTTAAAAAAGAAAAGAAAAAAACAACGAAAAGAGACTGTAGAGGTGTTAAAAGAAAAATATTTTGTGTTATCTTTCAAACCAGTCAGCCATGCAGTGAAAGAAAATATTTCAGAAATACAAAACAGCAGCTACAGAAAGGACTGGAACAGAATAAAGAGAGCACAAACAGGCGGAATGCAACGTAAAGGCTCAAACACAAGATCAGCTATTCAGGAAAACCATCTCCAAATATCTGAGCTGGACTCTGCAATGCAGCATCAATCAGCAACAACACAGCAATCATATCTGACCCAACTGCATTCAGAGACTGACTTTTTATAACAGAAATGAGGCTTGTTGGAAATGCTGGCCCCATCTAGAAGCCACAAAACCAAAACATTACTTAGTGCTACAGCCTGAGACACGGATAATAGGACGGTTAAGCTACCCACTTTACATCTGCTTTAAAGAATCTGTCCAGTAGAGAAAAAAATGTTAGAAGCAATCTCACTCCCATAATTCAGCACTTTTGTAATGTATAGTCATTACATTTTCTCTGAGCTTTCTGTGGTTGTACACACAGGAAACAGCTCTGTGTCCAGCCCAGGAGATCAGGTGACCAAAGGTATCTAGCTTGTATACATGGCAGTCTTTGAAACCTCACCAGTTTTATCCTGCCTCATAATGCTTTCAACTTGAGGCAGAAAACAGGAGGGGATACTTAAAATGAGACCTGGAAGAGGAAGACAAGTGCTACAAAAGGATAATGTCTGCTCTGTTCCAGCCCAGGAGATCAGGTGACCAAAGGTATCTAGCTTGTATACATGGCAGCCTTTGAAACTTCACCAGTTTGATCCTGCCTCATAATATGCTTTCAACATGAGGCAGAAAACAGGAGAGTATAATTAAAATGAGACCGGGGAGGAGGAAGATGAACTGCTGCAAAGCATAATGGTCTGCTCTGTGTCCAGGCCAGGAGATCAAGTGACCAAAGGTATCTAGCTTGTATACATGGCAGCCTTTGAAACTTCACCAGTTTGATCCTGCCTCATAATATGCTTTCAACATGAGGCAGAAAACAGGAGAGTATAATTAAAATGAGACCGGGGAGGAGGAAGACGAACTGCTGCAAAGCATAATGGTCTGCTCTGTGTCCAGCCCAGGAGATCAAGTGACCAAAGGTATCTAGCTTGTAAATATGGCAGCCTTTGAAACTTCACCAGTTTGATCCTGCCTCATAATGCTTTCAAGATGAGGCAGAAAACAGGAGGGGATACTTAAAATGAGACTGGGGAAGAGGAAGACAAACTGCTACAAAGGATAATGGTCTGCTCTGTGTCCAGCCCAGGAGATCAGGTGACCAAAGGCATGTAGCTACATGGCAGCCTTTGAAGCCTCACCAGTTTGATCCTGCCTCATAATGCTTTCAAGATGAAGCAGAAAACAGGAGGGTATACTTAAAATGAGACTTGGGAGCAGGAAGACAAACTGCTACAAAGGATAATGGTCTGCTCTGTGTCCAGCCCAGTCATACAGGTGACCAAAGGTATCTAGCTTGTATACATGGCAGCCTTTGAATCTTCACCAGTTTGACCCTGCCTCACAATGCTTTCAACATGAGACAGAAAACAGGAGGGTGTGCTTAAAATGAGACTGGGGATGAGGAAGACAAACTGCTACAAAGGATAATGGTCTGCTCTGTGTCCAGCTCAGGAGATCAGGTGACCAAAGGTATCTAGCTTGTATACATGGCAGCCTTTGAAACCTCACCAGTTTGATCCTGTCTTACCATGCTTTCAACATGAGACAGAAAACAGGAGGGCATACTTAAAATGAGACAGGGGAGGAGGACGACGAACAGCTGCAAACAATAATGGTCTGCTCTGTGTCCAGCCCAGGAGATCAAGTGACCAAAGGTATCTAGCTTGTATACATGGCAGCCCTTGAAACCTCACCAGTTTGATTCTGCCTCATAATGCTTTCAAGATGAGGCAGAAAACAGGAGGGGATACTTAAAATGAGACTGGGGAGGAGGAAGACAAAGTGCTATAAAGGATAATGGGAATTTTATTTTTAAGAGCAAACAGAAACAGTCTTAAAAATAAAATACTGATGCTCACCTGTAAAAAGGGAGTCTAGAAGGCTTTATGTAGCACAGGAACAGCAGAAATTACATAGTTTGTAAGGCCGAAAAAGGACAGATGTTCATCTAGTTCAGCCTATTGTGCTATAGTGTTGATCCAGAGGAAGGCAAAAATCCTCTTAGGGTAGAAGCCGATTCTCCTCATTTTAGGGAAAAAATGCCTTCCTGACTCCAATCTGGCAATATGACCAGAAAAAAAATAAATTGTGGATGAATGAAGACTCAGGTTCGCAATTATTTTTTTTTTCCTTTGCATCTATTGATACAAACAACTTATACAAATATTTTATTCATTTACACTGAGAAAATAAAATATAAAATTTTTTTGAAAATATTTCTTTCCTATCACCCTCCTTGTGATGAATCAACATTTCTGAAGGGATTAGCAGAACTGTTGTGCATGCCAACCCCAGAAAACCAATGGTGGATTATACTTGGATATCTCAATGCTTGACTATAATAACTGCCCCTCTTAGTTTGGAAAAGCACTAGTTAGAACCATGGATGAACTCAGCTTCTCAAAGGCAGTCTACTAAGTTACTTAAAAAGGGTCACTGTCATGATTGTGCCTGACAGACCCCTAGCTTTGAGCCTTGGTTGCCGGCCACGGCCGTTGCAACAAATACTGTGGTTTTGACCATAGTTTCTTTATATTTGTTTTCACCAGTGTGATCACTGTCATACTCTGCTCTGTTAATTGATTCCTTGCCAACACCCATAGTCAGTGTCCTCCAGCACTCGGCTAGTTAACTTATTTCCTTGCAAGTCTTTTTGATTGACAGCCTAGTATTCCAACCCAGTCTTTTGTTGCTTCCACCTATCACCTCTGTTCTTTGGTCTTTAAGAAAAGGGTTCCTGTTAGGGACAGTCAGGGGTGCACAAGAAGACACAGACGGAGTGAGGCCCTGACGCTGGTCCCGACCCCTGTCAATCCCTCTTGAGGTACCCGACTCCTTAGTAGGTCGGCCCCAAGCAGAAGACTGAGCACTACTCTGAGCAAAGTGAGACACAGGACGCAGACAAACAAACAGAGAACAATCAGGGGAAGTCAGACAGGCAAGGTCGGCAACAAACAGGTAACGCAGTATAGAAACGGGTGACAGGAGAATAACCAGAGTCCAAGCCAAGGTCCAAAAACACAGAAGGATCCAATAAGAAAACAGGCAAACTATAGACAGAGATGAAACCATATAGCAGGCAAGGAAGAGAGGAAGCTGAGTCCTTATATAGGGAACAGGAGAAGGTAGAGCAGAGGTGATAGGTGAATAGAAATGTGCATCAAAAAAGGAACAGGTTAACCTAACAAGTACTGGAAGATTCCTGGCCACAGGCATTGGCCAGGAATCAAATAAGCAAACAGAGCTAGAAAACAGAGTTCACACTGGGAAAGGTATCATGGCCGAAGCCGCGGCTTTGGTCGCAGCGGCCGTGGCCGGCAACCAGAGTCAGTTGCAGAGGGTCTGCCAGGAACAATCATGACAGGTTCCTGTGCCATTTCTCCTTGCCTGCTATACTGGTTACCTTTTGTGCCTGTAAGCTAGCCTGTTACTTTTTCTTGCTTTATCTGTTACCTGACCTTGGCTATACTTACTGACTATTCCTCTGCTTTAGTGATTCTGTATTGCTTCTCCCAACTGTTGCTGACCTGGCTAGTTTAACCTTCTGTTATTGTGTTTAGTGTTTGATTTGTCTGTGTCTTGTATATTCACCTATTTAATGTATCTAACAGTCTTCGGTTGGGGCCGACCTGTTAAGGAGTCGGGCACCGCAAAAAGGCAGGGAAAGTGAGTTAGGAACAGCATCAGGGCCTCACTCAGTCGGTGTCTACTCTAGTGCCCCTGACCGGTTCCTCACAGTCACACATTTGATTTAATATTCAACACAGGGCTGGAAATCTCAGATGTAGCAGTAAATCCAGTTTTTCTTCAAGCCCTTCTTATTTTGTTCATGCTTGCCCCACATTTTAAATACGGATGACAGAGAACAACCAACATCTTCTGCCGCACTCTGTGTTGGATTTCAATCTTGAACAAATTTGATAATACTTTCCATTAATACCATTGAAAACTCTTTAATTGGGTTCATGTTTTTGAATGATCTAATTCCAGCAGCTCGGTATGGTCTGTTCGTACTTTCTCTTTGTCAGTAAACTGATCTGCAGATTTCCAGTTTTAGACCTGTGCTGGTATTTAATTTAAAAGTACAAATTACAGGTTGATTCCAGAATATTTTCAGCATCAAGGTTTCTGCCCAGAAACAGATGTCTTCAGTTGATGACTTCCCTTTAAAGTATACTCTGGTTTAGCTTGTATGAGATAGTTCTCTTCTGTCTGGAGGACAGCCAATTTGCATATTTTTTCCCCATGGAGCATTGCCTGAAACTAAGTCTCTATACACCACTGAATCTCTTCAATGTAAATCATTACCCTCCATGAACCTCCAGCTACTTAAAAATAACTACTGAACCCTCACTCTGCTTGCTGTCTATTTAGATCAGCAGGCATGAATAAACTGGCCATACCAGGGATCCACCATAAAACATTCATGAGCCTTCCATCATGCAGCTCCCACTCTGTGAAACTTATTACCAATATCATCCTTAAACACATTTAAAATGAGAATTAAACTTGCTCAGTTTGCTATTTGACAGCAAATCATACCCTAGCATTATACAGGAAATGCTAGCTTACTTCAGACCTGTGCTTCAAGTCCCAGGTATGGTGGTTGTCTAGTACAATATCTAGTACAGTATTTGTCCTAAAGGCTTCTTCTCTTTGGAGATTGTTTTCTTCCATACTAACTCACTACTAAGCACCAAGCAGAATATCTGATTTATATTCTAAAATTGACACTTGGACTTGAGTGTTATGGCATTGAGCACTGCATGGGCTAACTATTCATAGCAACACAACAGCATTGCTAATTTGGGCTAGAATCCGTGCCTTTCCAATGGTTGGTCCAATGATTATAGATAAGGTGTATGGTAGGGGTATAGGACATGGCCTGTGGTTGGCTCAATGATTAGAAGTACCAGTGGTTAGATATAGGATACAGGTGCAATGAATCAACTAATGTAGATATTAGGAGGTATAGTACCCGCCCAGGTTGCATAATAATAAAAGTAAGTAATATTATGTAAGGGGTAGAGACCTGGTCCCATGGTGACCCCAATGAATAAAGTAATAATGGTTATGTAGAGGGTATGAGGACGGTCCATAGCTGACCCAATAATAGAATCTAATATGGTATGGCTAGAGGCCCCAATGAATAGACATAATGGTGCATTATGTAGGGGTTAGACTGGCACCATGGTGCCCCAATGAATAAACTAATGGTAGATATGGAGTAGTAGGCAGGTATAGGCACACGCCATGATCACAAGATAAATATAGGAGGGATGAGGATATGGACCTAGGTAGACCCGGCCACAATGAATAGAAGTATATAGGTTATTGTAGAGGTATGGGAAGAGTCATAGCTGACCCAATAAATAGATCTAATGATAGATATGGCTGACCCCAATGAATACACATAATGGTGGTTACGGTAGGGGTATGCATCCTGGAAGTACTAGTGGTAATGGTAGGGGTATAGGACCTGGACCATGGCTGACCCCAATGAATACAACTAATGGTAGATATGTAAGAGGTATAGTACCCGGTCCATGGTTGGCATAATTAATAAAAGTAATAATAGTTATGGTAGGGGTAGAGGACCTGGCCTATGGCTGACCCCAATGAATAGAAGTACTCATGGTTATTGTAGAGGTATGGGAAGAGTCATAGCTGACCCAATAAATAGATCTAATGATGGATATGGCTGACCCCAATGAATAGACATAATGGTGTTTATGGTAGGGGTATAGGACCTGGCCCATGGGTGCCCCAAAGAATACAACTAATGGTGGATATGGAAGAGGTATGGGACCTGACCCATGGTTGACACAACGAATAAAAGTAATTTTAGTTATGTTAGGGGTAGAGGACCTGGTCCATGGCTGACCCCAATGAATAGAAGTAATCATGGTTATTGTAGAGGTATGGGAAGAGTCATAGCTGACCCAATATATAGATCTAATGATGGATATGGCTGACCACAATGAATAGACATAATGGTGGTTACGGTAGGGGTATGCAACCTGGCTCATTGCTGACCCCAATGAAATAAAGTAAATGGTTTATATTGGAAGATGTATAGGAAAAAGCCTGCCATGTGTTGGCACAACAAATAAGTAATAGTTTATGTGAAGATAATGGACCTGGCCATGCTGACCCAATGAATTAGAAGTAATCATGGTTATTGAGATTCTAGGAATGTAGCAGGACCAATAAATAATCTAATGATAGATATGCTGACCCAAGAATACACATAATGGTGGTCGTAGGTATGCTCCTGAAGATAGTGTAAGTGGGTATAGGACTGGCCCATGGGCGCCCCAAAAACAACAAATGGTGGATATGGAAGTGATGGGCCTACCAGGGTTTGGGCACAACGAATAAATAATAGTTTTAGGTAGAGGACCTGGCCCTGTGACCCCAAGAATAGAAGTAATCATGGTTATTGTAAGTATGGAGAGGCATACGACCAATAAATAATCAATGATGTTGCTGACCCAATGAATAAACATAATGATGTTGTGGTAGGGTTTAAGACCGCCGGGAGCCCCAAGAAAAACTAATGGGGGAAATTGGAGAGGTATGGACCTGACCATGTGACCAACGAATAAAGTAATTTTAGTTATGTTAGGGTTAGACGTCCATGGCTGACCCCAATGAAAGAAAATCATGTTATTGTAGAAATGGAAGAGTCATAGCGACCAATATTAGATTAATGATGGATATGGTGCCCAAGAATAGAATTGTGGTTACGGTGGGTAGCAACCTGCTCTTGCTGACCTATAATAGATATAAGTGTTATTTCAGGTGTATAGGAAAAGCTGCCAATTTTGGGACCCCCTGTTTATTTTATGCTCTTTGTGATAAAATAATTGTGGCAGCCATGGCCATCCCAAGTGATGGGTAGAATATGTCTTGGGTATGCATTCTAATGTACAGTCTGAACAACTACAAGTCCTATTCTCATTCTGAACAGGCACTAAGAGAGGTAACGTTAGAGTAGGTTCCCACCTGTATGGAGGTCCCCTTGCTGATTGGGAGGGATTAAGCAGTTTTGATAAAAAATGTGAACTAAGAACCTCAAAACATTTTCATGTATCCTGAGTAGCAGAAATGAGTTTCCAAAAATTCCTATGTTCTTTTTGATAGTTTTTAGTGTTAGTAGTGCGCTGCTGATATTGGATTGTGTTTGTGTTACTGCCACATCAGCGTGCACCTATGCTCATATTTTTGCAAAAAAGTTTTTTGGGATGTATAGAACCAAATATTGTTTTCTATACTGTTTATATTGGCGAGTGTCTGCCCCCTCGTTGTTTTTTTGCACTCCACCCACCTGCACAGGCTTTTCAATCAATGCAGTATACTTAGTAGCTGCAACCTTTTCTCCCTGATATGTGGAGGTCTGAACAGGCACTAAGAGAGGTAACATTAGAGTAGGTTCCCACCTCTATTGAGGTTGCCTTGTTGATTGAGAGGTGGACTTAAGCAGTTTTGATCAAAAATGTGAACTAAGAACCTCAAAAATGTTTCATGTATCCTAATCAGCAGAAATGCTTTTCCAAAAATTCCCATGTGCCTTTAGTTTTTTAGTGCTAGTAGAGTGCTGCTGAGATTGGGTTGTGTTTGCATCTTACAGCCACATCTGTGTGCACCTATGCTCATTTTTTTCGATAAAGTTTTTTGGATGTGCAGACCAAATATTGTTTTCTATATTCTTATTTCTAGCAGCTCAATTTAAGTCTCCTAGTTTGTAATTTGGAACGAAGATCCAAATTACAAACCTTTCGTGAGCCCAAGTTAAAGGGGTTGTCTCACTACATTGATTTGTCATGTTTTCTTGGTTTCATTTTGAATTCAGGGGCTTTTACTGGGCTTCTACTAGGCTGCGAGAAGCAGGTCTGACTATAGCAACATGCAAGCCCTATCTGAGAGATAAACAAGTTAGATACACCTAGGGACCCCTTGCGTGGAGCCGATTCAAGACGACAACAATCTGTAACTATAGGACCCAATCTCTGCCTATCAGAAGATTGAACAGGTTCTTACTATAGAAACCATGTGCAGTCTATCAGGAAGAATTAAACAGGTCTGTCAGCTATTGTGACCTAGGAGTGATGCACCCATCTAAGATGGGATATCTAGGAATAGATAGGACACTGTCTAATGAACAATTGCAAGTGACTGTTTTTCAAGATCTTTTAACATAAAAGCCGATCCCTGTAGTTGAGACAACCCCTTAATCTTTTACAGATTGCAATAGCATATTGAGAAAAAAGAACTTCAAAGTCAATGAAGGAAGGGGGGACAGATGATCAAAAAAGTAAAGGCACAATTGTACATGTCATCTTGAATGAGAATAAAAAGTAAAGGTACTTTCAATTTTTTTCGAAATTTTTGAGTTTTTTTTACAGTCAAACTTCTGTGTATTTTCTCACTATCATGAGAAGTGATCATTTTGAAGAGTAAACTGATGGGTGATAAGGCTTTGTAGTGGTGATATACAGTAGTTATAACATATAACTGTTGTTCTCCTTTAAAACGCTAAAGAACTCCCATCCTCCCATATAAAAAAAAATACCTAAATGAGTCTCACAAAAAATAATTCTGACACAAATCTGTTATTATGACAAAACACTCCAATGTTCCTGCATGTTTTCAAAGGGCTTTGTGAACAAAAACCTCTCCATTCATTGCTTGATAATACTTGAGGGCTTAGAAAAAAAAAAACTTCATTATAGGAATCAGAGAGAAAGAGAAGCAGATGAGATGCCGGTGCTGGAAAATAACACACAATCGTTTCATCTTGTTACTGTAGGGTATATATGTTATAGTGTGGGGGGCCCAGCGTGCGGATCTAAGAAAAGCAACTTTGAAGTTTTGTTTTCTAATAACAATGGATTATTTCATTGGTTTGTCTTGGGGCTAGACAATGGGGCAGATTTACTAATCTCGTCGTCTACGTATCTCTATATGGCCCTTGTCACTGGTTAATTTTTCCTGCTTCCAACACGTTTACTTTAGCACTGGCTGTTCACTTGCTGCCCAATACTTCCTACCCCATTGGCAGGTGCCATCATCACAAGATAAAAATGTGTTATTCACTCGCTTGCTAAGCTCTACCTTGTCTTCACGAAAGGTTCTGCAGTAGGCTCTGCTGCACCATAACTTGTAGCATAGAACCAGCAGAGTAGCTATAAGGGGTGATGAAGCTGCACTTAGGGTATGTTCACACGGCTTATTTTGGGGCGCATTTTGCGGTGTACTGCGCTCTAATACGAGTGAAATGCGCCCAATCATTACGGTAATCCAAAGTTCTCATAGAGAACTATGGATTACGCCCTCCTCTCCCCGTGTATACAATACGATCGTATTGTAGGCGCGGGGAGATAATTGACCTGTCTTGTCTATGACATGTCTTGTCTTGTCTATGGTGCCGGTTGGCTGCCGCCCCCCCCCGCGTCGCGGGACTGTGCACCGATCTGCGTGACTCCCGAATGTAACGGCTGGAGTAGTGGATCCTCTGGACCACCGCAAGCGATGGTAACAGCCACGCCAGGGAGCGGGGTCTAAGTAGGTCCCGGTTTTCCCCAGAGCCCACCGCAAGGTAGGAAGTCCTACCAGATCGCGACCCCTAGCGCGACTAGCCCACGGTGGCAGCCCAGGTGCAGTGAGGTTCCGAATTGTAACACCAAACTCATAGTCGTGTACAGGCAGACAGGTCAGGGCTGGCGGCGAAGTTTCGTGGTCAGGAGACGTAGCGAAGGGTCAGGAAGACAATAGGGCGCACACTGGAATGCTTTCTCTAATGGCTAGGGGCACAATAGATCCGGCGAGGAAGTGCCGGAGGTGGTAACATTATATAGGGCCAGCGCCCAGCAATTAACCAATAACTGGCACGCTGGCCCTTTAAATCTAGGAGAACTGCCGCGTGCGAGCGCACGCTGCGGCCACCAGAGAACCGCGCCGAGACAGGAGCGTGGCTGAGTAAGTAGTTGCTCCCGGGGAAGCGAGTAATTGCGGGTACTGTACGCCCTGCACTTAAGCTGTGTGAACATACCCTTAGGGTGCGTGTACACAGTAAAGATCAAATACTAGTTGGGAAATCCTGACCAGTATTTGGTCTTTTTTTTGTCTCGCTGGGGGATGTTTTTTGTCCACAGTTTGTGGATTCAAGCCGCCCCCCTTCGCACCCATATGTTCATGTTCCGCTCAAAAACCGGGCGAAAGAATGAACGTTTCTTTAAGTTTTTCGGAAAATTACCGTCCAGCGGAAAATCCATGCAGTTGGGACTGCTGCAGATTTTCTATTTTACTCAATGTGAAAGGTTGACAGTCGGTTTACAGATGGTTTTCAAATCCCAAAACCGTCTGTAAATCTGATTGAAAACCTGTGCCATGGGGACAAGCTCTTACATACTGGCACTGATGCAACGGGGCGCCATGGCTCAGAAGGCTTTATGCTAACAACTTGATGGATAATTTTTTGAAACTGGGACTTAGTATGGCTAAGAAAACTGTATTAAAGGGGTTTTGCCACGAAGTGACTTCCTTACCTGTTATCTGCTCAGAACAGAAGATAAACAAATTATGGGGTGTCATGAACGGCGGCAGGGGGGCGAGAGAGAGGGCCCGAGGAGAACGTAAGTAAGGGAGTGTCTGCAATGTTTACTAAGATAATTACATTACAACTAGTGGATTCTCTATACAGCAGACAGCCTCATACACTGCACATTTCTCCCCAGCCCCTTGCAAGCTCCTTCATGTTCCCTGTCATCAGATAAGAAGTGCAAACATGCAAGTAGGGCCAGATCAGCTCCTGTTAGCTCCTGGTCCTGTCTAATGTAAACTTTTAAGTAACTAAGGGCTTGTAAAAAAAAGCTGTAGCTCTCATCGGCTTCACTTTTTTGTAATCACATATATTTAGTAAAGTGATTAAATAACCATTTTGGAGGATCTCACGTCAACATTACATCGTGGCAAAACCCCTTTAAGCTTCTGAAAGGTACCACATCGTGTGTGTACCATATGAGTTCTGTTTGAAGTGTTTCATATAGTGGAGAAAAGAGTACCCAGTACAGATACAATTTTTCAGGTCTTTATTTACATAGTTAGTACTGTATGGTTAGAAAAACGACATTCGGTATGTCCATCAAGTTCAACCAAGGGTGGGGAAATGTAGCTGAAAATTGCCATTCATCCCATACAGCATCCAAAGGAATACAGTACAATTGCTTTCAAGAATGGGAAAAGGGAGCCTCCATGGGTTAATGCTACTGCTCTAATACAGCACTCCATCACCCCATGGAGCCATAAATCAGTTATGGGCATGTACCCTCAGAGGACAGCAATACTATAAATGGCTGGGAAGACCCTGGTGCAAAAAGCTAAACCTCTTCACCAATATCTTAAAGGAATTCTCCACTTTGGATAATTTACAAATCACAAAGAGCCCCTCAATATTATGTGATCAACTGTAGACTGTGGGGAAACCTGACAGTAAGTGTGCAATATCCCAAAGGAAAAACTAAGCATTACACAGATACCATTCAAATTAATGGGCTGTGTAATGCAGAACAGGACAGGTCCTACAGAGCGAGAGAAGCTCTTTGTAACCACTTTCTGCTCTAGCCAAGAGAGGCCCTAATATGGAGCATGACCATGATTTTTCTAAAGTGGAGAACACCTTTAAAGCGACACCTCTCTACAATGTTGGACTAGAGTTCATGGGAGCCACCAGTGGAGTCGATTCTTGGGTCCCACCAGTGGAGTTAATTCTGGCGGCCCACCAGTAAAGTTGATTTTGGGGATCAGCCAATGAAGTTGATCTTTGGAGCTTACCAGTGGAGTTGATTCTGGGGTCCCACCAGTAGAGTTGATTTTGGGGATCAGCCAATGAAGTTGATCTTTGGAGCCTACCAGTGGAGTTGATTCTGGGGTCCCACCAGTAGAGTTGATTCTGGGGATCAGCCAATGAAGTTGATCCTTGGAGCCTACCAGTAGAGTTGATTCTTAGAACCCACCAATGGAGCGAATTCTTGGGCCCACCAGTAGAGTTGATTCTTGTGTCTCATCAGTGGAGTTGATTCTTGGGGCCCACCAATGGAGCTGATTCTTGGGGCCCACCAGTGGAGTTGATTCTTGGAGACCATGAGTGGAGTTGATTATTGGAACTCACCAATGGAGCGGATTCTTGGGGCATACAAGTGGAGTTGATACTTGGGGCCTTCCAGTAGAGTTGATTCTTGGGGCCCACCAGCAGAGCTGATTCTTGGGGCCCACCACTGGAGCTGATTCTTACGGTCCACCAGTGTAGATGATTCTTAGGGCTACCAGTGGAGTTAATTCTTGGGGCCCAACAGTGGAGTTGATTCTTGGGGCTCACCAGTGGAGTTAATTTTTGGGGCCCAACAGTGGAGTTGATTCTTAAGGCTCACGAGTGGAGTTGATTCTTGGAACCCACCAGCAGAGTTGATTCTTGGGGCCCACAAGTGGAGTTGATTCTTGGGCCCATCAGTGGAGTTAATTCTTGGGGCCCATCAACAGAGTTGATTCTTGGGGCCCACCAGCGGAGATGATTCTTGGGGCCCACCAGTGGAGATGATTCTTGGGTCCCACCAGCGGAGTTGATTCTTGGGCCCCACCAGTAGAGTTGATTCTTGGAGCCCGCCAGCAGAGTTGATTCTTGAGGTCCACCAGTGGAGTTGATTCTTGGGGCCCACCAGCAGAGTTGATTCTTTACCAGTGGAGTAGATTCTTGGGACTCATCAGTGCAGTTGATTCTTGGGGCCCATCAGTGGAGCTGATTCTTGGGGCCCACCAGTGGAGCTGATTCTGGAGTCTCACCAGTGGAGTTGATTCTTGGGACCCACCAGTGGAGATGGTTCTTGGGGTCCAAAAGTGGAGTTGATTCTTGGGGCTACCTGTGGAATTGATTCATGGGACCCAAAAGTGGAGCTGATTCACGGGACCATCAGTGAAGTCGATTCCTGCCTGCACATACTGCACATGACTCTTGCCTAATTCTTCTCTTTCTCTTCTTTTGTCCCTGAAAAGCAGCCAGTTATTTTCAGTGGACCACCTTGCCCATGGGCCCACCGGGGATTTCTCCTGTTCCCCTGTGGGCCAGTTCAAACCTGCCTCTGTACACAACTTGAGGTTCTGTAGAACTTCAAATCAAGGATTAGCGTAAAACTTCCAATTTCTCATTAAACGTATGTTCACGGTAGACTGCTTTGACAGGTGCCCAATAGACATTTATTCTTTTAAGTTTATAAACTGCCCAAAGAAATTGAAGAGACCTACTCATTTGGAGCGGAGAATTGTGACAGCAGAAGTACTCCATAACGTGTTGCAATCTTAAATACATATTCACAAATGCACTGGCTTTTGTGAACAGTTAGCTGGAGCGGACAGGAATTAGAGGCAGGGGTAAGTGCAGTGGGCTGGGCAGGGGTCACTCTGGCTGAATGGGCCATAATAACAGCTGTTGACAGCATGAGTGACATTCGATTGCGGTGCCGGACACTTGACGGGAACATAGTGCCGGAACGTGCCGTAGTAAAAGCGAGGGAGCGATGCAGAGCCGAACCTGCTAACAATCTGTGTCACTTTATATGTGTTTATGTTGCAATTACCACAGTGCAACAACATTAAAAGTAATTGCGACAGTGATGAAAAAGGTATTCTCATTAACAGAAGCTGTTATGCAAATCTTGGTTAATTAGCTATTGCACATTCATTGCTCTGGGTAGATAATCCGATTATAGATATAGATTGCAGGTGTCCATCAAGATGTACTGTATGCACTGTACTTGGTAGAGGAGCTTGCAATCCGTGCATTTAAAGTAGACTGGTCATCTCCGCAAAATGGAGGCAGAGGCTTAGGTAGACGCTACTGGGCACTGCACTTTGCCCGCTTACCCATACACCACTCATGAGATGCTGTATATAATCCAGACAGAGGCAACCTGTGTAGACTGTCAGCCATTTAGAGGTTTCGTATTACGGAGACAGTCAGAGTATTACTAAAACAGCCAAACCCTCTCTGAGCCACTCATTGCCTTCCACGCAGCCAGCCAGTATCGCTCTGCTCTGCATTGATGGGGGACAAACATCCCGAAACAGCGTTGTCTGCAGATGAGAGATACTGGCTCGGCTAAATATCCCTTTTGCTTTCTCAAGGCCTGGTGGGTCAAAAGCAAATTGAGGATTTGTTACATCTAATAGAGGGCGCTTTAGCTTCTCAGCTCCTTTCCAATAATGCCTTGTGATATGCAGACGCTTAGTAGAGGGCAAAAGAGGCAATTCAAACTCTACACAGCATTTGGTGCTCTCCTCGCCTCAAGGAGAGATGTTCCCCTTTCTTAAACATCCAAAAAGAGCTGACCAGAGTGGCCAATTTTACAGCCATTATTTCTTGCCTTCAAATCACACAAAGGGATAGTGTCCCTAATTAAAAGCCTGCTATAATGCCCTCGTTATAGGGGCAGCCATAGTCCTGACTTTAGAGTCAGCCATAGTGTTCCTATGATATTGCCAGCAATAATGTCCCCATTACAGAGCCAATCATAGTGTTTCTACATTAGAGGACTCCAATTTCCACACTAAACAGCTAACTATAGAGTCCCTTTTGCATAGCTACCCAATGTGTTCCCATATTATAGTCAGCTATTGTGTCCTCATAGATATGATATCTTCAACAGAAATCAACCATAGCGCCCCTACTACAGATTCAGCCATAGTGTCCCTAATAAAAAGCCAGTTATGGTTTCCCCATTACAGAGCCAACTATAGTGCCCCATTACAGTCAACCCCTTTCCCCATACAGAGCCCTATGTACCCCCAAAAACGTAGTTAGGGCATCCATGCAAGCCAGCCATAGAGTTCCCATTACAGAGCCAACCACAGTCCCCCTACTACAGAGCCAGCCATAGTATCCACAATACAGAGCCAACCACAGTGCCCCTACTACAGAGCCAGCCATAGTATCCACAATACAGAGCCAACCACAGTGCCCCTACTACAGAGCCAGCCATAGTATCCCCAATACAGAGCCAACCACAGTGCCCATACTACAGAGCCAGCCTTGTTCCCCAATTTTAGAGCCAATCCGTGCCCCTACTACAGAGCACCATAGTATCCCAATAAGAGCCAACCAGTGCCCCCCCATACAGAGCAGCCTTAGAATCCACAATACAGACCAACCCCCGGGGCCCCCTACAGGCCGCCAAGTATCCCCCCCATTCAGGCCAACCACAGTGGCCCCTAAAGAGCCCGCCATAGTATTCCCCAAAACAGGCCAACCACATGCCCCTATACAGAGCCAGCCCTATTCCCAATATAGAGCCAATCACAGTGCCCCTACTACAGAGCCAGCCATAGTATCCACAATGCAGAGCCAACCACAGTGCCCCTACTACAGAGCCAGCCATAGTATCCACAATAGAGCAAAGGTAACTTATGGCATCATCCTTACGAGCCAGCAATAGTTTCCCCATTTCAGAGCCAACCACAGTGCCCTTTCTACAGATGCAGCAATAGTGCCCCCTGTACATAACCAGTCATAATGTACCTATTCCAGAGCCAGCTATAGTGTCACCTGTACATAGCCAGTCATAGTGTACCTATTCCGAGACACTATGTGTCACCTGACTACCCTTTCATAGTGTACCCCTTCCCGGGGCATTAGTTCACCCGTACATAGCCGTCATGTGTACCCATTCCCCAAGACCGCTATAGTGCCCCCTGTACATAGCCAGTCATATGTCCTATTCCGAGAACTATGGTCACCTTTTCATAGCCAGTCTAGTGTATAAAATTTCCCGAGCAGCTATACGCCCCCCATGCCCCGTCTAGTGTACCTATTCCAGGCCAGCTTAGTGTCCCCCTTGTACTAGCCCGTCTAGTGTCCATTCCCGGCCAGCAAAGTGTCACCTGTACAATGCCATTTATAGGTAACCTTTTTCCAGAGCCAGCTATAGTGACCCGTACAAGCCGTATAGTAACCTATTCAAGAGACAGCTATAGTGCACCGACATAGCCAGTCAATGTACCTATTCCCGAGGGGCCCCTATAGGCCCTGTACATAGCCAGTCATAGTGTACCTATTCCAGAGCCAGCTATAGTGTCACCTGTACATAGCCAGTCATAGTGTACCTATTCCAGAGCCAGCTATAGTGCCACCTGTACATAGCCAGTCATAGTGTACCTATTCCAGAGACCGCATAGTTACCACCCTTAAAGCCGGGCATAGTGTCCCTTTTTCCCGAGCCCCCTATAGTGCCCCCCTACATAGCCCGGCTATGTCCATTCCCGAGACGCTAAGTGCCCTGACTACAGTCAAGGAAAACCCATTTTAAAACAGCTATTAAAATTCACGTCATACCAGTAAGGTACCTATTCCGAGACGCTAAGTGCACCCGTACTACCGTATATGTACCATTCCAGACCAGCTATGTGCCCTGTCATAGCCCCCTCAAGTGTACCTATTCCAGAGCCAGCTATAGTGCCACCTGTACATAGCCAGTCATAGTGTACCTATTCCAGAGACAGCTATAGTGCCACCTGTACATAGCCAGTCATAGTGTACCTATTCCAGAGCCAGCTATAGTGCCACCTGTACATAGCCAGTCATAGTGTACCTATTCCAGAGACCGCTATAGTGTCACCTGTACATAGCCAGTCATAGTGTACCTATTCCAGAGCCAGCTATAGAGTCACCTGTAAAATGCCAGTCATAGTATACCTATTCCAGAGACAAAAAACTTTGTGCCCCTTACTAGCCAGTCATAGTATACCTATTCCAGAGACAGCTATTGTGCCACCTGTACATAGCCAGTCATAGTGTACCTATTTCAGAGACCGCTATAGTGCCACCTGTACATAGCCAGTCAGAGTGTACCTATTAGAGCCCCGCTATGTGCCACCTTTTTAAAATAGTCAGTATGTGTACCCTATTCCCCGAGACAGCTAAGTGCCACCTGTACATACCAGTCTAGTGTACCATTCCAGAGCCCCGCTAAGTGCCCCCTGTAATAGCCATCATAGTGTACCTATTCCAGAGCTAGCTATAGTGTCACCGTACTGCCAGTCTATTGTACCTATTCCCAGACGCTATTGTGTCCCTTTACTACGAGCATAGTGTACCTATTCCAAGACCCCCTATAGTGCCCCTGTACATGCCGTCATGTTACCATTCCCAGAACCCCCTATAGTGCCACCTGTAAAATGCCCGTATAGTGTACCTATTTTAGGCAGCTATGTGTCACCTGAATAGCCATCATAGGTACCATTCCCCAGCCAGCTATAGTGCACCTACATAGCCAGTCTAGTGCCTTTCCAGGACGCTATAGTGTCACCTGTACATTAGGCCAGTCATAGTGTCCTATTTTCCCGACCCGCTATAGTGCCCCTACCCCGGTATAGTTACTATTCCGGCTAGCTATAGTGTCACCTGTAATAGCCATAAGTGTACCATTTCCGAGACCCCATAGTGCCCCCTGTACTGCCAGTTTAGTTCCAAATTTTCCCTAGACGCTATGTGTCACCGTACAAGCCAGTCATAGGTCCACCCCAAGACAGCATGTGCCCCGTACATAGCCGCATAGTGTACCTATTCCGAGCCAGCTATAGGTTCACCTGTAAAAGCCCCTCAAAATGTACCTATTCCAAGACCGCTATGGTCACCTTTTCATAGCCCCGTCTAGTGTACCATTCCAAGACCGCTATATGCCCCCTGTACATACCAGATAGGTACCTTTTCCCGAGCCCTATAGTGCCACTGACAACCCTCATATATACCTATTCCAGAGACAGCTTTGTGCCACCTTACTTGCCCGTCAAGGTATCTATTCCAGGCCAGCTATGGCCCCCCTGACATAGCCAGTCTAGTTTTAAACCTTTCCAGAGAATATGTGTCACCCCGTTTCACAGCCAGTCATTGTGTTTTCCATTCCAGAGAAAGCTATAGTGCCCACCCTTTCAAGTAGTCATGGTACCTTTCCAAGACAGTTAGTGCAAACCCGCAAGCCCGTCATGTGACCTATTCCCCGAGACCCCTTAGGCCCCTGTACATAGCCAGTCATAAGACCTATTCCAGAGCCCCCGTTGTGCCCCCCTTACTAGCCAGTCATAGTGTACCCTATTCCCCGAGACGCTATTGGCCCCTGAAAAATGCCAGTAAAAGTGTAACCCCATTCCAAGACCGCTATATGCCCCCCCCGTAAAGTTTACCATTCCAGAGAACTTAGGTCACCCTTACTTTCCCCGTCCCAAGTGACCAAAACCAGTTGGGTATAGTGCACCTGTACATACCCCTTTTTTGTACCATTCCAGAGCCAAGTGTTCACCCGTACATAGCCAGTCATAGTTCCCATTCCAGAGCCCCTATAGTGGCACCCGTCATAGCCATCTTTGGTAAACCCATTTTCCCGAACCGCTTTTAGTGTCACCTGTACTTTCCATCATGTGTACCTATTCCAGAGACCCTTTAAAGGGCACCTTACAAGCCAGTCTTTAAAAGTACCTTTTCCAAGCCCGCTATGTGTCCCTGTACATGCGTCTAAATTACCTATTCCAGGCCAGCTTAGTGCCCTGTACATAGCCCGTTTAAAAGGGACCTATTCCAGAGACAGCTATAGTGCCACCTGTACATAGCAAGTCATAGTGTACCTATTCCAGAGACAGTTAGTGCCACCTGTTCTTGCCCCTCTAGTGCCCATTCCCGAGACGCTATATGTCACCTGTACATTGCCAGTCAAAGGGTTCCTATTCCGGAAAAGCTTTTGTGTAACCCTGTACAAAACCGTCATGGGTAATTCCGAGCCCGTTTTGTGAACCGAAATGCCCGTATGTGTACCTATTCCCGAGACGTATAGGTCACCGTACATAGCCGTTGTGTACCATTCCGAGACCGCCCTTTGTGTCCCTGTCATAGCCAGTCATAGTGTACCTATTCCAGAGCCAAAACTTTTAAAAACCCCTGAACATAGCCAGTAAAAGTTTACCCATTCCCGAGGGCAGTTTTGTGCCCCCCTTACATTTGCCGCTTTGTTTCCCTTTTCCAGAGACCCCCTTATTTTTCACCTTTTTCAAGGCCCGTCCCTAGGGTACCTATTAAGAGAAGCTAAAATGACCTGTACTTTTGCCAGTTTATAGTTTTACCATTCCAAGACGCTTATAAAGGGCCCAAACCCGTACTTAGCCCTCATAGGTTTTCCAAAATTTCCCGAGAAACTTTAGTGCCACCTGTACAAGCCTCATAGTGTAAACCCTTTTTCCCAAAACCTATATGCCCCCTTTACATAAACCAAATTTATTAAGGGGTACCCATTCAGAGGGCCCCTATGTCCAACCCGTAATTTTCCAGTATAGTTTACCCATTCCAGAGCCAGCTTTTGTGGACCTGTACAAAAGCCCCCGTCATAGTGAAACCCATTTCCCGAGCCAGTAAGTGAAACCCGTACAAAGCCCGTCATTTGTTTACCTTTTTCCGGCCAAAAATTTTGCCAAACCTTACCTGCCAGTCATTGTTAAACCCATTTCCCGAACAGCCTTTTGTGGCCCCCAACCAATTTAACCCGTCAATAGTTAAAATTAAAAAAATTTTGCTAAAAGTGCCACCTTACATTGCCCCGTAAAAGGGGAAACCCATTCAAAAACCGCTAAAAAGTGCCACCTTTTCATTGCCATCATTGTGTTTCCTATTCCGAGGGCCCATATAGTGTTTTCCCCGTAATTTGCCAAATATTTTTGGACCTTTTTCCCAAAACTATATTTTTCCCCCCTGTCATAGCCAAATCCTTTTGTTTACCTATTCCGAGCCCCGCCCCATTGGCCCCCCTGTACTAACCAGTCCTTAGTGTACCCCCATTCCCAGAGAAGCTTTTAAAATGTCACCTTAAATGGCCATTCTAGTGGACCTAAAACCAGAGAAAGCTATTGTGCAACCTGTACAAAAGCCATCATTTGTGTTTCCCTTTTTCCCGAGCAAACTATAGTCCAAAAAAAAACCCCTTTTACATACCCTTTTTTTGTTTTTCCTATTTTCCCGAGCCGCTTTAGTGTCCCCCTGTACAAAAGCCAAATCATAGTGTAAAACCCCCCTTTTCCCGGGCCCGCTTTTTTGCCACCTGTACAACCCATTAATTTGTGTACCTATTCCAAAAAAGGGGTATAGGCCAAACCCTTTCATTGCCATCCTTTGTGAACCCCCTTTTTAGGTCAGCTATTGTGTCACCGGGACAAGCCATCATAAATGTACCTACCCCGAGACAAGGGTATAGTGCACCTTTCCATAGCCCATCAGTGTAAAAAATTCCAGAGCACTATAGTTTCCCCCCTGTACCAAAAGCCTTCTTTGGGTAAATATTCCAAGAAGGCTAAAATTTACACCTCTTTTAATTTGGGCCCGTCCCTAGTGTACCTATTTCCCGAGACAGCTATAGGCCCCAAACCCGTACAAAAGCCCAGTCATAGTGTACCTATTCCAGAGCCAGCTATAGTGCCACCTGTACATAGCCAGTCATAGTGTACCTATTCCAGAGACAGCTATAGTGCCACCTGTACATAGCATTCCCTTGTGTACCTTTTTCCAGATCAGGGTAAAAGTGGGGCCCTGGTTCAAAAGCCGGTCATAGTGTAACCCATTCCAGAGCGCTATAGTGTAACCCCGGACTTTGCCTTTATCATTCCTTTTTCCAGGGACAGCTTTAGTGCCACCTGTACATGCCTTGTTTCTGGTATTTTTTTGGGCCAGCTTTAAATGTCACCCGTACATTGCCCAGTTTAAGTTGGTTCCCTATTCCAGAGGGCCCGCTATTTTTTTCCACCTAAACCCAAATCCCAAATGGGACCCATTTTTTGGGGTGGCCGAAATTGTCCCATTTTAAAGAAAAGTTTAAAAGAAACCCCCCCCTTTTTATAGTCCGCCCACCCTGTCCATTTAAAACCTTTTCGGGCCCATAGAAATCGGTCAGTATTTTCCCCTTTTAAATCACTCTTCGAGCGAGCCCTTTTATCCCCGATTTTTGAGCCGCTAAAGGAATTTTTTCCCCAACGGGGCCGAACCCGCGTAGGGCCATTAAGCAAAAGGGGCCCCCAAAAATTGCCAAACCCCCCCAACCTTTTTCCATCAAGGATTTTCCCATTCCTTTTCCCCCGAAGCTATTTTTTTCCCCAGTTTTCCCTTGCCAACCAACCCTAAAAAAAGCAAAAATTTTTCAAATTTTGTAAATAAAAATTAGAAATTTTTTTAAGGGGATAACTACACCCATCGGGCCAGTAGCGTTTATTTTTCCCTAAAAGTGTAATAAAACCAAAAATTTGGGAAGGTTTTTGTGGCAAGGTTTCTTTTTTCGGCATTTATTCCAAATGCCATCATTGGGGCGTCAATTTAAAAGAATTCGCTTGGTGAATGTTCCAAGGAAAATACAAAAAATAATCAAAAGTAATCTAAAGGTGGGGGGCCCCCCTCCATAAAATCCCTTTAAAATTAAGGGGAGGCACCGGTTTCATTTTAAATGAACGGGAACCCCTATTCAAAAGTTTATGGGCCCCATGATGACTACTTCGGAACAAAAATTACCCCTTAAAGGGGGTTTGGCCAACCCTTCAAAAATCCTTTGAGGCCCCAGGCCCTTAGGGCTACAGTAAATGGGGTGGGGACTCATGCTTGAGCTAAAATCCAATAAATGGGGCTTGAATTTTCAGCTTTTTTTCCCCTAAATCAGTTTCTCGTGGGGGTGGGAAAAAGGCAAATTTTAAAATTTTCACAAAGCCTTTTGGTGCTCTCCCCCAAAGGGGGAGTTTTTCCCCTTTTGGGTCATACCCAAAATAGCTTTTGGTTTTTAGAAGGTTTTTCCCAACCCTGGGCCTTCTGGTGTTTCGATTGGATTTGGTTTTCAAGGGGATAAGGGGTAGATCCCACCCTTGGGGAAATGGCCCCCGAAAGTCTTGGCTCAGAATGGGGGAGCTGGGTTCGCTTGTTGCACAATTTTCCATTCTGTTTTTTATGGGGTTCCCATAAAGGGGGAGCGCTGTTTTTCCCCCATTCTTTTTATGGGGCTTCCCAGTACAGGGGGTGCTGTTTTCTCCATTCTGTTCTTTTGGGAAATTGCAGTAAGGGACCCCTGTGTTCTCCTTTCTGTTTTTATGGGAGTTCCCCCAAACAGGGGAGCCTGTGTTTCCAAATTTTTTCATGGGATTTACCAGTTTCAGGGACGCTTTTTTTTCCCCCATTCTGTCCTATTGGGTTTCCCAGTACAGAGGAGCGCTGGTGTTCTCTCCAAAATTTTGCTTTATGGGGGTTTTCCCGTACAGGGGGGCGTGTGTTCTCCCATTTTTTTTCTTTGGGGGGTTTCCCCTAAAAGGGGGGGGGCCCGTGTTCTCCTTTTTGTTCTATGGGGTTTTCCCCGTTTTCAGGGGGGGCTTTGTTCTCCATTCTTTTTTATGGGAGTTCCCAGGTTTCAGGGGGGTGTTTTTCTCCCTTCTTTTCTATGGAAGTTCCCCAAACAGGGGAAACGCGGGGTTTTTGAATTTTTTCCCTATTGGGGGTTCCCCGTAAGGGGGAGCGCTGTGTTTTTCCCTTCCCGTTTTTATTGGGGAGTTTCCCAGAAAAGGGGGCCTGGTTCCTTTTTTCTGTTCTAAAAAGGGATTTTTTAGTAAAAGGTGGAGCGCTGTGTTTTCTTATTCTGTTTATGGGGGTTTCCCAAATAAACGGGGGGCGATGTTTCTTTTAAATTCGTTTTATGGAAATTTCCCGTACCCCCGGGGCCCCTGTGTTCGCTCCATTCGTTTTTGAGAGTTCCAGTACAGGGGAGCACTTGTTCTCCCCTTCTTTTTCTATGGGAGTTATACAGGCTGTTGTAAAGCCCCGGTCCCGTACTATACGACCAGGCCCCTGGGAGCCTATCCCGGATAGAGCCCAAAAAAGGTTTTTAAAATATAAAGAAACCCGGTGGATGTTTCAGCCCCTACAAAAGGGGGGATATCTAGGGAAAAGGTAGGGGCATGTTTTTTTGACAATTTTTGTAAAAGTTACTTGTTTTTGCCCAAAATTTTTTAAACTTTAAAAAACAGTAATTTTTAGTAAAATGAACAACCCCTTTAAAACCCTTAAAGTTTCCCTAGTGGGAAACACCCCTTTTTGTTTAAAAAATTTTCACGGGGAAATACCTGCCAAAAAGGGTTTAAAGATTACCCTAACCCGGATGATTTAAAATGTATTTTCACGGGCGGCCCATTAATTTATTTAGATATTCTAGGAGGGGGAAAGGGAAAAAAAGCGCCGGGGAGTGAGTGGAGGGGGATTTTCAAACCCAAAGTGGGGCCCTTTTCCTATTATTAGGGGATCAGTTTTTACTTTCATGTTGGACTTTTAAAAGGGGCTTTGCCACGAAAGTTTAATTGGTTGGAACCCAGGAACCTCTAAAATGGGTATTTAATTTACATTTTAAAAAAATTTTATTTTCCAAAAAATGGGCCGTGAGGGCTAAAAACATTGCCTCCCCCTTTAAATTTCCCGAAAGTTTTTCATTAAACCCGACCGGGCACTGGGAAACTTTCTGGAACCCGGGGTTGCACTTCTTATTCAAAAACCCCCGGGAAAAAATGAAAAAGCTCAAAAGGGGGGGGAAGAAAGTGCAAAGTTTTTTGGGGGAAACTGCTGTAAAAGGGAGAAAACCAAATTTTGTTAAAGTTATTATTTGAGTAAACTTTAAGGCCCCCCTGCCTTTTCCTCAACCCCTCGCCCCAAACCCCCTTTCACCCCCGCAGCTGTTTTTTGGACTTAGCATGTTTTTTTTATTTCTTTTCCTGAGAAAGGGAAAAAAGGGAATTTTTTTAAAAATAATTTTTTTTTTATAAAAGCGCCCCCAAATTTTAGGGGTTTTCACAAAAAACGAACCAGGGCTTACATTTTTAAAAAAGCCTATTACATAAACAGAGGACGCCCGTGTGATGGGCCCTGCTCGCAAGAGGGTTACATCTATTAGGGTGAAAAGGGGTGAAAACAAAAGGGGGACGAGTTCTTGGTTTTACAATTTGGGGTGCTTGGTTTAAAAAGGGGGTGCTTTTGGTTTTAAAAGGGAAGGAACTCCAAAATTTTGTGGCAAAACCCCTTCAATATAATGATGGTAAATTGAGGGAAAAATTTTAAAGTTGCCCGTCCCCATCAGAAAAGCTTAAATAAAAGGGGTTTGGCCTTTCAAACCGTCCCCCAAAAACCCATTTATAGAAAATGGCCCCTTTTATTTTGTTTGGCCAAAAACTTCCCCTCCCTCCAGGTATAATTTAAAAAAGTGATAGCTGTCAATTAAGCCAAACTATTTAAATATCTATGGCCGACTTGACCAAAAAAATCTAGGAATAAGATGTGATTAATTCCGAGGAACATGATACCTTGTGTTTCTAAACCCCTTGGAACGTTTCACCGCACATACTTATGACCTATTATCAAGTCATAAAAATGAGGTGGCTTTGACTGTGGTTACTGAAGCGGCGTTATTGTTGTCATACGTCTGTCATAGCTCATGTTCGTTAATCTGGGTCGTGTCTAGCCTTGCGAGTTAGTCGTGTAGCCTTCCCACTGTGTTTGTCACCGTAATTCCTGAGCAGCTGAAATACAGATCATGTCCCTGCATCCACCCTGCTTATTATTCCACAGAGCAAATTGGAGGATGAGAGTGAATGGAAAATGCCACAAACATGGCTTTGCCTTACTTCCAATCCTCTTCTTATGCGGCACCATATCTCTGGTAACTTCCACAATTCTATAACCTCTCCTCAGAACCAATCAATAATTGACCTCGGTTTTGCATTCTGACCCAGTGATAACATAATATTATAATGAGTTGTGAATGTACAATCTACTCAGCCGGTCGAGCTATGGCATTTTCCTTTGGTTGTTGAAGGGAATGTACTCAAAGAACAAGGCGAGACAGCGAGGAACACGGGAGAGATCCTGGACCCCTAAAAGAGTTATAAAACAATACAGGCACTCCCCGACTTACACCGTTCCGACTTACATCTGTCCCCTAGTTACAAACGGAGAGTTATGAGGAATGCTGGCACTTGTAGTTCCATGTTCCACAGCAGATAGTAGCTGTGGAACGACAAGTTCCAGCATGTCACAGCAGCACATGAGGTGCAAGTGAGTTACATCTGTCCCCTAGTTACAAACGGAGACTTATGGGGCATGCCGGCACTTGTAGTTCCATGTTCCACAGCAGATAGCAGCTGTGGAACGACAAGTTCCAGCGTGCCAGAGGAGCACATGAGGTGCAAGTGAGTTACATCTGTCCCCTAGTTACAAACGGAGACTTATGGGGCATGCTGGCACTTGTAGTTCCATGTTTCCACGAGATAGCCCCTTTTGGAAAAGCCCAAATTCCAAACATGCCCCAGTCACCATGAGGGGCCCCAAATGTTTACATCTGCCCCAGTTACAAAAGGGGGACTTATGGGGCCCTGACCCGGGACTTTTAGTTCCATGTTCCCCGATATTCCCGCTGGGAAAACAAGTTTCCCGGTTCAAGAGGGCACTTTAGGTTCAAGTGAGTTACATCTTTCCCCCCCAGTTTACAAACGGGGAATTTTGGGGCATCCGGCCTTGTTTGTTTCCCTGGTTTTCCAAAACAAATAGCAACTGTGGAACGACAATTAACCCGCGTTTCCAGGGGGAGAAATGAGGGCAAGTGAGTTAAAATTTTTGTCCCCTTTTAAAAAACGGGGACTTAGGGGCATGCTTTTCACTTTCGTTTTCCTTTTTCCACAGCAGATAGGCGGTGTTGGGAAGCCCAAATTTTTCCGCGTGCCAGAGGAAAACCCCTTTAAGGTTTTCAAGTTTAGTTTTCAATTTGTCCCTTTTTACCAAAAGGGAAACCCCTTTTGGGGCATGCCCCCAAATTGTAGTTTCCCAAAGTTTTCCGAAGATAGCAATTTTGGGACGCAAATATTCCACGTTCCAGAGGGCACATGAAAGGGGCAAGGGAGTTACATCTTCCCCTAGTTACAAACGGAGACTTTTGGGGCGGGTTTGGGACCCTTTTAAATTTTTATGGGTTTAAAAGCAAAAGAGCTGTGGAACGCAAGTTTTTCCAGCGTGCCAGGGAAAACATGAGGTAAAATGATGTTACATCTGTCCCCTATTAAAAACCGGGGAATTATGGGGGCCCTTTTGGGGACTTGTGGGTTCCTTTTTCCACCCGCAGATAGTTTGGTGTTTGGGAAAGAAAAAGTTCCAGCATGCCCCATTTTGCAAAATTAAAGGGGAAATTTCTTAAAGGGCACTATATTTACTATTTTGGGCCCTAGGCAAAAAATTAAAATTTTATCAGTTCTCAATCTATAAAACCCCTACAAAGTAACTTTTTTTATTTTTTTAAAAAATTTAAACCCCGATACACACTATTTAAAAAAATATTTCTAAACCCTCAATTTATCCCTTTTACTTTTTGAATAACCCCAATTAACCCCTACCCCCCCCCCTTTTTCCCCCCCCCCCCAAACCCCCCCCCCCTTTAAACCCCCCCTATTAACCCCCCCAAACCCTTTTTAACCCTAGCTCCCCCCCCCCAGTTTTAAACCCCCCAACCCCCCTACCCCCCCTTTGGGGAGTCCCCTCCCTAATCAAATTTTTCCCCTAAAATAAATTTTTTTTAAAATTTCCCCTGTGATACCCTCTGGGGAATTTTTTTAAAAAACCCATTTTTTGGACCAAGGTGAGAAAACTCTTTTTGGGGGAAATAACTTTTTAACAGGCCCCAGAAAAGACCCCAAAACCCCCCAAATTAAAAAACCCCCTTTTTTTGCAACCATCCAAACCCAAAAAAAAGAAAAAAACCTTTTTTTGCTTTTATTAAATTTCATTTAATAAAATTTTACCGGGGGGGACTTTTTTTACCAAAATTCCCCCAAATTAAGGAAACAAAACCTTTAACCCGTTTTTCCCCTTTTTTTCCGGTTTTGGAAAACCCAGGGGCCTCCCGTTTTTTGGGTTTTCAAACCCCAAACCAAAAAAACTTTTTGAAAAAAACTAAGGGCCCTAGTGATTTGGTGGGGCCAGAAATTTAAAACATACCAATTCAAAAAATATTTTAACGATTACTTTCAAAAAAAAAAAGATAAACAAAAAACAAAAATGCACAAAAGGGAATTTTTTGAAAAAGCATTTTTCCCTATCTCGGGTACAAGAACAATTTTTTGAGCCGTTTTTTTTTTAAAAAATTTTTTAATTTTTTTTTGATTCCCTAAAAACCCTTTCTTTTAAAGCAAAAACCTCCCATTCAACAAGGGCAAACCGTAAAAATACCCGGGTGTTTTTTTTACCCAAAGTTTCTCTTTTTTTGGGCCTAGTTCCAATTTTTTACCCATCCATTCTCAGGGAGGGGGGAAAGGGGACCCGGAAAAATACAACCTGGGTTTGATTTTAAAACCGGTTTTTTAATGTTCTGGGGTGGGGTTTTTGGCGAAAAAATTCCCAACAAAAGGAAAACCGAAAACACCCTCCCCTCACAAGAGGGGGAGAAAAAGAATTTTTTTGGCTTTTTTCCATTTCCCCCAAAAATTTTTTTTTTTTAAAAAGTTTTGATTGTTTCTTTTAATTTTAATAGGGGGAAAAGCTAATTTTTTGGTGAACTTTTGGAAACCTTTTATGGTTTTAATTTCTGCCCACCCCAGTTGAAAAACCTATTGATTTATTTTTTTTCAAAATAATTATTTTTTGGAATGGGCAAAGCCCAATTTTTGGTTTTTCTTGCCTTTTATGTAAGGAAGAGTTGGGGTTCCTCCCGTTGTTTTTTTTTTTTCAAAACTCCGGCCCCCCTTTCACAGGGGTTTTTAAATTTTTAAAGGCAGTGTTTGTAGTAAAGCTGGGGGCCCCTTTTTAAATCCGGGAAATTGGAAAGGGCTTTTTAAAAAAACAAAGGGACGTAAAGATTTGGAAACGGTTTTAAGGGGATAAATTTTCCCAAACCGGTATTTGAATTTGGGCCCCCACCTTGGTACTGGGTTTTTAAGAAGGGGGGCCTTAAATCGTTTCTTTGCGACCCTTTAAAACCGGGGCCCCAAAACCACCTCAAAAACTTTTCATTTTATCCCCTTTAAAGCAGAAATGCTTTTTCCCAAAAAAATATTCCCTTTCCTTTTTTGGGAGTTTTTTTTAAAGTGGTTTGGGAGGGAGGTCTCTGATATTGGATTTGTGATTTGTTATGTTTACTTTTCCACATTTTTGGGGGGTACCCTTTTTATTCCTTTTTTTTTTCAAAAAAAGTTTTTGGGGAGGTTGGTTTGTTTTTTTTATTTTGGTTTTTAGGGGTGTCTCCCCCCCTTGGTTGAGTTATTTTTTGCACCCACCAAAAATTCACAGGTTTTTTAAATTTTAAAGGCCGTTTTTCAAATTTTCTTGCAAAACCCAACTCTCCCCGTAAAATTTTTTGGAACCCTGTCTTTTTGAAAAAGGTAAAGTTAATTTTTTTGGGGTTGTTATCCCATGTATTTGGGGCCCCCCCTTTCCCCCCCCCCCCCCCCCCCCCCCCCCCCCCCACCAACCCCCCGGCGGCGCCCCCCCAAACCCCGTTTTGAAAAAATAGGGGAACCCCAAGAAACCCGGCCCAAAAATTCTGTTTTCTATGGAAAGAAGAAAAAGCCTTTCCAAAAAAAAATTCCCAAAGTCCTCTTATTTTTTTAGTCCTTTTAAAAGGGCCTACAATTGGGGGGCTTTTTATGGTAATGCTTTACAAAAAATTTCCAATGACGCTTTAAGATTTTTTTTCCCTTAAATTTTGAAATTGTATGCCCCCCCTTAAAAAAAATTTTGACCATCTTCCAGGGCAAACTTTATTTCCCTATTTTAAATTTCCCCCTTTTTTCAAAATTTTAGGAAATCCGGGCGCTCCCTGGGTGCCCTTTTGGGGAAACCGGGGTAAGCTTTTGAGAATTTAAAGGAAAAACATTGGGGGGGGAAAAGTTTTGAACTTAACAGGTACCGACCCGTTCAAAATAACGCTTTTAAAGGGTTTGTTAAATTTTTAATCGATTTTTTGGTCTTTTTTTCTTTTAGTTTTTTTAAATTCTTTCAGGACATGTTTTTTGCTTTTTATAATAGGCGCGCAAAGAGCGAGGGGGAAAGGAATGAAAAAAGGTTTCGTGCCGAACAAACCCCTTTTCCGTCAAAGGTATTTTTGAGGGGGAAAAAAAAAAGCCAAAGGGCCCGTTTGGGTTTTAGTGGGCCAGTTCTGGCCCCCTTTCAGGGGAAAATAAAAGGCTGTAGCCCCCTTTTACGACCCCACTAGCAGCCCATCAGGAGAAATTTGAAAAAGGTCGAGTTTCTAAAGGGCCAAAATGGGTGAAACCCTATCAAAGGGAAGGGGAAAACAAGGGCTGTAGCTTTAAAGACCCAAAAACTGGGATTTCCAAACAGGAAAAGTAGAAAAAAGAACTTGGGGCCCAAAAAAGCCCACAAAAACCGGCAAATCTATTTAGGGAGAAATTTGATCAGGGTTTTTGTAGATAAAGGGGACCAGCACTTTGGGAACCTATTTAGGAGAAAATGGCAGGTTCTTTTAGGCCGTACAGATCAGCAATGCACCTATCAGGGGAGAAGGGAAAAAGGGGTTCTTAGCTTTTTAGTTTATCCCGACTGCGGGGGCCCTATCAGGGAGGATGGGGAGACAGGTTTTTTATCGTAGGGGGGGTTTTTTATGCCCATCGCACTGGCACCATCAGGAGAGATAACATCTTTTACCCCATATTAAAAGGGGGAAATTTAGGAGCTAGTCAGCCCAAACAAAAGAAAAGGGGGATTTTTTCCCTTTTTGGGGAAAAGCTCGGACACTGTTAATGGAACCAACCTTTTTGGCCCAAAAGGGGGTTGTTTTGCAAATCATTATTTAACTTAAAAAAAACGAATCCGCTTTGGGGGCTTAGAAAATGTGGGGAATGTATGAAGAGTTTTTTCTGCCAGGTCATTTCATACATGTATCTCATTTGGGACTAGAAAGAAAAATTTTGTGGGGACATGATGAAAAAATGTCTAGTCCCAAAACCCCTTTGTTGGGCCCTAGCAACCAATATTTAGAGGCCCCCTCATTTCATATAGGTTTCTGGGTTTGTTTCTGTGGACAACAAAGTGATTTTATGACCTAAGGGGAGGGTTTTTAATTTCTTTGGGGGCCCCAAAAAAAATATGACCCACAAATAACAAAAGGGTTTATTTAAATTCAGGCAAATTTTTTCTTAAAAATGCAAAAAAAAATTGGGGGCCCGGACGGCAAAAAAAAACATAGATGTCACCCTTAGGGGTTTTTTGCCCCTGAATTTTTTTTTTCGTTTTAAAATTTCTGCCCTTTTTGTTTTATTAATATTCCCTGGCCTCATATGTTGATGAAATTCCAAAAATTTTCAATTGTGGGGTTTCACTACTGTTTGTTCTGTTTTTGGGGAAATTTCCGGTTTGGGTTTCGCCCCATTGCCAATGCATACTTTTAGCCCTATATTTTATTTTTGGGCCCTTAGGAAACTTAAAAACCCATAAAATTTTCCCTTTTAAAAGAAAACCCAAAACTTAAATTTTATTAAGTATAAAATTCCCCCCTAACCCCTTAAAAACATTTAAAAAAACCTTTATTTTAAACCTTTTGCCAAATTTAAAACCCCTTTTTAACCCTTGAAAGAAGGGAATAGCCCTTCCTTTCCCTTATCAATCCTTTTTGCAGCACCACCCAAAAAAAACAGGAAAAACCTTATTTTATAAAATTTATTTACTAAATTTCAAAAAAGGGATCCAAAAATCCCACTTTTGGGGAAATTAGCCCCCAATCCCCATTTTAAAACCCCAAAACAAATTTAACCCCCTTGTTGACAAACCCCCCTGGCGGGGGCCCTTTTAACAGAGGGGAGAAAATCAAAAATTTAAAATTTATAGCTTGCCCCCCAACTTTTCCCGCAAAACCGGCTTAAAAAGGGGTTTAAAAGGTACATCCAGTTTTTTAAAAAGGTTTTAAAAAGGGTTTGGGGGGTTTGAAACAGGTTTTTAAAAAAGTTTTTTAAAGAGGAAAAGTTATACCTTTTTAAAAAATTACCCTTTAGTGGTTTTTAAAATAGAGAAAATATAGAGTTTTTAAATTTGCCAAAGGCAAAATAGTAAATATAATGATCAAAAGTCCTCTAGTTCTCTTGCGAGTTCCCCAAAATTTTTTGGGGACTAAAGTATAGGTTTTTAGCAGACACTTCAGGCGCCAGTCACCACCGCTGACGGGGTATGAAACTATAAATACTCTACAAACCAAAAATAGCACCACACCTGTCCCCCCTTTTGGTATTAGCAGCTCCCGGGAAAATTAAACCTTTTTAAAAACAGCCGGGGGTTTTAAAAACCAACAAAACCCCTAAAATAGGGGGTAAACCATGTTTTTTCTAATCCTATTCCAAAACCCCTTTAATCACTAATTGATTGTTATTACAGCCATCCATACCCATAATAAATGCTGCCCAATACTGTGACATATTCATGTTTGCCACATACAGATTGGAAACCACCGTTGCAAACCCGAATGAATATCTCATGTACTTAACTTCTCACGTTTTCCTCCTACACGTCCTTTGATGTCCCTTTAATGAATGCAGAAGTTACAGCCCATTGTCCCCTCTACATATTATTTCCATAGAAAGTAGAGAGAAGCCGTTGCTGGAAAAATCTCTTTCGTGTTCCCAGTAAGAGGGGGTGATTTGTAACCATGTAATAGCGTCCCCTTTGACCCCACCATTCTGCACACTGCTACAAATTTCTTGTTAATTACCCAGGAGGTCCCTGGAGCACAGAGATCAATATTTCTATGGGAAGTAAGGCAGCTTTATTTTCATGTTCGGCGTCATTGGATTTGCTTCAATCCATGATTCATTAGGCAAAAGAAAAATTATATGTATACATATATACATACATACATATGCATATACACAGCTCAGAAAAATAAAGAAGACACGAAAATCCCACATCCTAGATCTCAACGAATGAAAGATTCCAGAGGAAATTCTTTATTCATTACATAGTGGAATGTGTTGAGAACAAAAGAACATAAAAATGAACAATGAAACTCACAATGAATCTCCCCTGGAGTCTGGATTTGGAATGATTCTCAAAATTGGAAAATTAAATTTCAGGCTGATCCAACTTCAGTGGAAATGCCTCAAGACAAGGAAATGAGGCTCAGTAGTGTGTGGCCTCCACGTGCCTGTATGACCCTACAACACCTGGGCATGCTCCTGATGAGGCTCAGTAGTGTTGGCCTCCCTGGCAGTATGACCCCCTACAACACTGGCATTCTCCTGTGAGGCTCATAGTATGGGGGCCACCAAGTGCTGTATGACCTCCATAAAGCCTGGGCAAGCTCTGATGACTGATTGTGTGTGGCCACCACGTGCCTATATGACCTCCCTACACCGCCTGGGGATGCTCCTGCTGAGTCTCAGTAGTTTGTGGCCTCCACATGCCTGTATGACCTCCCTACAACACCTGGGCATGCTCCTGATGAGGCTCAGTAGTGTGTGGCCACCATGTGCCTGTATGACCTTCCTAAAACACCAGGGCATGCTCCGTTTAGTCAGTAGGTGTGGCCCACCACATGCCTATAATCCTACAACGCCTGGGCATGCTCTGATGAGACTCCAGTATGTGTGGCCACCACATGCCTGTATGACCTCCCTTTCAACACCTGGGCATGCTCCTGATGAGGCCTCAGTAGGTGTGGGCCCCACGTGCCCGTTGACTCCACAGCTGGGATGCTCTTATGGGGTCAGTAGTGGTGGCCACCAGTGCCTGTATACCTCCCTACAACACCCGGGCTGGGCTCCTGATGAGGCTCAGTAGTGTGTGGCCACCACATGCCTGTATGACCTCCTTTCAATTACCCCGGGCATGCTCCTGATGAGGCTCAGTAGTGTCTGGCCACCACGTGCCTGTACGACCTCCCTACACCCCCCGGGCATGCTCCTGATTTGGCTCAGTAGTGTGTGGCCACCACGTGCCTGTATGACACCCTACAACCTGGGCTTGCTCCCTGATGGAGCTCAGTAGTGTGTGGCCACCACATGCCTGTATGACCTCCCTACAATGCCTGGGCATGCTCCTGATGAGGCTCAGTAGTGTGTGGCCACCACCTGCCTGTATGACCTCCCTACAATGCCTGGGCATGCTCCTGATGAGGCTCAGTAGTTGTGTGGCCACCACGTGCCTGTATGACCTCCCTACAATGCCTGGGCATGCTCCTGATGAGGTTCAGTAGTGTGTGGCCACCACGTGCCTGTATGACCTTCCTACAACACTGGGCTCCTGATGAGGGTCAGTAGTGTGTGGCCACCACGTGCCTGTATGAACTCCCTACAACCCATGGGCATGCTCCTGATGAGGCTCAGTAGTGTGTGTGGCCACCACGTGCCTGTATGATCTTCCTACAACACCTGGGCTCCGGATGAGGCTCAGTAGTGTGTGGCCTCCACATGGCTGTTTGACCTCCCTACAATGCCTGGGCTCCTAATGAGGCTCAGTAGTGTGTGGCCACCACGTGCCTGTATGCCCTACCCTTTTAACGCCCGGGCATGCTCCTGATGAGGCTCAGTAGTGTATGGCCTCCACATGGCAGTATGTCCTCCCTACACTGCCTGGGCATGCTCCTGATGAGGTTCAGTAGTGTGTGTGGCCACCTCGTGCCTATATGACCTCCCTACAACACCTGGGCATGCTCCTGATGAGGCTCAGTAGTGTGTGTGGCCACCACGTGCCTGTATGATCTACCTACAACACCTGGGCTCCTGATGAGGCTCAGTAGTGTGTGGCCTCCACGTGCCTGTATGCCCTACCTTCAACGCCTGGGCATGCTCCTGATGAGGCTCAGTAGTGTATGGCCTCCACATGGCAGTATGACCTCCCTACAACACCTGGGCATTCTCCTGATGAGGCTCAGTAGTATGTGGCCTCCACGTGTCTGTATGACCTCCATACAATGCCTGGGCATGCTCCTGATGAGGCTCAGTAGTGTGTGGGGGCCACCTCTGCTAATGACCTCCCCCAACAACCCTGCGCTCCTGATGAGGCTCAGTAGTGTGTAGCCACCACGTGCCTGTATGACCTCCATACTACGCCTGGGCATGCTCCTGATGAGGCTCAGTAGTGTGTGGCCACCACGTGCCTGTATGACCTCCCTACAATGCCTGGGCATGCTCCTGATGAGGCTCAGTAGTGTGTGGCCACCACGTGCCTGTATGACCTCCCTACAACACCTGGGCATGCTCCTGATGAGGCTCAGTAGTGTGTGGCCACCACGTGCCTGTATGACCTCCCTACAATGCCTGGGCATGCTCCTGATGAGGCTCAGTAGTGTGTGGCCACCATGTGCCTGTATGACCTCCCTACAATGCCTGGGCATGCTCCTGATGAGGCTCAGTAGTGTGTGGCCACCACATGCCTGTATGACCTCCCTACAACACCTGCGCTCCTGATGAGGCTCAGTAGTGTGTAGCCACCACGTGCCTGTATGACCTCCGTACAATGCCTGGGCATGCTCCTGATGAGGTTCAGTAGTGTGTGTGGCCACCTCGTGCCTATATGACCTCCCTACAACACCTGGGCATGCTCCTGATGAGGCTCAGTAGTGTGTGGCCACCATGTGCCTGTATGACCTCCATACAATGCCTGGGCATGCTCCTGATGAGGCTCAGTAGTGTGTGGCCACCATGTGCCTGTATGAAACCTCCCTACAATTTCCTGGGCAATGCTCCTGATGAGGCTCAGTAGTGTGTGGCCACCACGTGCCTGTATGACCTCCATACAATGCCTGGGCATGCTCCTGATGAGGCAGCAGCTGAGGGATCTCCTACCGGACTCGATCAGAAGGAACCCAGGCCCCAGTGCACCTGCATATGGTCTCACAATGGGTCTGAGGATCCTATCCCGGTACCCAGTGGCAGTCAGGGTACCTGTGTGACCTCCAAAGAAATGCCTCCCCACACCATTACTGACCCACTGTCAAGCTGCTAATGCTGGAGGATGTTGCAGGCAGCAGAACATTCTCCATGGCATCTCCAGACTCTGTCACATCTGTCACATGCGCTCAGTGTCAACCTGCTCTCATCCATGAAGAGCACAGGGTGTCATTCTTGGTGTTCTCTGGCAAATGGCAATCGCCCTGCACAGTGTTGGGCTGTAACCACAACAAAGACTGTTGGACATCATGCCCTCATACCACCCTCCTGAAGTCTGTTTCTGACAGTTACAGCAGACACATGAATATTAGTGTACAGCTCATAAAATAGTATAAGCTTGGTGTGCCCTCAAAATAACTAAACAGCCATCAATATCTAAACCGCTGGCAACAAAAGTGAAGACACCCTTAAGTGAGAATGGACAAATTGTGTCCAAAGTGTCAATATTCTGTGTTCCCCCATTATTTTCCAGCTCTGCCTGCCAGTAATCCATGTCCTTAGTCTGCTTGTCTTCAGCAAATCATTTGCGGGGTCTCTTGTGCATCATCTGTAGAAAAGCTTCCTTCTGGGACGACAGCCATGCAGACTAATCTGATTCAGTGTGCAGCGTATGGTTGAACACTGACAAGCTGACCCCCCCGCAGTTTTTATGGGTATGTATTGAGTTATTTTATATATAATATATAATTATATATATAATATATTATATATATATATTATATATATATATTTAAATTTTAAAAAAATTACATAAATTGTGTGATTAACTCTAAGAAGGGGTAGGGGATTGAAGGATATGTAGGATATCAGATGCTAAATGTTTGGTTTTAAAGGCTCACTTCCGTCAAAAAGGGGTATATCTGTTAGAAACCAATGATCCTGCAAAATATTTTTAGAACTTTTGGCAGATTTTTATTTTTTTTTTTGCAGTCCTCTGCAGTTAAAATTTACATAAAATCTTGCCCTTCTTCTCTAGCTGTGATAATAAAGAGATAAAACTACTGAATGGCGGTAGTTGCTGCTTATATGCATGATGTCTCATTACAGATAGTAGGCAATGAAGAAACGATTGCTCTGTTGTTCTCTGGACAGAAATATATAAAAATTAGACCAGATCAACAGGGCAACGACAAGAGCAATACATGAAAGGATAATGGGTTCAACTTTTTCTGCACTAGTAGGTTTCCAGCTTATTAGCTCCTGTTGATAACACTTCTCCTTTCAAGTCAGAGTGAGCCTGGAAGAGGACTGTCAAACGAGCCTCGCTGCCTCAATTAGAGCTCACAGGGGGGAAGTCAGAGAGACCATATACATTATATATACAGTATATATAAACCAGCCAATTTTTTTTTACCCAAAAATGTACATATAATGGTATATATGATACTATATATATATATATATATATATATATATATATATATATAATTGCTTGTCAATATGTGAAAAAAAGATTTCATGGTAGTGTCTCTAAGTCAACCGTGCCCTTTTGTGTTATATTATATATTTGTATTATAAGGAATCGTGTAATTGCAGTTTAAGTGAGAAAAAAAAATCGTTGAACGTCTTATCTGTAGATTGTCCTATCTGCAGGATGTTGCATCCTCTAAATGGCCTCTCGTTGGTGATGCATACAGTGTAAGAGTTTTTCTGCTCTATGATATTGATCAGTGACTGAGACTACTGTCCATGGTGCTGAAAAAGTCAGTCATGTATGTTTATCATACCTCTAAACTTTTTAGACGGTCAAAGAAGGACGATTACGGCTCTCTGTCTCTGTCTCTCCTTTATCATATAACCCTATATATCACAGAGCTCAGCTCCACTCCTCTATCATATAACCCTATATATCACTGAGCTCAGCTTCTCTCCTCTATCATATAACTCTATATATCACAGAGCACAGCTTCTCTCCTCTATCATATAACCCTATATATCACAGAGCTCAGCTCCTCTTCCTCTATCATATAACCCTATATATCACAGAGCTCAGCTTCTCTGCTCTATCATATAATCCTATATATCACAGAGCTCAGCTTCTCTTCTCTATCATATAATCCTATATATCACAGAGCTCATCTCCTCTCCTCTATCATATAACCCTATATATCACAGAGATCAGTTCCTCTCCTCTATCATACAATCCTATATATCACAGAGCTCAGTTCCTCTCCTCTATAACATACAACTATATATATCACAGAGCTCAGCTCCTCTCCCGCTATCATATAACCCTATATATCAGAGCTCAGCTCCTCTCCTCTATCATATAACCCTATATATCACAGAGCTCAGCTCCTCTCCTCTATCATATAACCCTATATATCACAGAGCTCAGCTCCTCTCCCGCTATCATATAACCTTATATATCACAGAGCTCAGCTCCTCTCCACTATCATATATCCCTATGTATCACAGAGCTCAGCTACTCTCCTCTATCATATAACCTTATATATCACAGAGCTCAGCTCCTCTCCACTATCATATATCCCTATGTATCACAGAGCTCAGCTCCTCTCCTCTATCATACAACCCTATGTATCACAGAGCTCAGCTCCTCTCCTCTATCATATAACCCTATATATCACAGAGCTCAGCTCCTCTCCTCTATCATATAACCCTATATATCACAGAGCTCAGCTTCTATCTATCATATAACCCTATATATCACAGAGCTCAGCTTCTCTCCTCTATCATATAACCCTATATATCACAGATTCAGCGTCTCTCACTCTATCATATAACCCTATATATCACAGAGCTCAGCGTGTCTCCCTCTATCATATAACCCTATATATCACAGAGCTCAGCTTCTCTCCTCTATCATATAACCCTATATATCCCAGATCTCATCTTCACTCCCTCTATCATATAACCCTATATATCACAGAGCTCAGCTTCTCTACTCTATCATATAACCCTATATATCACAGAGCTCAGCTTCTCTCCTCTATCATATAACCCTATAAATCACAGAACTCAGCTTCTCTCCCTCTATCATATAACCCTATATATCACAAAGCTGAGCTCCTCTCCTCTACCATATAACCCTATATATTACAGAGCACAGCTTCTCTCCTCTATCATACTTAGATCTATATGTAATTTATACTCTTTTTGTGTTGTAAATATAGTAAAAATGCAGTTATAGGCAGTTGTGTTTTTTTGTATTTTTATACCATTTATGATTTACACTAAATAAACTGTTTAAATAATTCTTCAGGTTATTAGAGTCAAGCAGATACCAAATATGCGTAGGTTGACATTTTTATGTAATTTATGAACAATAAAATGTATTTTATATTAAACAATCATTTATTTTATTTTGTATTTTATGCAACATTTTTCATGTATTTTTTAATCCCATTTTGGAATTATTATTTTTTTTTTTTTAATTTTATTTTATACTTGTAATGTATTTGTATATTCCTGTATGCTAGTACATTATAACTTGGGCTACTACAAAGCAGAGTGCTGTCACCTTTCTAGGTCCCCAAGGATAATGGATGTCAAGGGTATTAAGAGTAGGCGCAACCCCCAATCAGGTCACTTGGAAGCCTGCTCGCCTGTCCGTAGGGAGCAATGTTCTTTGATCATATTGTGGTCCCGGATTCCTACTTTGGGGCACTCTAATTGCTAAGGAAACTTTTGCCCACAACAAAGTACTTTTAGAGGTCACCCTTCATAAACACTGGCAGCAACATGCGCCCACAACAGAGTGCCACTTGAGATACCATGCCAGTGGTTCACAAAACGAATGACCTAAATTAGTGGTCTTCAAACTGCGGCCCTCCAGCTGTTGGGAAACTACAACTTCCAACATGCATTTATATAATTTATAACAGTGGTCATGATGGGAGTTGTAGTTTCCCAACAGCTGGAGGGCCACATTTTGAAGACCACTGACCTAAATGATAACATTCTATCTGCCTGTAGTCGCCACAAGGGGGAGCTCACTGTATACATATTTATACAGCTCACATTTAAGTCAATCTTCAATCAAAATCCATAATAACAAACAAATGTATTAATTCTCCTTTAATTTAAAATATCAGTGCCTTGATATGATGAATTGGTTATTAATCACATGTAAAAGATCAGAATATGCCCTTTATCAAGCATCAAAAGTTTTGTGAATATTCCAGCTCATTATTTTTTGGCATTTAAATGCCAACTCTTTTAGTTGCTGTACCTGCTAAAAGGTGTGCAGTGATGTGGGGTTACCCCTAAATTAAGTAAACTTTGAAAGTTAACCCTTCCTTGAAGGCAAACAAAGAGATCCCAAAATGTGCAATTAGGTAATGCCTTACATTGCACTTTAGTTGGAGAGGGGGAATCACTAGACTAGAGATCTGCAACGTCGGCTCTCCAGCTGTTGGGAAACTACAACTCCCATCATGCATTTATATAATCTATATCAGTGGGCATGATGGGAGATGTCGTTTCCTAACAGCTGGAGAGCCGACGGTGCAGACCCTTGCTGTAGACTAAAAGTCACTGTTGGTCCTTCTGAAAAAGTGAGGGTCATGTGTCAGCCCTGAATGATAACCCATCTAGTATTGTGCAGAACAGTTGCTTTAATTGTCAGTATAAAAGTAAGGGGTTGTTCACACAGCGTTTTTGGAAACGTTTTCGATTACAACGCTCTGCATAAAATGCATCCAACACGTACCCAAAGTGTGCTGCGTGTTTGGACGCGTTTTCGCTGCAGCAGGTTTGCACCCTATAGTATTAAATAGGACGTCTGCTGCGTCTTTCGGATCAAGAACTGAGATGGCAATTCTTTGAACGGATCTGAAAGACGCATCAGAAAGACGCAAGTAAACACTCAACAGTGATCACTCGTCTGAACCCTGATGTGTGTTTTACATTGCAAGCAATGTAATCACACTGCACATTGTTAGATGCGGGTTTTATATTGAAAGCAATGTAATCACACTGCACATTGTTAGATGCGGGTTTTATATATAGAAAGCAATGTAATCACACTGCACATTGTTAGATGCAGGTTTTATATAGAAAGCAATGTAATCACACTGCACATTGTTAGATGCAGGTTCTATATTGAAAGCAATGCAATCACACTGCACATTAATTAGATGCAGGTTTTATATAGAAAGCAATGTAATCACACTGCACATTGTTAGATGCAGGTTTTATATAGAAAACAATGTAATCACACTGCACACATTGTTAGATGCAGGTTTTATATAGAAAGCAATAGTAATCACACTGCACATTGTTAGATGCAGGTTTTACATTGAAAGCAATGTAATCACACTGCACATTGTTAGATGCAGGTTTTATATAGAAAGCAATGTAATCACACTGCACATTGTTAGATGCAGGTTTTATATTGAAAGCAATGTAATCACACTGCACATTGTTAGATGCAGGTTTTATATAGAAAGCAATGTAATCACACTGCACATTGTTAGATGCGGGTTTTATATTGAAAGCAATGTAATCACACTGCACATTGTTAGATGCGGGTTTTATATTGAAAGCAATGTAATCACACTGCACATTGTTAGATGCGGGTTTCATATTGAAAGCAATGTAATCACACTGCAACATTGTTAGATGCAGGTTTTATATTGAAAGCAATGTAATCACACTGCACATTGTTAGATGCAGGTTTTATATTGAAAGCAATGTAATCACACTTCACATGTTAGATGCGGTTTCATATTGAAAGCAATGTAATCACACTGCACATTGTTAGATGCAGGTTTTATATAGAAAGCAATGTAATCACACTGCACATTGTTAGATGCAGGTTTTACATTGAAAGCAATGTAATCACACCGCACATTGTTAGATGCGCATTTGGGTCCGTTTAGGATCCGAAACACAGATCCAAACACACATCTAAAAACGGATCCAAAATCGGATCCAACACGCAGTGTGAACATACCCTAAGATGCGTGTTTGGGTCTAATACCCAATACCCTAATACCCTGATACCTAATAATACCCGAATAATAATAATAATAATAATAAATACCCTAAGGCTCCTTTACCTAAGTTGTTCAGAGTGCCGGTCCACTTACTTAAAGGGATTGTCCACTTAGCCTTTTTTGATTCTGTTAGCCTACTAGTGCCCATTTAAAATGAAAAAAAAAACTATACTCACCTCTCCTCTCACCTCTGTTCCAGCTTTGTGCCGTCCTCACTCTCCCCAGTCTTCTTTTAACTTCTTTCTTCTTCTGAGTGGCGATGTCACTGTTGCAGCCTCTGATGGGCTTCTGAACAGGGACGTCGGCAGTGGCATGCCGAGGTGCCAATAGAGCAGTACTCCTGTCAGGGGCCCTAATCAAAAAGGGGCCAATTGATATGTTAAAAAATAGGAAATAGTAATGGGTGGGGGCCCCATTTGATTTGGCTGTATGGGGCTCTGAAACTGTAAATAGATGACTGATGGCAGCCCTGGTAATGGGGGTCCCATTTGATTTGGCTGTATAGGGCCCTGAAACGGTTAATAGATGACTGATGGTAGCCCTGGTGGCAAGTGACTGCTGCAGAGATTTGGAAGACGAAAGAAGTTAACAGAAAACTGGGGAGAGTGAGGACGGCACAGTGCTGAAACGGAGGTCAAGGGAGATGTTTGGGTCCGTTTTGGGTCTAATACTCAATACCCTAATACCTAATAATACCCAAATAATAATAATGATAATAATAATAATAATAATAGTAAATACCCTAAGGCTCCTTTACATAAGTTGTTCAGAGTTCTGGTCCACTTACTTAAAGAGGTTGTCCCCTTTTTTTCTAATGTTAGCCTACTAGTGCCCATTTGAAATGAAAAAAAAAACCTTATACTCACCTCTCCTCTGAACTCTGTACCAGCTTTGTGCCGTCCTCACTCTCCCCAGTTTTCTGTTAACTTCTTTCATCTTCTGAGTGACGATGTCACTGCTGCAGCCTCTTATTGGCTTCTAAACAGGGATGTCAGGCAGTGGTGACTGCTGCAGAGGTTTGGAAGAAGAAAGAAGTAAATGGAATACCGGGGAGCGTGAGGACGGCACAGGGCTGAAACGGAGGTCAAGGGAGAGGTGAATGGACACTAGTAAACTAATGTTAAAAAAAAAAAATTAAGTGGACGACTCCTTGAAGACGCCTTCACGCTGCCCAAGTGTCAGTCAGTGAGCGGCTGCATGCAGGAGTGCCAATAGGGCAGTACGGGCAGTACTCTTGTCAGGGCCCAGTGATATGTTAAAAAATAGGAACTAGTAATGGGTGAGGTGATTTGGCTGTATGGGGCCCTGAAACGGTTACTAGATGACTGATGGTAGACCTGGCTGCATGTATAACTCCCATTCGTGCAGCCGTTCCCTCTCATGTATATACAGGAGGTTATGCTGCCGAAAAGTGACGATTCTTATGAACATTCATTCACCTAACAATCAGCCCCTATGAAAGGCTTGTTCAACTTCCCAAAATGTCTGGTACAATACAGGGAAGGGGTAATGACATGATCCCGAAATTCTGATAATCCAGCACATCACTGTAATATATTGTAAAATATCACAAATCAGATGAGGAATGCTAATTAGAAAATCCATCACCAGGTTTAATTAAAGGGGTTTTATCGTTACAAAGATCATGTCTCAGATTATGGGGACAGTAAAAATAAGCACTTTTGTAATTGGGTTGCATTACCTCTGTCACTTGGATTAGCAGATATGAGCTTTTCTGTAAATCTGCATTCTTTCTGCTGCTGCTGGTCGGGACACACCCCCTGGCCGTATCCCACCCCTAGGCATGCCCCCTGCAATGTGATTGGCTGGCTGACATTTCATTCAGCCTGTTGGGATACGCCCCCAGACAGGAAACACCCCGGCCACGCCCCCCTGCGCTGTGATTGGCTGCCTGCACACTCTGTGTTTTCTCCCCTCTGAGCTATTAAAATCGATAGTGAAACCAAAGTCTGCTGTCTCTATACACATCTCCCAGCTCTAATGTGAATGATCTGGGTAATTACTGGCTCATAGATCCCCTCATATAACACAGTATTATAGAGTCCCCCTGTTAACAGGGGCAGAGAAGGAGGGGAGGGCAGTTTGCATTGCTCCATATAACCCAGTCTGCTGCCAGTAACAGAGGGGAAGGGGGGGAGTGTACAGTCCTCACATGTGTCATCAGTTCAGGCTGTGTGTATAACTGCATATAGCACAGCAAGGAGCTTGTGGAGTCAGCCTGAAGCTCTGCAGACACTGGAGCAGCATGCAGGAGGCTGTATAGCTGTTCTCTGCAGACATCCTTCTGCTTCTACTGCCTCACTCAGAATGATGATGTCAAAGTTCTTCTCTGAGGAGAGACACGCCTCCTGGGAGGAGAGACACGCCTTCTGGGAGGGGAGACACGCCTGCTGAGAGGAGAGACACGCCTCCTGGGAGGAGAGACACCCCTGCTGAGAGGAGAGACACGCCCCTGGATTTCAAATTCAATTTCAGAGAATTAGCTGAAGAGCACGAACAGTTCAAACGATAAAACCCCTTTAATGCTAGATTAGCGGAATTGGACAGTATGGACGACATGTATAAACGCAGGCATGTTGAAGTGAATTGTCGAGTCTCATTTTCAATGTATAGTGCATCTGATGTATGAAAGTGGTTTTTGTGCATCATAAATGGTGTGTAAAGTTCACCGCCCCTCGTCTGTGTCTTAGGCGCATTACGGAACTTAGTAATGCACCTAACATGTATAAAGGCTATAGATAGGCTGGAAATAAGAGAAGTCATTAGAATAGCATGTCAGTGATAGAAACTATGGGAATGATCCTGCTTGGTGGACCACAGGTCCCAGCAATACCTGTGCTGTGCTGGCTCTGCCGTATGTAGAATAAAGGGCGAAGCAGCAAAAATTACATTTCAAATTTATGTAGTAAAAATTTAAAATGTAAAAATCTGAACAACATCATCAGTGGGTTATTCAATGTAAAATTAGTTTAAGATTCTATGAATTTTAAATACATTTTATAGGAGATGATTTTATATTTTTGCGATATTATATATTTTTATATTCATTTTCATTACATTTAAATAATGTAATTTTATACAGTTTGATAATTATCAGAAATTACTTTTTATTATTGCACTGGTGGAAGTTGAGGAATAAGGGACATTTTTGCCCCTTACAGCAAATCTAGCTCCACTCCGACTCCTCAGGCTTAGGCATTGGAATAGATCTGCCTGTCCGCAGGGCCATCTTTTCCATTGGGCAAACTAGGCAGTTGCCTGGGGGCTCTACAAGTATGGGGGCCCAAGGTGGTATGTGTATGTCCCAGGAATACAAAAAACATATCCTGGATACCTTTGTTGGCTTTACTTTTTTTTTTACTTTTTTGTGCGTTTTTAGCATGTGCAAACAGTTAAAAACCTTGGTGGAGAAGGGAGCCAAAGGCTCCCTGCTCTGCCAATTAGTCTTGTAGGCTGCAAGCTGCCGGTGTCCAGACATAAGCAGTGCGATAATATGAGTGTGCTTAGGGGTGGCTAGAGGCATGACCTAGTGTGATGTCATGTATTTGGGCAGGACCCACTGCGGTGCTATGCCCAGGGGCCCATAATGCTGAGAAAACGGCTCTGCCTGTCCGAGCAGTAATGCGTCTAGTTTTTCCGAACCACATTCATATATGTGTCTTATATTACGATTGTGGTGCGACGCCCCCAGAACACCCCCTCATGTTACGTGCATCAGAAATTGTGGAGTCTTAGACCCTGTTCAAACTACGGATTTGAACGAGGTTATGGCCAAGGGTTCCGACGCGGTTTCCGCGGCCAAAACCACGTCCAAATATCGCCCACTTTATTAACATGGTTTCCTATGAGAAACCGCGATAATATTCACACACCGCGGGTTTGCCGCGCGTGTTTGAGAACTCTCCTGTCAATTCTTGACAGGGAGTCCTCAGCGCGGTGGCCGTGGTGATGCTGCGGGTGTCGCCGCGGGCGTCGCAGCGGCTGACGGCGCGGTTTTTCCCCCTGCCTACTAATTTGCATGGGGGCAAACCCTCGCCGCAAGCCACGCCCCACTTGCACTGCGAACACGCCCAGCGCCCGCGGCCAACCCCGTCGTGTGAACATGCCCTTTCGAACAATGCACCTAACACATTCTTTAGGCGGCTCAGTTAGGTGCATTAGACATCGTAGGGGGCTCAGTTAGGTGCATTGTACGCCAGAAAATGGGAGAAAAGCCCTATGTGCCTGTTTAAATACTTCTTGGTGGATTTTCCCATTTCTGTGATAAATCATTGAAGTATTGGAGTCCCTGAATATCGGAATGGGGTTTGCATGGGGCTGACTTTTATTCAATGCACTGGTTTAATCAGACGGTTTACTAGAAGCTTTTCATGCTGTTTTATAGAATATGTAGATAACCGCTTCCTATTATCACAGCACTGGTGGAAATTACCGACATAAACACTGAATGCAGGGTGCAGCGAGAAGCCGAAATGAGAGCAAGTGGCTGTGCGAACAGCTGGGGAGGAGGAATTAGATTTTAGGGAGAGACTTCTAGAACAGATAGTAGAGGTGTGGTGCAGCACGTCTACTAATTAGCTACAGGACGGATTACTCTGCATGCCAAGAATGGGACTTGACAGCTTACAGCTTTCTAATCATCGCAGGAAGATGACAGAGGATCATGGGAAATTGTTTGGCAATAGCCAAGGAGCTGCAATGTCTGTGTGAAAGGAAAAAATATATAATTGGTTCCACATGTTTATACAGAATCCTTGCAAAGGGTTTCATCACTGCTGGATTCCCATGGTGATGACCGTAATGGCTGTGGTCATAGGTGAGCATGCTATGTACTCTAGTACACTAAATAGTACTGCCATACAATGCCCACACAATAGTGCCATACAATTCTAAATAATACTCCGTACAATGCCCACACAATAGTGCCATACAATTCTAAATAATACTCCGTACAATGCCCACACAACACTGCCATACAATTCTAAATAATACTCCGTACAATGCCCACACAATAGTGCCATACAATTCTAAATAATACTCCGTACAATGCCCACACAATACTGCCATACAATTCTAAATAATACTCCGTACAATGCCCACACAACTCTGCCATACACTCAAATTACTCCATACAAAGCACACAATAGTGCCATAACAATACTAAATTAAATACAATGCCCACACAATCTGCCATACAATACTAATATCTCCATACTAATGCCACAAAACTCTGCCATACACTGCCAATACTTCCATACAGAGCACACATAATACTGCCATAAAATACTAATACTTAAATCCAATGCCGTCATACAATACCAATACTTCCATATAATGCCCACACATAATACTGCCATACGATACTAATACTTAAATACAATGCTGCCATACAATACCAATACTTCCATACAAAGCACATATAATACTGCCATACAATACTAATATGTAAATACAATGCCCACACAATGCTGCCATACAATACTAATACTTCCATACAATGCCCACACAATACTCCCATACAGTATCAATACTTATGTACAATGCCCACAAAACTCTGCCATACAGTACCAATACTTCCATTCAATGCCCACACAATGCTGCCGTACAATACCAAATCATACTTTTATACAATGTCAATTGCCATTTATTTACAACACAATACTGCCATTCAGTGCCAGAACAACACCACCCTTTACTACCTGTATTATACTTCTATACTGTATCCAAATAATACTACCATAAAATGGCCATAGAATACTGCAATTCGGTGCCAAATTAATACCACTATACAATGAATAATGAATAATATCTCCATACAATACCAAATAATTCCTTAGTACAAAGCATACCCAATACGGCCATCCATGGCAGAAATATTACCATAAAATGCTGAAATATACATGAAATACTACCTAAATAATGCTGCCATACAGTACTAAAAAATTCTTCCATACAACACTAAATTCCATTAATTTGCAATAATGCTGTCCAGATCACAAACAATGCAATACAATACTTGACTAATATGTCTATACAGTATCCAAATGATACGACCATGTAATGCCCACTTAATACTACCACTTAGCTCCCAATTAATGCACTAAATGATACCTACATACCATACCAAATAATACATCCATAAAATCTCTCTACTATATCACCATTCAGTGTCGAAATAATATTTCTGTACATTGCCAAACAAAAAACTGCCCTATAATACCGAATTGTGCTTCCATGCAATGTCCACACAATACAACACCTAAATAACAGCTCCATGTAGTATCCAAATACTACAATATACTTCCCACATATTTGCCAAAATTTGTGGCAAAAATCTGAGGGTTTCTGGCATGGACTTTAGCTTTACCCTATTACTCTGGACTTTCTCAAGACCTTTATTTCATGTCTGAATCCATGCACATTCTGGCTTGAAATATTCCTCTAAACCAAAACTAAATCCTCCCCGTTGATCTCAATAGAAACTATGCGTTGTATGAACTATTACGGTATTTTATTGGTCAGCTTTAAAGCGTTAAAAAAACAAGAAACACACAAAAAAATTAGAACATTCTAACATTCTTCCGTCTAATTTCTTGTGGAAAATTTACTATTGAGGTCAATGGCTAAAAATCTAGTGTAAAACGCGTCAAAAAACGTTTTGGATGTAGATCCGCGTCCAATGTCCCATGGGATTCCGACACGGTTTTCAATGGTAGAATCCAACGAGTACATGTTACTCATCATCTGGATGTATCTTAAGGCTGAAAAAGTAGTAATTTTCGAGAAATAAAGAATTTTTTTTTCATATAACCTTTTGAAAGCCGTTTCCAACTGGCCCTATAGTCATATACTATAATTGCATATACATATACTATAATTTTTTGAAAAAAGTCATGTGTGTGTATAACCTTTTACTTGATTGGTGTATAGTTTATTTTAAATAGTGGCGGTAATATTTAGTCAAGCTACTGTGAGCAAGGGCGCGTAAGCCCGAAACGCGTCTGTGAGGTCCACTACGTGTATGCCATGTGTATTGCTGTCTTTTAATATTTTTCAATAAAGTGAGTTTAGTTTAAGTTACCGAGCGGAGGACTCTCTTGCGGCGCACTGCTTCTGCTGAAACCGTGAGGAAACTTCCGGGACTTTGTGTATAATTGCATAGTCCATTTTGAATTCACCTCTCCCTTGACCTCCGTTTCAGCCCTGTGCCGTCCTCACGCTCCCCAGTCTTCCATTTACTTCTTTCTTCTTCCAAACCTCTGCAGCAGTCACTTGCCATGCCACTGCCTGATGTCCCTGTTGCAACATGTTCATTCTTCCATCAAATTTTTAGTGGAAAATTTACTATTGAGGTCAATGGCTAAAAATCTAGTGTAAAACGCGTCAAAAAAGGTTTTATATCGTTTTGGATGTAGATCCGCATCCAATTTTCCATGGGACTCCGACACGGTTTTCAATGGTAGAATCCAACGAGTACATTTTACACATCAGCTGGATGTACCTTCAGCATAAAAAGTAGTAATTTTAGAGAAATAAAGAATTTTTTTCTCATCACCTTTTGAAAGCCTTCTCCAACTTTTCTTATAGTCATATTCTATAATTGCATAGTCCATTTTGAATTCACCTCTCCCCTGACCTCCGTTTCAGCCCTGTGCCGTCCTCACGCTCCCCAGTCTTCCATTTCCCGGTTGCAACATGTTCATTCTTCCATCGAATTTCTTGTGGAAAATTTACTATTGAGGTCAATGGCTGAAAATCTAGTGTAAAACGCGTCAAAAAAGGTTGTATATCGTTTTGGATGTAGATCCGCATCCAATATCCCATGGGACTCCGACACGGTTTTCAATGGTAGAATCCAACGAGTTCATATTACTCCTCACCTGGATGTACCTTTAGGCTGAAAAAGTAGTATTTTTTAGAGAAATAATGATGCTGGCTTGGCTAAGTATCCCTTCTTGCTTTCCAAAAGATCCAGTGGGTCAAAAACAAATTGAGGATTTGTTACATCCAAAAGAGGGCACTAGAGCTTCTCAGCTCCTTTCCCATAATGTCTAGAAAAATAAAGAATTTTTTTCTCATCACTTTTTGGAAGCCGTTTCCAACTGGCCATATAGTCATATACTATACATGCATGGATGTGACCACTGATTGACTCACGGACACGTCAGCCTTCAACAGAGCGTTATCAGGGAGGAAAGGGTGATGGACTAGGCCAGGAGAGGAAAGCGTTGGTTCATGTTTTATTTCCATAGTAGTGGTGGGTGGTAGAGAACTTTTTTTTAAAAAAAAAGTGGAGAACTCCTTTAATAGGGCCACAAGTATGAACCTATTTAGGTCTAAAACTCACTTTTTTGCCCATAGTTACCTATGAGCAAAAGAGTGAGTTTTAGACCTAAACAGGTTCATACATGTGGCCCTATGTCACCATCTGTTTCGATCCTCCCATTCACTCGGCTAAACATTAGATGAGGGAAGGAAGTTCAGTTTCCTGGTGGCTTATTTGGCTAAAAACAAAATAATTCTACAGCATGAACTGCCCAATCCTTATTTGCCCCACCTACATCTGTGTAGGGACATCTGGGAGCCCACTATGCACATCAGATGGTCAGCTTGTACCCCGACTGAAGGTTATCTAATGTGTAGGACAAGCTTTACCTCTCAAACAGTTTTTGTTAGTTACTTCCAATCTAGGAGAAGTTTCTTTAATGCATCATACTCAGGTCTCGTGGAACCATTGCTGATTTCCTGTCTCTTTGTCAATGCAACTGAGAAGCCAATTAACAAATTTAAGGCAGACACTAGGCAGATGCTGAAGGCCAGTCACCGCAATGGTAAGACAGTGACGCCTCGCCAAGCTCTTCATACTCAGTCTATGATTGGGCCCTGCGGTAGGTGGGCATTCAGGTGGAACCAGTTTGATGGCAATTTTAGGAGCAGAAATTAAATATTCATATAGGGCATGTTGGAGCCTTATGGGTTCCAAGTCTTCATGGGTTCCAAGTCCCTTCCAGATCTTCCTCCACCCTTGGTTGAACTTGATGGACAGATGTCTTTTTTCAAACGTACTAACTATGTAGTCCCAGTCCTGCCTCTAATCAGTACGAGGTCAGGGGTGTGAGACTCTTTCCTCCTAATAGCATCCTACACATTGGCTTCAGTGGCACGAGCCAAAATTTGTTTATTCCAAAGCTGCCCTAAGTACAGTATTAGATAGCTGTCAGGCACCATCTCTTGATCCTCCCATACACTTGGCTAAACATTGGGAGAGCGGGGGACGCTCAGTTTCCTGGTGGCTAAAAACAAAATAATTCTACAGCATGAACTGCCCAATCCTTATCTGCCCACCTACATTTGTGAAGGGACATTTGGGAGCCCACCATGCACATTAGATGGTCAGCTAGTACCCCGGCTGATAGTTATCTAATGTGTAGGACAAGCTTTACCTCTCAAATAGAGGGGCACAGATCCTTAGTCACTAAAATACATGGGCTTTGCTATAGTCTCTCCTCAAAAGGAGTCGGTCTCTAAAAAAGAGAGCTCCATGTGGGCTATAGGCCCTGTCTTGGCTGGGCAGAGGATATGACCAATGCAGGTTCTAGGCCCATACTTGTCCACCCTCCCCTCTCTTCCATGAAAGGAGCGAAATCTATACAAAGACTGTCCCTCACCCAAAAAATAAGCATTCCTGTTGGATGGAGGACGTTCTTGGCTAATCTTTAGTTCCTTCCCAAAATGTCTCTTTGCTCTGATCCTGACTTCTTTTACAAGGTACTGATAGGCCCCAGACAGGCCCTAGTTGCTCCTGAGAAGAGGCGTTGCTGCTTTAGAGGTCTGGAACAGAACAATCCATTTTTGATCCTTGAAAGTCAATGATTAACTTGATATAGCTGAAGCAGCTCTCAAGTGTTAGGAACTTGAAGAGCATCCTAAATTTCAGCTTCACTGAAGGTAAGCCTCTGGCACTGTCCAAATAATAATGGGGTCCATCCAAAGTGTATCCTAAGACACTGGTTCAAAAATACCGTATCAATTATAGAGGAAGTTAATATCACAATTAGGAGACTTTTGACCATAGATAGGCTTGATTCTGAACGCAGACTGACTGCCAAGAAATGGAACCATCTTTAGTCTCATCTAGAAAGGCTGCCAAGAAATGTGACTTTTCTCGGCCTCATCTAGACAGACTGCCAAAAAATGTGACTGTCTTCAGCCTCATCTAAACAGACTGCCAAGAAACGTGACTGTCTTCAGTCTCATCTAGACAGACTGCCAAAAAATGTGACTGTCTTCAGTCTCATCTAGACGGACTGCCAAAAAATGTGACTGTCTTCAGTCTCATCTAGACGGACTGCCAAAAAATGTGACTGTCTTCAGTCTCCTCTAGACAGACTGCCAAAAAATGTGACTGTCTTCAGTCTCATCTAGACGGACTGCCAAAAAATGTGAATGTCTTCAGTCTCATCTAGAAAGGCTACCAAGAAATGTGACTGTCTTCAGTCTCCTCTAGACAGACTGCCAAAAATGTGAATGTCTTCAGTCTCATCTAGACAGACTGCCAAAAATGTGAATGTCTTCAGTCTCATCTAGACAGACTGCCAAAAAATGGGAATGTCTTCAGTCTCATCTAGAAAGGCTACCAAGAAATGTGAATGTCTTCAGTCTCCTTTAGACAGACTGCCAAAAATGTGAATGTCTTCAGCCTCATCTAGACAGACTGCCAAGAAATGGGACCATCTTCAGTTTCATCTAAACAGACTGCCAAGAAATGTGACCGTCTTCAGCCTCCTCTAGACAGACTGCCAAGAAACGTGACTGTCTTCAGTCTCATCAAGACAGACTGCCAAGAAATGTGACCGTCTTCAGTCTACTCTAGACAGACTGCCAAGAAATGTGACCATCTTCAGCCTCATCTAGACAGACTGCCAAAAATGTGAATGTCTTCAGCCTCATCTAGACAAACTGCCAAGAAATGTGACCGTCTTCAGCCTCATCTAGACAGACTGCAAAGAAGAGAGATATTTTTAGCCTCATCTATCCAGATAATGTCCCTTTGTTTGCCCACGTTCCACTCTTCCAGAAGAATTTTGTCAGAGGGGCCCAGGCTGGCACTGGTCTGATTACCCATGACCACCACATAATTTATTCTAGCTCCAATGCTCGTAGTCCCAGTGTGATTACAATCATCAGGCCCGTACAGAAAATATAAACCCACTCTCTACACCTGCAGACACATCACAGGCAGGGTCGTAACCAGGCCCGCCATACAGGGGGTACAGCCAGTACTCCTGTATGGGGCCCGGCGAAATAAGGGGGCCCCCTCGTCTCCCCAGCCCTCTGTGTGGGGGCCCCCTCGTCCCCCCAGCCCTCTGTGTGGGGGCCCCCGCGTACCCACAGCCCTCTGTGTGGGGGCCGCCTTGTACCCACAGCCCTCTGTGTGGGGGCTCCATCCTCTCCCCACATACACATCTAAGGCTGGGGGGACGAGGGGGCCCCCACACACAATCTTGGGGGGACGAGGGGGCCCCCACACACAAAGCTAGGGGAACGAGGGAGGCCCCCACACACAGGGCTGGGGGGACGAGGGGGGGCCACCACCCACAGGGCTGGGGGGACGAGGGAGGCCCCCCACACACAAGGCTAGGGGGACGAGGGAGGCCCCCAGACACAAGGCTGGGGGGATGAGGGAGGCCCCCCACACACAAGGCTAGGGGGACGAGGGAGGCCCCCAGACACAAGGCTGGGGGGACGAGGGAGGCCCCCCACACAAGGCTAGGGGGACGAGGGGGCCACCCCACACAAGGCTAGGGGGACGAGGGAGGCCCCCAGACACAAGGCTAGGGGGACGAGGGAGGGCCCCCAGACACAAGGCTAGGGGGACGAGGGAGGCCCCCAGACACAAGGCTGGGGGGACGAGGGAGGCCCCCAGACACAAGGCTGGGGGGACGAGGGAGGCCCCCAGACACAAGGCTGGGGGGACGAGGGAGGCCCCCAGACACAAGGCTGGGGGGACGAGGGGGCCCCCACACCCAAGGCTGGGGGGACGAGGGAGGCCCCCACACACAAGGCTGGGGAGTCGTGGGAGGCCCCCAGACACATGGCTGGGGAACGAGGGGGCCACCACACACAAGGCTGGGGAACGAGGGGGCCACCACACACAAGGCGAGGGGGACGAGGGAGGCCATCACACACAAGGCTGGGGGGACGAGGGAGGCCACCACACACAAGACTAGGGGGACGAGGCAGGCCCCCACACATAAGGCTGGGGGGACGAGGGGGGCCACACCTACCTACCTGGCTACCTACCCCCCTAGCTACCTCCCTGGTTGCCCAGCTACCTACCTCCCTAGCTACCACCTACTTACCTCCCTAGCTACCACCTACCTACCTCCCTAGCTACCACCTACTTACCTCCCTAGCTACCTCCCTGGTTGCCCAGCTACCTACCTCCCTAGCTACCACCTACTTACCTCCCTAGCTACCACCTACCTACCTACCTACATCCCTAGCTACCACCTACCTGCCTGGCTACCTACCTCCCTAGCTACCACCTGCCTGGCTACCTACCTCCCTAGCTACCACCTGCCTGGCTACCTACCTCCCTAGCTACCACCTGCCTGGCTATTTACCTCCCTAGCTACCACCTACATGGCTGCCTACCTCCCTAGCTACCACCGACCTGGCTACCCGGCCACCTACTACCCACCTGGCTACCCGGCTACATACCTACCTGTCTGCCCACTACTCGGTTACCTACCCACGGGGGCCCACTAGCTACGTATGTGGGGGCTATACACCTAATTATCAGGGCACAAAGGGGGTCATTATTACCATTTTTTGGCACTATGGATGGGGAGTTTGTACACAGGGGGGGGGGGTGGACATAGGTAGGAAGATGATAAAAAAAAAAGTGAGGAGTTCAGGTGTTTGTGTTGTGAATTTGCAGGGGCGAGTTGTGGTCGGGGAGAAGTCATCCTGGAGGTCTGACCGGATGGAGAAGAAAAGGGAACGTGATGACTCAGACAAGACTCAACTGTAAGTCCCTAAATGTAACTGCATTGTATATACCACTATATGGTCACTGTATGGCAGCAATATTGGTCTTATTGTAATGAATTATATTCAGTGACTGTTTGATGGTATTATTCAGCAACTGAGCATTCAGCATTTTTACTTTACTGGGGCGGGGCAATGGGGTTGCTGAGGGGCGGGACTTGTAGGGGGGCCCAGACGCTCAAGCTGTATGGGGCCCAGAAATTTCTGTTGGCGTCCCTGGTCGTAACTACCGGGGTAGCAGACATAGCAGCTGCCCTGGGGCCCGGGCTCTTAGGGGGCCCGGCGCAGCTGCTACCGCGTCCGCTATCCCATTAATGCCGCTCCTGGGCCCGCCAGCCTGCAGTGAACTAGTATGTTCGTTGCCGGCGGGCCCAGGAGCTGAGGGGCCCGGCGCATACTGCCTCTGAACGCCGAGCCCTCCGGCACGAGCGTTCAGAGGCAGCGCTGCCTGGAAATAGCAGAGCGGAGCGCCGCCACTCTGCTACTTCCCCTGCTGGCTCTCTGTGATCAGAGCGCTGTGCAGAGAGGTTGGAGCGTGGAGTGAGGTAAGTAAGTTATTTATTATTTTACCTGCCTTATAGCCTGCCTGCATAGTCCCCCCAGCCTGCCTGCGTAGCCCCCAGCCTGCCTGCATAGCCCCCCAGCCTGCCTGCATAGCCCCCCGCCTGCCTGCATAGCCCCCCCAGCCTGTCTACATAGGCCCCCAGCCTGCCTGCATAGCCCCCCAGCCTACCTATACACCCCCAGCCTGCCTATATACTGCCAGCCTGCCTACATAGCCCCCCAGCCTGCTTATATATACCCCCAGCCTGCCTGCATAGCCCCCAGCCTGCCTATATACCCCCAGCCTGCCTATATACCCCCCAGCCTGCCTATATATACTCCCAGCCTGCCTATATATACCTCCAGCCTGCCTATATATACTGCCAGCCTGCCTATATATACCCCCAGCCTGCCTATATATACTCCCAGCCTGCCTATATACCCCCCAGCCTGCCTATATAGCCTCCCCCAGCCTGCCTACATAGTCCCCCCAAGCCTGCCTATATAGCCCCCTAAAGCCTGCCTATATAGCTCTTTAAGTCTGCCGGCCTGAATAGCCCTATAGCCCCGTGAAGCCTGTCTGCCTATATAGCCCCTATAGCCCCCTAAAGCTGGCATACCTATACAGCCCCCGAAGCCAGCCTGTCTACTTATATGGGGCCCCTTTAGCTACCTAAACCCTGCCTACCTACCTCTATGGCCCCTATAGCCCACCTAACCCCTGTCTACCTGTATGGCTCCCTATAGCTACTTAAACCCTGCCTGCCTAAATGGGGACTCTATTCCCTACCTAAACCTGGCCCCATATAGCCTACCTAAATCCTGCCTGCCTAAATGGATCCCAAATAGCCAGGGGGGATTCGGAAAATTCGGTTCTAAGATATTTGGTTAAACGCAGGGACAAGTGGCCAGGAGACGCGTCAAGGGGCGGATGGACCGGATCAGAAAAAGGGGGGAAAGCAAGACTGTCGAGAAATTTCATCTGTGAGTCACAAGAGTAACTACACTGTAATCATTTTTTCTACGAGTCTGTGTAACTAGATCTCCCACTATTTGTCATTAGGGAGGTATATCAGTCTGCAGAGCTTGTACACGGTGTCTACCACTATAGGGTCACTTGGGGGGGAATATAGCTACAGGTCTGTACATATTTTCTACCACATATGGTCCTGTAGGAGGAAATTACAGTCTACGGTCTGTGACCTGTATCTACCTATATGGTCCTTTTTGGGGGGTATTTTCAGTCTGCGAGTGTGTACACTGGTTTTACCACTATAGGTACTGATGGGGGTTTTAAAAAACAGTCTGCAGAGCTGTGTACACTGGTGGCTACCTTTTAAGGGTCACGTATTGGTTATATACATTTTGAGAGCCTGGTACACTGGGCTACCTTTGGTCACTGATGGTGGTTATTTACAGTTGCAGAGCCTGTGTCATGGTGGCTCCCATAGGTCATGTATGGGGGTTTATACAGTCGCAGGCCTGTGAACTGGTGTTCCAAATATAGGGTTTCCTGTATGATAAGGGCACGCGTTTTTGTTCAAATTGTTATGAAAGATTTAAAAATGAGGAATTGGTTAACAAATTCGTGAAAAGAGGGGTTTCAAAGAAAAAAAATTTGGGACAGTTGGGTTTTGAAATCAAGCAAAAAATAGAAAGAGTTTTTTAAAGGGAAAGTAAACGAAAAACAACAGCCTAGATTTAATTTCATTTCCACGTATGATAAGCATTCTAACATCATAAAAAATGGCATTAATCATAATTGGCACTTGCTACAATCTGACCCCAAGTTTGGACATCTGTTTAGGGACAAACCACGTTTCATATATAAAGGGTAAAAAACAATAGGCAACAGCCTTATACACTTGACTTGCGCCCTACACAGATTTCCAGAAAAAAAAATTTCCTTCGGACTAAACGTAAGGGGACCATCCTTGTCTATCGTGCAACAACTGTTCCGCTATTATTAAAGGTTCAACAATTAAAAAATCCGCATCAGGGATATTGATATACCATTAAAAGGATACTTTAGTTGCACTAGCAACAACGTAATCTACATTTAAAAGTCCATGTAGCAAATGGTATATAGGACAGACCCGCCGCCCAGTGGGGAATCAGGATAGGGGAACATAAAAGTGCTATTAGAAATTTTTAAAAACAAAAAAGATAGCTCAGACGTTCCCACAAAATTTGGTGAAACAACTGTAGCGAAAAAATTTCAATGAATACCAACATAATATCTGTGATTTACGTTGGTGTGTACTTGAACAAGTGAACATCTCAGAATATGCCAAAATAAAACTAGGTTACTACAGAGGGAGGCGTAAATTTGGGTTGCAACAATGGATACAATTGCACCAAAGGGGTTAAATGAGTCTTTGAGTCTACGTTGCTATTTGTAACTTATGCAAATATAAAAATATGCTCCCTATACCTTTTTCATGTCCTCTAAACTTGAGATATTTATATTGTTTTTAACAGTGATGTTAGTATATTGTTTTTAGTATAGATAACAGGAAAATGCACACCTGTGCAATCATGGTCAGTTTAATAAAGAGGATGACGTGCCTTTACAACGCAATGCTTGAGAAAGGAAGGCGTGCCTTCCGAAACGTCGCGTCATTGCATGGCGGCACTGGGCTGCAACTCAGCATGATCGGCTCCTACTAGTCTACTATGGGACTATCACTCACCTCCTAACAGGAGAAGCTATACAGCTAAGTACTGCCACGTTTTCATATGTTTTTCATTTCCTAAGGTGTTCGTCATAGAAATATGTATTTTATTCACCAAATTATAAAAATTAAGTAAATTTAAATTTTTTTTACATAAAACCTATTTGTAAGTTTTTGGTTATATATATTCTACAGAGCCTGTGTACACTGGTGTCTACCACTATATGGTCACTATATGGCGGTACTATTGGTCTTTGTGTACTGATCAGTAATAGTGTAGGGGTATTATTCAGTCACTTTGTGGTCATGTTCTGGCGGTATAATCAGGTTCCTATGTAATAGGGTTATTAGTAATGTTGGTCTTGGTATAGTGGATTTGATTGGTAGCAGTATGATGGTGATATGTAGGGTGAGATATTTGCCCTTTGTATTATCTACACTATCTAACAGCATGTCCTGGTACATGGTCGTGGTCAGGGAGGGTTGGGGGGGGGGGGGAGGGGGCCGCATCCAAAAGTTTGCCTCTCTAGTTACGCCCCTGATCACGGGAATCTACATGAAGAGAGGCCAACACTTACCACCTGTCTAGTTCATCTATGGCAGGCGTCTGCAATGTCAACTCTCCAGCTGTTGGGAAACTACATCTCCCATCATGCCTACTGATACAGATTATATAAATGCATGATGGGAGTTGTAGTTTCCCAACAGCTGGAGAACCGACGTTGCAGACCCCTGATCTATGCTATTTTGTACTATCAGAGTCCAGTCCAAATTGGCGGTAAATTATATACTCCTAAGAATGTCCTCCAGGTAATGAGAGACTGTCTTCAGACTTATCTACACAGACTGCCAAGAAAGCAAGCGATCTAGAAGAGAGTCCTTTTCTTTGGTGGGACAATTTCTTAAAGGGGTTGTCTCACTACATCCATTCATCTTACCTCAGTCCTGTTTTCTCGGTTTAATTTTTGAATTCAGAGGCGACATGTATGAAGATCGGCGCATCAAGGCGCCCGTTTTCAAATTTTTTTTCATGAAAGCTGCGCCTCATTTATATCGGCGCCCGAAGTGCGCTCATACATGCGGTGTAAAGTTCCCTGCGTCTCGCCAGTGTGTGAGGCGCAGTGCGGAACTTAGGCGCAGAAGGGACTGCGCCTAACATGTATTCCAATTCGAGACAGGCTGGAAATGAGCGAAAAATCATTAAAGGGAATGTGTCATCAAAAACTGACTTATTGTTTAACTCACATTTTTATGTTAAACATATTTTCTAGGAATTTTTGGTTGTTTTTTTTTTAATTTTCAAGATCACTTTCAATATTTTTTTAATAATTCTTCAGTCCTGTAGTTCTCACTTTGGCCACTAGGCCTAATAATCGTTTGACACTTCCTGTTCTGTTTAGAGAGCTTTTCAGCAGTGTCTGCTCATTATCAGCACAAAGAGGGTCAAACTGAAAGGAGACACCATCGTGTACAGATAACACAGAATCCACCTGTCACAAGAGGAGAGGTCACAGCTCCCCCTCTCCCCTCCCTGCACAGTGAAAACTCTCCTATACAAGTCTATGGGACAGAATCAGTCTTAAGAATCCTATGGGCATGAAGCTGCTGTAAAGTATCTCTGTGACTGCTGGTAAAGCAGTGCAAGCAAGAATGTCTTCCCCACAATCATATATAGACGGCCGAATAGAGAAATCTACAATCAGGAAATAAAAACGACTGAGAGGAAAAGCATATGGATCAGGGGCTTGATTTAAGAAGTAAAAAAAAAATGGTGACAGATTCCCGTTAAGCATGTTGGTGAAGAGAAAAATGTATTTTTGCTTCTTTCACCTTGTATTCTATTTAGTATCTACAGCAAGAGCCAGCACAGCACAGGTATTGCTGGGACCTGTGGTCCTCCAAGCAGGATTTCTATGTTCCCACGGCTTACTTCGGGACGTATTTACGTCCGCAAAGACATCACCAAATACGCCTAAAATAATGAACAATTAGCTTAGAACTGATACCAATGGAAAATCCGGATGTTTTTGCGGACGCAAATACGTCCATAAATACGACCCGAACTAAGCCATGTCAACATAGAAATCCTGCTTGGAGAATCACAAGTCCCAGCAAGACCTGTGCTCTGCTGGCTCTTGCTCTATATACGAAATAGAATAAAAGGTGAAAGAAGCGAAAATACATCTTAAATTTTTAGTCTTAAAAAGGACAAAAATTAACATCAGTACAACATCAGCAGTGGCTTATTTAATGTAAAATGAGTTTAATTTTCTCCGTATTTTTAAGACATTTTATAGCTGATATTTCTTTCTTTTGAGATCTTATATATATTTCTTTTAATATTTAATCAACAACTTTTTCAATACATTGAAATCGTTTTTATACAACTATTTATCTTAATTAATTAATTTTATAGACAACTCTTTTTTATTAGTGTACTGTTATAACCCTAGAGCATATTTGGCCCCATTATAATAAGTTCTAGCTCCACTGCGCCTCCTCCGACTCAAGTAGACCACATTGAACTAGGTCTGCCTGTCGGAGCTGTAATGCGCCTCACTTTGCAGACCGGCATTCCTACATGCGTCGGAGTATTCGAAACTGGTGCGTTCCGCCCCAAAATACCCACAGCGCGCCCACAGCACGCCCCTTCATGTTAGGCGCATACGAAAGTGGCAAAGGTTGCGCCTAACAGCACATTCCTGCGTCCGACTGCGGAGCCGGCACAGTGAGGTGCAGTATACGCCTGAAAACAGGCGAAAATCACGATCATACATGTCGCCCTCAGTGTTTACTGGCTTTATTGGTAAGTACTGGCTGGCAGTGACTAGCTGCTGAGGACACCAGGTCTATAGCTATAGCAACCAGCACTGGCAGCCTATCAGGAGAGAGAGAACAGGTCTATAGCTATAGCAACCAGCACTGGCAGCCTATCAGGAGAGAGAGAACAGGTCTGTAGCTATAGTGACCAGTGCTGGCAGCCTATAAGAAGAGATCCAATAGGTCTGTAGCTATAGTGACCAGTGCTGGCAGCCTATCAGGAGAGAGAGAACAGGTCTGTAGCTATAGTGACCAGCGCTTGCAGCCTATCAGGAGAGCGAGAACAGGTCTGTAGCTATAGTGACCAGCGCTGGCAGCCTATCAGAAGAGATCCAATAGGTGTGTAGCTATAGCGACCAGCGCTGGCAGCCTATCAGGAGAGATCGAATAGGTCTGTAACTATAGCGACCAGCACTGGCAGCCTATCAGGAGAGATCGAACGGGTCTGTAGCTATAGCGACCAGCGCTGGCAGTCTATCGGGAGAGAGAGAGAACAGGTCTTTAGCTATAGCGACCAGTGCTGGCAGCCTATCAGGAGAGAGAGAACAGGTCTGTAGCTATAGCAGCCTGCGCTGGCAGCCTATCAGGAGAGATCGAACAGGTCTGTAGCTATAGCGACCAGCGCTGGCAGCCTATCAGGAGAGATCAAATAGGTCTGTAGCTATAGCGACCAGCACTGGCAGCCTATCAGGAGAGATCGAAGAGGTCTGTAGCTATAGCAACCAGCGCTGGCAGCCTATCAGGAGAGATCGAACGGGTCTGTAGCTATAGCGACCAGCGCTGGCAGCCTATCAGGAGAGAGAGAACAGGTCTTTAGCTATAGCGACCAGTGCTGGCAGCCTATCAGGAGAGAGAAAACAGATCTGTAGCTATAGCAACCAGTGCTGGCAGCCTATCAGGAGAGATCGAACAGTTCTGTAGCTATAGCGACCAACGCTGGCAGCCTATCAGGAGCAGTTGAATCCATATTTCTATGAACGGCACAGATCTCCTTTCTATGCAGGAGAGTTAGGCACCGAGACACAACTGTGCTGTTTCCTGATTGTAGAATCTGCTGCAGTTTCTTTCTGCTGGGTGTGCAGAGAGAAATTGCTACGGACCCTAACTCTGAGTCAGAGAGGCAGCGATCGACACACAATTGTGCTGTTTCCTGATTGTAGAAGCCCTGCAGTGTTACTCTGTTTCTTCTGGCTGTGCAGAGTGAAAATGTGCCGTTTCCCTTACTTTGAGTGAGAGGCAGGAATGCAAGCTCCGTGAATGCGGCTGACCGGGGCCGAACAGAATGTAAATGAGCTCTCAGCTAGTGAAATGCAAGGAGGAGGGATCCGACCATGACTGGAGATCAGTGTAAACAGAAACAGAAGATAATAAAAACTGTGAATACAAGACAGCTTTGCTAATGACATCTAATTGAAAAGTTGCTTGTTTTCACTGTCCCCTTATTCTGAAGACCATTTAATGAAATGATACAACCCATTTAACATTAAAAGTAATCCTTGTAGTGAGACAACCCCTTTATGTGCTTTGCAATCCACCAGTAACAGTAAACCACGCCAATCTGTAGTCCATTCCATTACATGCCGGACATATGTAAGTTTTGTTTTCCCCCCTTCCAGGACCATTTCCTTAGATGGGCCCAGTCTGGCACTGGTCTGGTTACCCACAGCCACCACATAATGTATTCTGTCTCCACTGCACACAGTCCCACTGTGATTACAATCATCAGGCCCGTACAGAAAATAATCATCTTGGACCTTTCACCTGCAGACACATCCTCTGCGCTGATCACACAAAACGACATGGGGAGAAGTCATCACTCACCGCACGGCCGGCCGGCCGAATTTTATTCCGTTCACATGAATGTCAGATCCCATTAAAATTCAGCTCCTTCTTTACCCCCAGAAAGTGTCAAAATAACCACGAAATTGTTATTTCACTCCATTTACAGCTAATCAGTGCTGCAGAAGCACAGTGACATTTTCCTTTTGATGTCTGTTTTAAGCCCAATATAACTTTGGCGCAGATGTTAAGTAATTGACACGCTCTATGCTTGTAAGTCTTCGCTAAAAAGCCATTTTTTGAAGCATTTTTGACACACGCCGAGTTGTGTGGATGTCACTAATTCAGAGCCCGCTGAGAGTGTTGTGTGTCTAATTGTGTCAGCAGCTTTTTATTGAATGCTGAGATGTAAACTGCAAATTCAAACATTCGGGGAAAAATTCGGAAATCCAGGAACTTTTAAGGTGAAACGCAAGGAATATGGGACTTGCAGCAATCCTGGCTGGGCTCTTCCAGTAAATACAGGCATTCCCCGGGTTACGATCAGGATAGGGGCTATAGGTTTGTTCTTAAAAGGGATGTATCGCTTCATCAGTTCCTGTGTTTCCTTGTACTCTCCGCTTCTCAGCTCTTCAAATCCAGGGGCGTTTCTTCCCCTCCCAGCTGGGTGTTTATTAACTGACATCATCACCCCTTCACTGTTCATGCTCGCTCCCGAGTCAGTGTGTTTGTTTGAGATCAGTGGGAGGGGATAGCACATCCCTGCTCTCCTCTCCCCCTCTGTCTGAGTCCACATGTCACTGTGTCATTCCTCTCCCTATGCGCTTCATCAGTTCCTGTGTTTCCTTGTACTCTCCGCTTCTCAGCTCTTCAAATCCAGGGGCGTTTCTTCCCCTCCCAGCTGGGTGTTTATTAACTGACATCATCCCCCCTTCACTGTTCATGCTCGCTCCCGAGTCAGTGTGTTTGTTTGAGATCAGTGGGAGGGGATAGCACATCCTTGCTCTACCCCCCTCTGTCTCAGTCCACATGTCACTGTGTCGTTCCTCTCCCTATGCAGTCTTATTTTGTAAGAGCTGAATGTTTATGTACCACAGCCCTGCAATCAGTCCAGACAGTCTTCTATGAACTCAGAGCACTGATCTCTTCTCCTCTCACCACTGGAGGTTTGTTACAGTTGAATCCAGTCTTCTATGAACTCATCCAGAACAGCACAGATCTGTCTCCCTTCTATGTTTACACGCAGGAGCATTAGGCACCGAGCACAATTCTGCTGTTTTCTGATTGTAGAAGCAGCTGCAATGTTAGGCTATGTTCACACGGATTATTTTGGGATGCATCTCGCCCCGTATTTCGCGCCATACTCATTACGGAAATCCACAGTTCTCATAGAGAACTATGGATTACGTCTCCTCTCCCTGCTCGCACAATACGTCGAGAAGGGAGATAAGTGACATGTCAATTACTAGCGCCGAGAATAATGAATGTCTATGGGCCGGCGGGCTTGCAATCCCCCCGCCCTGCCCTCGTACATACAGCGTAATTGCGGGGTGAAATACGTCCCCGCAATTATGCCGTGTGAACTCAGCCTTCCTGTGCAGCTGCTGGCTGTGCAGTGAAATGTTGCCGGCCCCTTATTCTGAGTGAGAGAGGCAGGAATGCGCGCTCCCGTGAATATGACCCGGGGCCAGACAGAATGTGAATTAGTAGAGCCGTCAGCCAATGAAATTAAAGGAGGTGGAATCCGACCGGCATTGGGGAACAGTGTTTACACAAAACGAAGATAAGGCAGACAGTGAAAACAAGACCAATGACTTCCAATTGCAAAGTTGCTTGTTTTCACTGTCCCCTCATTCTGAAGACCATTTAATGTAATGATACAACCCCTTTAAGTTGAATTTGTATGTAAGTCGGACCAGGTGTATGTGTTAACTGTAACTCCAGCACAAAAGGTTTTTCTTTTAGTTTCGGATAGTGCATGGAAGGGTTGTTACATTTGTTTTGTTGTGTGTGTCGTTGCTTAGAAGATTTCCCCTCATTTTCACCTCATGTGTTGCTGTGGTGTGCTGGAACTTGTCGTTCCACAGCTACTATCTGCTGTGGAATATGGAACTACAAGTGCCAGCATGCCCCATAAGTCTCCGTTTGTAACTATGGGACAGATGTAAGTCGGAACGGTGTAAGTAGGGGACTGCCTGTACTTACAATTGAAATGAAAAAAAAAAATCTGAATTCTGTATTATGCCGTTCCTCTGTTATTCTTTCTGGCCATGGTCGGATGAATTGACAACTGGGTTGTCATGGTAAAAACCTTTTAACTAGGTTGTCAACCTAGAAGGCCAGATGGTGAGCTGAAGTCTGCAGGTGACAATGTAGCCTGTGGTCACTCTAAATCCTTCAGAACAAGTCTGCTTTCCATGCTAACTCAGGATGGAAGTCCAGTTTTCCAGTTGGGGACCTATCCAAGTAAGCACAACACAATACCAGCAGCACTCTATATACACTAAAAACAGTCAAAGAGGACATAAGAATTTTTTGGAAAAGCATCTTTGCTACTATGGAATATATGAAAAAATTGAGGTTCTTAGTTTACATTTTTGATCAAATGTGTAAATGCCCACCTACCGCGCCAAGGTGACCCCAATTCAGGTGGGAACCTACGTTAATGTCACCTCTCTTGGTGTCTGTTCAGACCTCCACATTTCAGGGTTAGAAGGTTCCTGCTATGTTGGGGTCACCTTGCCGCGGTAGGTGTACATTTACAGTTTTGATAAAAAATGTACACTAAGAACCTCAAATTTTTTTATAAATTTATATAGCAAAAAAAAAGCCCTTTTTCACCGTTTTTTAGTGCCTATAGAGTGCGCTACTTGTTTGGTTTGCACAGCTTTTGACTGCCCACCATGTGCACCTATACTTTTTAGAAGAGAAAAATGTAGTGAACAACCCTTTTTAAAATTTGCCTCCAAGGGGGTTAGTCTTTGTCTAGATTGATTGGAAGTAGACCTTGTGTTTGAATTCTGGGATCGGGGTTTAACGCACAGGTCTATGATTCCAAAATGGCTGACAATGGTTACAACTTTCTGCTCTCAGTTATAGTTTGAGGAACAGCTCTGGAGCCCTGTTAAAACTTAATTTTATTTTATTTTTTTTTTAAAAAAATTTTAATATCTAAACCCCTATACATTACCACACATACCTAGAGGATACGCATACGGGTCACATCTCCCAGGGGGAGTAACGCCCTAAAAAGAGCGGCCCGTTTAATGACAGACAAGTCACTAAAAGCGGTAAAAAACCCTTTTAAACCCATATTCCCGACGCGTTTCCCCCCATCAATTCTGGTTTTTAAAGGGGTTAAAAATTTCCTCAGTGGAAAAAAAATACGCTTATACAACCATTTTCACAAAAAAGTATTTCAAAATAGTGAAAAACATACTTAGCTAAATGAGCCAGGTATAATGACGATAAATTCCCCGGCCCCTCTATATGAACCCCCAAGAAAAGAGGGATACAGAGCACTAGTCTCGCCCCCTTTTTATTCCTTAAGGGCCCCAAAGATGTATGGTAAAAAATTTCCCCAAAATGTTTACACTAAACAATAATACTGCAATGCCGCTTCCCGGTTCCCTGGCACATTTTCCTTTTTTCTTTTCATGGGTTTTTACGGGGTTCCGGAATTCAAAAATGCGCATGTCCGGAAGTAAAAAACCCGTCACTTCCCGGTTTAAAACCCGGGAAAGGACAAACCCCCATATGCTGAAAGCCCGGGCCCAACCCCGGGGGCCTGGCGTTCACAACAAAGCCAAGCGAAGTCCGAAAAAATGACACTGATACATATTTATTGGTCGACTTAAAATCTACCCCAAAGAATATTTTTCATGCTATTTTCAATTTTTCATTAACATTGATTCTTACAGCTTGATAACCCCTTTGCTGAGGACAATGAATTTTTGTCCCCGAAAAGTTCTTTTTGGGGCCCCCTTTTTTTTAAACCCATGTTAATTTGCACGTGTTTGCATTAAATTGCCAGGGAAATCAATTATATATGCCCCCCCACTTAGCTTTTTTTATTAATATTATGGTGTGAGTGGTGTTGGTAGTAAATACATCGGGTGAGTTGGTGTGAACACAGTGACATATATCGATATATAAGAGTTAAGAGCAAAGCGCTTTTCATTATACAGATATGGCTACAATCCCATGAACTTGCTTATCGGATACATGCGCGAGGTGCAATGTTGTGGGACCGCCAGCTGCCCAGCGTGTTTTCGGGCCGGCCTTCAGAGCATAATGCGCGTTCACTTCGCGGCGATGTTAACACCGGAAGTGGCCGGGTATTCAACTTCCGGACATGCGCAGATAGAATATTCCGGAACGCCGTACAATAACCATGAGCAAAAAATAGGTACCTTGCTCAGGGAACCTGGAAGCGAGCATCGCATGTATTACTAGTTTACGTGTAAAAATGGGTAATTGTTTACCATACATCTTTGGGGCCATAAGGACAACAAAAGGGGAGGCAGAGACAATAGTGTCTCTGTATCCCTCTTATCTAGGAGCCAGCGTCACTAGAGTGTGCTGCGGGAATTTATCGTCATTTATAACCCTGGCAAGGCACTTGAGTAAGTATCAGTTTATTTCAACTAATTTTGAAGTACATGTGTTGATGATATATGCGTTTGTATATTGCGTAATCCTTTATTTCCACAAGTGAGAGAAATTTTGAATCCCCTGATGAACCCTATAATTGTAATTTGGGAAACGCGGACGGTATAGCTTGGGATTGTAAAGGTGTTTTATACACGCATGTAATGACATTTGTCTGTCATTAAAGGCGGAGGCCCGACCCTTTATCAGCGATTACTCCACTGGCAAAAGTGCACAGTATGCTGTAACATCTATGTATGTTATTTGTAATGTATCGGGGTTTTATAAGATATTAAAAATTTTTATAAAAAAAGATAAGTAAAAGTTAAGTTTTTAACAGGATTATTATTTGCAGTGATATAAATGGGTATAAATCCTCTGTATACATATAGAATTTGTAGTATTTCTATACCGTCACTGGAGCACAAAATGCTGCCAGGTATAAAGAGTGGATAAGCATGAATCATGTAATAGTTCAGAAAGTATATAGAATACTTTAATAAATATGCACCGGACTAAAACCGCAACTTCGAAGGCTCTTGAGACCAACAAATTGCATCTTAATTAAATCTAATTGCATCACAACTTATGTAGCTGTAGTCTGCAACAGCCGGGTTAATGTGTTTTATCAAATTGTCTATTGATGGTATTGATGGTGCAGTGCAAGCAAAGTCGTAATTACCTACCATATGTAGGGGCTTGTCACAAGATAGAGAAGTATATTGATGTCCTCCGTGAGGGCACAGGGGCTAAAAGGTAAAAAAGTAAATTCAAAAAGTAATACTTTGGCATCAGCAAATATAGAGGGAAAGAATAGATCTTTTACCATAAGAAACCCCTTGAAAACAATTCTTCTCCCAGGGTAACACTACAGCTCCCATATTCCTAGTATAACAGTGATAGCTAATGATGATTTCCAGATTCATAGAAACACTACCTTGAACTCTAAGGGTGCGTTCCCACGGCAAGTGCCAAATACCGGTCGGTTATGCGACCAGTATTTGCACTGTTTTTGCGGCCTATCCCCACTCCAATTCCCCACGCTCGCGGGGGGGACAGCTTTTTCTCCTTCTTCACGCGATTTGAGCGGAGAAAAGACCCTCCCCCTTCATATTGAGATGCACATCTCCATCCGGAAACCAGACAGAAGAATGGGTGCTTAGCACAGTGTTTTGCGGGCGGACCGCGGGCGGCAAAACCGCCGGGCGGAAAACCCGTGCAGTGGAGACTGCTGCACGGGATTTTCCATAGAGCCCTGTTCTGCTCATTTTCGGCTGCTTTTTCAGGCAGTCTGCAAGACCACAAACTGCCTGAAAAGCCTGCCGAAAACCCGTGCCGTGGGGACATGCCCTAAGGGTATGTTCACACGGCTTAATGTTGGTATCTGAGGTAAAGGAGAGTTATCCGGAGCGTTTTCCTCGCCCAAACCTCGTTCCAAAACGAGCCCCCAGTTCATTTCATTTGATTCCTATGTAAAAACCACTGTTGTAGTTCACACACGACTAAGGTTTTTACACACTTCTTTGGAGCACTGAAAAAGAAGCGTCATGTCAATTCCTTGAAGCGTTGTTTTGAGGCGAGTTTTCGGCGCGTTTTTTTAAGCAGCTTTGGCGTGATTTAGGGCGTGCGGTTATTTATTTTTTTTTATTGATTTTTTTTTGTTTCTTTTTTTTTTTTTTTGTTTTATTTTTTTTGGGCCCATTTTTTGACCTGTCTGGGCTATTAATTTGTATGTTGGTTGAAAACCTCGTTCGAAAACCTGATCCAAAACCTCGCCGAGAAACCCTCTAAACCCTCTGCTGAAGAAGGCGTGTTACAGAGAGGTTTTGGGAGCGGAAATGCTCCTAAAACCTCGTCCAAGACCTTGTCCAAATAAGCCGTGTAAATAAGCCCTAAGAAATATCCCATTCCATGTGCTCGCTCTTGTAGATTTAAAGGGCCAGCGCGCTGGTAATTGGCTGATTGCCGGTTGCTGACCCTATATATTGTCGCGGCCAGTGTCCACTATCCCTGCTGATCTGATTGTTGAGCCTATGTGTCTTAGAAAAATGCGCTCATAAGTGGCGCGTCGCCGTGTTTCCAACCCTTGGCTATGTTTCTTGACCTTGAACCTTCGCCGCCTGCCCTGACCTGTCTGCCTGTCCTCGACTACGGTTTTTGTCTTACGATTCAGTACCTCGCTGCACCTCAGCTGCCATCGCAAGCTAGTCACGTCAGGAGAAGCGACCGCTGGTAGGATTCCCACCGCAGCAAGTCCATCCCGCTTTGCGGCGGGCTCTGGTGAATACCGGGACCTACTTAGACTCCGCGCCACGGCGTGGCCGTTACTAACGCTTGCGGTGGTCCAGCGGATGCACTACTCCAGTCGTTACACTGCTGAGGACACTAGGTCTGATATCTAACTAGCAAACGCAGCACTGGCAGCTAATTAGAGAGAGAATGAGGCGAACAGTGTCTGAAGCTAAATGGCAACTTGAGTACGCTAATGCAGGCCCATACAGATAGAGATATTTACGGAAATATAGGTAAGACACTGTTTAATGGACACAAATTTGCAAAGTGTGACTATTTCTGCAAGATGCGTTAACATAAAAGCACTCCTTGTAGTGAGATGACCCCTTTAAAAATCAGATTGACAGATACTTTAAATTCTAATTAAACATTGTAGCTTATGAAAGGGGTTGTCTCCTTGAAAGAAGTAATCTAATGAAAAAGACCTAGATTTTTCAGAATTCTAATAAAGACAATGTCACAATTGTCGCCGGGGGGCTCCCCCCTGCCCCCCAGACCCTCTGCCAACGGCCGCTGACGACCCATAACAGCGGCTTCGGCCATGACAATTTTTCCATAGTGTGAACTCTTGTCTGCAAACTGGTATGCTTCATTGATTCCTGGCCAACGCAGCCAGGAATCTTGCAGCACTAATGGATAAACTTGTTTCTTCTCTGGTGCTTGACAGTTCCTTTTCACTTCGTTCTTCTACTCCTATTCCCTATTTATAGTCTCAGCTTCCTGAACTTCTTTGGCCTGCTATATGGTTTCCTTTCCCTATATTTGCCTGTGTTTCTCTAATTGCTTTTCTGTTCTCATCTTGAACTCTTGCTTGGACCCTGGTTATTCTCTTGTCCTCTCGTTTCTGTACTGCGCTTCCCCGTTTGTTGCGAGACTTGGTCCTTCCTGACTTCTCTTGCTATGTTCGAGTTGTTTTGTCCATTCGTCTGGTGTCTCACTTGGTTCAGAGTAAATTTCAGTTTTCTGGTTGGGGCCGACCTAGTAAGGAGTCGGGTACACCAAAAAGTCAGGGACAGAGGTGGGGACCAACGTCAGGGCCTCACTTGTCTGTGTCTCTGTGTGCGTCCCTACAAAAAACTTTATTTAACTCTGCACATTCAAAAGCATTTTTTGAAAAAAAACGTAGGGCATAGGTGCACACTGGCGAGGCAATAACAGTAAACATCTAATTCCAAAAATCTTGGCATACTAAAAACTAAGTAAAACATCAACATCTATAGGAATTTTTGAAAAGCATTACAGCTAAAGGAATTTAAGATAATCTGGGATTCTAAGTTCACAATTTTAATCAAAAATGATTTTAAGCTCCCCCCAATTGCTCAAAGGGGATCCCAGTAACAGGTGAGTTCCTACAACACTAAAAATGTTATACCCTCTCTAGAGTCTGTGGTGCGTCACCTGACCAGTCCCTAACAGATATTGTAACTCTCTATTTAAAAGGGACAATCCATATATATATAAATAAGCCAATTTCAAAGTGTCCTTCAATTGGGACCACACATGAGAATACTGTAGTAGGCGTCATACTGTATGGTGCTTATCATAACGCACTGTATACAGTGATTATTTGAGAACTGTATTACAGGGGATGGCCAACATAAGGTACTCTAACCAAGCAACATACAACGTAAGGCCTGACACCTTCCCATTGAGGAACTCTCATAGTAATGCAGAGAATGTTTCAGAACACAATACTAATATGGGGAATGCAACAATGAAAGCTCCACATTGCCAGATGCCAAGTGTTTATGCCTGATGCAAGATGGATGAGACAACAATAAGAAGAGAGTGCTCTCCTGAATGTCATTTACAGGAGATGTGTGAAGAAGAAGAAAGGGTGGTTCAGAGTCAAAGGCGGCAGAAAAGATCATGTATAATGCGAAATGAGTAAAGTGATCTTGTGATAATAAGTCGCATCAAAGAGGTCATTTGTCACTTAGTGAAGAGCTGCTCGAATTGAGTGATCTCTGGGAAAAATTGACTGATGAGGGTCCAGAAGAGCAGAAGCCAATTACAAAGGTCAACGTGTGGGAGACGGTAAGTACTCAGTCCTAACGTGAAGGCCAAAATCAACTGATGAGTACATGGACAATATAATAAAGGAGACCGACAGTGGTCGCCTTGAGTTATGGATTAGGACTACTTGACGTAAATGTTAAACATTAAGAATGTATTATATGGTGTAGTACAAATGACAGAAGAAGAATGATGAACCCAGAGAAAGCCCTACAACCTTCATCCCCATAAAGAAACTCCGAAATGGCCAATGGGTCAATGGACAGGTCTATCCGCGCTCCGGCAATGATCTGCCCCCTTCTAATCACAACTACAGGTCTAGCTGTTGTGGCAGTCAGCAGATTTGTATGATCTCTTGGTAGCAGGATGTCCTAACTTCTGCCATCTTTTAGTAAGTATGTGTCATGATTGTGCCTGACAGACCCCTAGCTTAGAGCTCTGGTCGCCGGCCACGGTTGTTGCAACAAATAACGTGGTTTCGGCCGTAGTTTCTTTATATTTGTTTTCACCAGTGTGAACACTGTCATACTCTGCTCTGTTAATTGATTCCTGGCCAACACCTGTAGTCAGTGTCCTCCAGCAAGTTAACCTATTTCCTTGCAAGTCTTTTTGATTGACAGCCTCGTATTCCAACCCAGTCTTTTGTTGCTTCCACCTATCACCTCTGTTCTCTGGTCTGTTATAAAAAGGTTCCTGTGCCATTCCCCTTGCCTGCTATACTGGTTACCTTTTGTGCCTGTAAGCTAGCCTGTTACTCTTTCTTGCTTTACCTGTTACCTGTACTTGGCTTTTCTTACCATCTTTTCCTCTGATTAATTGATTATGTAATGATTCTCCCTACTTTTGCTGACCTGGTTAGTTTAACCTTCCGTTATTGTGTTTGTGTTATATGTGTCTGCGTCTTGCATATTCACCTACTTAGTGTATCTCGCAGTCTTCGGTTGTTACTCTTTCTTGCTTTATCTGTTACCTGACCTTGGCTATACTAACCGACTAATCGTCTGCTTAGGAGATTCTGTACTGTTTCTCCTGACTGTTGCTGACCTGGCTAGTTTAACCTTCCGTTATTGTGCTTGTGTTAGTTGTGTCTGCGTCTTGTGTATTCACCTACTTAGTGTATCTTGCAGTCTTCGGTTGTTACTCTTTCTTGCTTTATCTGTTACCTGACTTTGGCAATACTAACCAACTAATCCTCTGCTTAATTGATTCTGTACTGCTTCTCCCGACTGTTGCTGACCTGTCTAGTTTAAGTGTCCATTATTGTGTTTGTGTTATATGTGTCTGCGTCTTGCGTATTCACCTACTTAGTGTATCTCGCAGTCTTCGGTTGTTACTCTTTCTTGCTTTATCTGTTACCTGACCTTGGCTATACTTACCGACTAATCCTCTGCTTCATTGATTCTGTACTGCTTCTCCCGACTGTTGCTGACCTGGCTAGTTTAACCTTCCGTTATTGTGCTTGTGTTAGTTGTGTCTGCGTCTTGTGTATTCACTTACTTAATGTATCTCGCAGTCTTCGGTTGGGGCCGACCTGTTAAGGAGTTGGGCACTCCCAAAAGGCAGCGACAGTGGGTTGGGAACAGCATCAGGGCCTCATCCAGTCGGTGTCTACTCGTGTTCCTCTGACTTGTTCCTCACAGTATGGTTGAAGAAAGTCCATCAAGTAGAACTATGTTTTGCCTTCCATCTCGCCTTTTGTACGGCCCTATCATTTTCCAATTTCCAGTATGTATCTTCTACTGCAAATAAGGCGGAAAGGGAATAAATACAAGACTGACAGACATAGAAGTTAAGAGATAGGATGGAAGAGAAAGCATGGAAGAGACATGTTTAGTTAGATTGTCACTGGGTAATTAAAGGACACCTCACCATCCCTTTAACTTGGCCACTACAGTTACAATTTCTTACCCACAGTGTAAAGAGTAGCATCGAAGCACAAAATACTGTTTGGTAAACCAAAAGAAAATGGACTTTAAAGATTTTCTATGTCTAAAGCCCCATTTAGGGTCATTTCTAGGGTCTTCAGACCAATAAATGTCATCTTAATTAGATCTGAAGACATCCCTTGGGGCTGCCATTTAAGTAGCTGTAAACTGTGACAGCCGAGTTAATGTGTTTTATTGGCTTGTCAAGAGTAAGTGCTATTGATAGGTTAGTGTAAGCAGAATTACAGTCATCAATTTCTTACAACTAGTAATCCAAACTGTCAAGGGGCTCGTGGTAGGAGAGAAGCAAGACCCCAGGAAACTGTTGAAAGAAGGCTCTAAAAAACACTAACTTCACGAAGAATCTCCATAGCATAGTAATGGGACAATGGAGAGTACTACCACTCAGAGGGCACTAAACTGATGGATCCCATCATAATAATATTCTGCCCCTTTTGTCCCTGTTTGTACCACAGTAAGGCGCCGTTCACAAGGCACAGTGGAAATCCTGACCGGTATTTGCCCTGTTTTGGGGCCGTGCACACGGCCGCCGGGATATGGCTTTTCTCCACCTTTTCGGTTTTGCGCCTAAAAAGGCGCATTGTGCAATCGCGGCACATAGCGCATCATTGGTAGTGCATGCAATGCACTAGGTGCATTAGGTTATAGAGGCGCATAAAGTGACATGCATGAAATTTAGCATTAACATGCCAAATTTCATGCGCATAATAATGGCAGATAACGTGCCCGATTTATGAACCCACTCTACTACAGGTTATAAATCCGGCGTATTCTAGCGCTAGGGCGACACTTCTGGATCAGGTAAACCACTTTGAAAGTGTTACATCTGTTCCAACTGTAATGCGCCTAGAAATGCCATAGGGAAGTTATAAATATGTGGCTTTGCTATGGTTTTAGTGCGCCCCCATAATGTCTCACTACTAGTGTATGTAATGCACCTCAATAGACACATTGCATTATGGAGGCGCACAGCGCATCATTGCTGCTAAAAGTTAAAGGGGTTTTGCCACGAAGTGAGTTCCTTACCTGTTATCTGCTCAGGGGAGAATATAAACAAAGCTTGCTGATTCATGAGCGGCTGCAGGAGTGAGAGGGAGGGGGTTGAGCAGAGAGCAAGGAAGCAGGGAGCGTCTCTAAAGTTTACTCAAATAATAACATTACAACAGTGGATTCTCTATACAGCAGACAGACTCATACACTGCACTTTCTCCCCAGCCCCTTGCAAGCTCCTTCATGTTCCCTGTCATCAGATAAGAAGTGCAAACACGCAAGCGCAGCCAGATCAGCTCCCTGTCAGCTCCTGGTCGTGTCTAGTGTAAACTGTCAGGAAACTAAGGGGGACTGAGCAATGCTGTAGCTCTCACAGGCTTCACTTTTTGTAATCACATATATTTAGAAAAGTGATTAAATACCCATTTTGGAGAATCCAACGTCAACATTACATCGTGGCAAAACCCCTTTAATGCTCCTTTTTAGGCGCATTGCAATGTGTCGTGCCTGGCGTATAATGCGCCTAGTTTTGTATATTACAGTTCATTTAAATTGAGAATATGGTGCAAAATACATCAAAAGCTATGGCACATTCATATTGGGACATGTGGTCCTTAGTGTTAGCACTAATTAATGGGTACATCTTAGTTTACTCAAGCCTTTTGGGCCCTCACCTGCGAGCTGCAATATCTTAAAGGGGTTTTGCCACAATCTCATTTCATTCCTCCTGCATCCAGCTCTTCAGCTCTGTGTGCTCAGAAGGGGGCGTGTGTGATTTGTTTGAATTGCAGATCATGTGACCCTGCAGGATGACATCACCGGGCCTTTCCTCTCTGTAGTCAAAGAAAGGTCTGTTTATGTAAAGCAGTGTGAGTAGCTGAGAGGTAAAGATTTTGCCTCCAGGCACAAAGGTCCTAGGTTCAAATCCCTGCAGGAACCAAACCTGTGGATTTTTTTTTCTCTCTTTATCAATGCACAGACCTGATTGAGGTTTCTTTTTTTATTTAATTACACTGTTTGACTAATTACTAAGGAGTACAGAGAATGGGAGTAGAATGACAGCACCTGGGGTTTGAACACTCAGTAGCTGCCTGAGAGGAGAGGTGATGTCTGAGCATGTGTGACCAGGACTGAGGAGCTCGCAGCCCTGGTCGTATCCCCTGGAGACGAGCTGTAAACAATGGATCCCTAAAGGAGCAGCTAAAACAAAAACGGTGCAGAATTTTTAATAATGATGAATGAGGAAAATGTTTATTATTCAATTTGCAAGCTTCCCACGTCAATTTTACTTCGTGGCAAAACCCCTTTAATTATAGAAAATTACATAGAAATGAAAAAAAAAAGAAATATTGTTCCACGGAAGGAAAAGAAGGAAGACAAGCGAGCAGAGCGCACAAGGACCGTGTCACAGAAGGGCTTAAAGGTTTTATTTAAACACCTTGTAAAGACTTTGCCTGAAATGTTACAGCCACTTTGTGGTAAAAAGGAACTAATAAAGAAAGGTTCTGCCGGAGTACGGCGAGGATAAATATGATTGAATTGAACTAAGAACTGTATTATTCGTTGCTATGTTACTTGATTTTCCACCGTTAATAGTTGCTCTCTCTGTGGAAGACCTTATATCTGTAATCTAAGAGCTTTTATGCTTCAGCTTTTTATACTATAGTGTTTATACATAAAGGTGTTGTCTATTTGAGAACGATTTCTTTGTTACGATACATTTATCAATAGTTTATCTTAGGATACATTACTATAGTTACTTAGTGAGGTTAAAGAAAAAACAAGAGTCTGTACAGTCCAGCCGATTCCACTGCAATGTTGATCCAGAGAAAATCAAAAGCAGAAGTCAATTTTCTTTATCTTATTGGGAAAAAAAATTTCTAACAGAGAGTAAAGCCGATGGTGTCACGGGTCGCGCCGCAGCCGGGCGAACGCGTGCCCCCACCGGTCCCCGTGCGCCGGGAGCGAGTGGCACCGCGGTCCGCATACCAGGCCACGGGTGCACTCGCTCCCCTAAGCGTAGCCACTTACTGCACCGCACTCCTGCTTCCTTGCGTCCGTCGGCTGCCGGGCGCGCGCTGGCTCTTTAAGATTTAAATGGCCCGCGCGCTGGTGTTTGCCGGCGGTTGAACCTATATAATGGCTCCACCGCCAACATACCCATGCCGAGTCCAAAGTTCCTGTACCTATGCGAGGAAGCCTTCTTGAATTCCGGTTAGCCTTCTCCGTGTACCAGTCCCGTTTGCGCACGTCCATCAACCACGAACTTTCGCTGCCTGCCCTGACCTTCTGGCCTGTCCCCGGCTACGAGTTCGTCTGCCAATTCTGAACCTCATTGCAGCTCGGCTCCTGCCGCAGGCAAGTTGAATCAGGGTTAGCGACCTGGTGGAATCCCGCCGCAGCAAGTCCATCCCGCTTTGCGGCGGGCTCTGGTGAAAACCGGGACCCACTTAGACTCCGCTCCCTGGTGGGGCTCGTACCATCGCCGGCGGTGGCCCAGTGGATCCGCTACTCTCAGTCGTTACACATGGATTTGTGTGTTTTTCGTGTAAGTCTGGAAAGATGGGCTGAGTTTGGCCTCGTCTACACTTTTTGGTTGGATTTTTAAAGGGGTTTTGCCAAGAAGTCAGTTCCTCACCTAACAGGTTGATACTCCCCTCTTGAGGCTTGAAAAAAGGGGCGTTGTGTTTCTGTGTTTAAAAAAACAAGTACCTCCTCTGTGATGTCATTGCACCACCTCCCATGCACGCTCCTGATACTCAGTCTCTGTAGTTGAGCAAACATTGTTTTGCTAATCCACAGGGAGAACTGTATTGTGCACAAGCTATATGCCTTTTATTTCTCCCTCTTATTTGCTCAGGAGAGAAGATAAGCTTAGCAGGCAGCCTTCTTTCATTCCTTCTTCAGGAACACTGCAGGGGGAGAGGGATGGAGGCTGAGCAGAGAGCAGGGAGCGTCTGCATGTTTTCTCAGATAATTACATTATAACCAGTGGATTCTCTATACAAAAGATACAAGATCTTTCTCCCCAGTCCCTTCAAAGCTCATTCATGTTCCCTGCTATCAGATAAGAAGTGCAAACAACGCAAGCGCGGCCAGATCAGCTCCTGTCAGCTCCTGGTCCTGTCTAATGTAAACTGTCAGGAAACCAAGGGCATCTTAGTCAGCCTGTAGCTCTCAAGGGCTGTCCTTTTTTTAATGACATATATTTAGAAAAGTGATAACATTTTGGAGGATCCCACATCAACATTAGATTGTGGCAAAACCCGTTTAAGTGATTCAGTATTTAGAATCTGCAAAAATCCGACTGTAAACCAGTCCACACGGCTCAGATTTTCTATTGTCAGATTTGTAAACCGCTGCTATATTGAACATATTCTTGTGGATGCTAGTACAGTTCAATGTATAAGGACCGCAAAAACTGTGACAAATCATGGTACGGTGCGATTAAAATACCGTCAGATTTGTGACGGTATTTTTTATTTTTTTTTTTAAATATATTTTATTAATTTTCCAGATATAGGTGAATAACATACAATGGTGCACTTGAATGTAATTACATCGAATGCAGATGTGATAATACAATAAGTGATTATACATAGATCATAACCTTGTATCGCCTCTCTGCACTGAACAAAACTGAATAGCTCTGTGGATATGATTTTTACACCTTAACCAAAAAAATATAAAAGAAAAAGGAATAAACCCGACCCCCAAACCTGACAACCCAGGACCCCAAAACTTTAACTAAACCCCCTAGATGGAGCAATGTAAGCACTACAATGCAGTAATAAGTTACTGAGAGAGCCATATCCACCACCTAGATCACGTAAACTCATCCGAAGTAACTAAGGATTTTTAGTTCGTTATTTGTTTCTTTCTTTCGGTCGCCTCAACGTAATAACCCGCATAGGCAAGTCACAGAGTACTATTCCAAAACTATCGTGAAATTGTTTGGGCTATCTAGGGGAGATTAGGGGAAAGACTTGAAGTTTTAAAACGTATGCACGAGAGCCGTATGTATCAAGATGGGGAAATTTTTTAGTTTTTTCCTCTCTTCCATATTAGGTTAGCAGGAGCTTCTGTATTAAGTCTGTCTTGTTGTCTGTGTGGTTTTTAGTGGTTGCTTATGACCTCCTCAGGATCATTGTTTTTCTGCTGACCTGGCTTGTGCACCTGAGCTCATTAGGTCTCTGTTAAGCACACCTGAAAATGGCACTCTGTGCAGAGTATAGAAGTATTGGTGCAGTCTAGTTCTGCAATGTTGGATTGTTCTGACCTGTTTTGTTTTGAAGTATCTTGTTTCTTGTCTCAGCCTTCTTTGGCCTTTTTTTTGGAATTTGTAGCTTTTGAGAAATATAGATTTGTTGTTTGCCTAGTTTCTGTTATGTCCTGTCCTGGACTCACTGGGTCCTTAAAGGGTTTGTCTGACTACATTGATTCGTCCTGTTTTCTTGGTTTCATTTTGAATTCAGGGGCGCGTTTACTGGCTTCTACTAGGCTGCAGTAAAAGCCAGGTCTTTAGCTATAGCAACCAGTGCTGGCAGCCTATCAGGAGAGATCAAACAGGTCTGTAGCTATAGCGACCTGAGGGGATATCTAGGAATAGGTAGGATACTGTTTATGGACATATATTGTAAAGTGACTTGTTTTTTGCAAGATCTTTAACATAAAAAGCAATCCTTGTAGTGAGACAACCCCTTTAAGTCACTTACTGTATTAGGGTCAGTTGTAGTGTAGGGACATATTTGAGAGAGAGGTTTTAGGGTTAACATCAGGGGTAGAGGTTCCGGTGTAAGGGGTAATCAGAGGGCGAGCTTTTGTAGGATAACGTTAGGGACAGTGATGGAAGAGATTCACTTAGAACTAAATCATAAGTCTGTTGTAGCAAAATACAAATTTATTAGGAGGTGCATACCTCTTAATAAATTTGATTGGGACTATGTAATGTGAGGCTTTAAAGAGGTTGTCTCACTACAAGGATTGCGGCTTTTTAGGTTAAAGATCTTGCAAAAACAAGTCACTTTGTAATATGTGTCCATTAACAGTGTCCTACCTATTCCTAGATATCCCCTCTTGTATGGTCTGCATCAGCTCCTCATGTCGCTATAGCTACAGACCTGTTCTATGATAGGCTGCCAGCACTGGTCGCTATAGCTACAGAGCTGTTTGATCTCTCCTGATAGGCTGCCAGCACTGGTTGCTATAGCTACAGACCTGTTCTATCTCTCCTGATAGGCTGCCAGCACTGGTTGCTATAGCTACAGACCTGTTTGATCTCTCCCAATAGGCTGCCAGCACTGGATTCTATAGCTACAGACCTGTTCAATCTCTCCTGACAGGCTGCCAGCACGAGTTGCTATAGCTACAGACCTGGCTTCTACTCTAGCCTAGTAGAAGCCAGTAAATGCCCCTGAATTCAAAGTCAAACCAAGAAAACAGGACTGAGGTGAGATGAATCAATGTAGTGATTCATCTCAAAGTTTCATAGGATGCATGAATGAAATAATGCTGCTTTGCTCTGTCACTTCCTGGTCAAGCTGTCTCTAAATAGCATATGAGCTCCGTGTATTCAGACGTCTCTGTTTATTAGTCTAGATTAAATAAATTACCTTCTCTGAGGTCCAGAGATGCTTCTGAGCTAATGTAAACAGTAGAGTAATTAGTGTCTTTTGTCTGAAAGATCAGATAAAACACAAGCTCTCACACTGCTGGCCATGACCTGTGTGATGACCTCACTCCCTGCTATCAGACAGAACAAACAGCAGGGGGGGGGAGAAGTACACAGGTCGGTCACTTGGGGAACCAGAGAGAGCACAGAAGGTGATAAAATCACTTGTAGCTCCTTAACAAAAAAAGAACAACGCAATATATTTGGAAAACATTATTATTTAGTGTTCCCTACATTTTGAAAGCTAATCTTTGTAGCGAGACAGCCCCTTTAAGTGTTAAACAGGGCACATGTTAGACAATGGGACGTAGCAAGGGAATCATGGGTCCTGTATGCTGGATGACAGCGAACAACTGTACATGGTGAAGGGATTTAGACACAATGCGAGGTCAGAGAACTGAATCTCTACTCTAGGTAGGGGTAAAGGAATATCTGACTACACCTCACATTAGTCCCTATAATTGCACCAAATTAAGGGAAGGTTCATGATGCAAACCCTGAAAATTAACACTAAACTGGGGTTTTACTTTCAAATTCATCAATGCGAATGAACCAGGACCAAGACATTTTGGGGTTGAACTGTGCATGTTTACAGAGAGCTCATTAGACTAAATGTACCTATTACAAGCGGCAGCGTTCCCATTCGCTTCCCGAACCTCTATCTGCAAACACAAAAGAGCATAACACGGTCATGGCAGGCGGTAATAAACCCCGACCCTGCTCTTTTGTACCTGATGTCATGAACAACAACAAGCTAAACACGGCTATGGAGAGCGCGGCTCTGGGTCTCTGCTAAACGCCTGAAACAAATGCTCAAAAGTCCATGGGAACGGTATTAAGAGGTTCACGGGCAACAGTTAAATTAGACATGAAGGACCTGGCAGGAAAGTGGCATATTAAGCTGTCTGGGCTGCCATGCTCCCACGGACTCTCGTATGGGAAATAGACCAGGCAACAGACTGAGGAGGAGAGGGCATGAGACCAACCTGTGAAAGGGTTATCCGAGGATACAAGAAGGGTCTGCCATGTGTGCACAGGACTGCTCTTGTCCACTGGTTGCATGTGGGATTTAAATTTATAGGGCCAATCTGCAATATTGTTCAGAATAGTCCCCCTATATTGAAAACACTGGGGGTAAGTGTATCCTAGGCGCCAAAAATCAACAATATAAAATATATATCCTCGAAGGCACACTGAATAAAAAATAACTTATTTAGAAATAGATAAAAAAAAGACCTATAAGGTAATGGTACTAATGTATTTGAGCCGCTACTGACAAGACACAAATAGCCAATACAATCAAAGAAATACCTGCAGATGGGGAGATATATTCACAGGACTAAGGTACCAGAATCCCAGGGAACACTAAGGCTATGTTCACACGGCTTATTTCGGGCCGTATTTACGAACGTAATTACGTCCGCAAATACATCCAGAAATACGTTCCAAATAATGAACAATTAGATTAGCATTGATTCCAATGTAAAATACGCCTCGTCGTTCACACGAGGCGTATTTTTGCGACGTATTTGCAGGCGTAAATACATCCGTAAATACGATCGTAAAATTAAGTCCCCTGTCACTTATTGAGGCGTATTTCGCAATGTAAATCCCCATAGTAAAGAATGGGGATTGTATTTACGACGCGAAATACGCGCCACACTTTGTGACACGTATTTGAAACGGATTTCGGGACGTATTTTCGGACGTAAATACGTCCGTAAATACGCCCCGAAATAAGCTGTGTGAACATAGCCTAAGGCTATGTTCACACGGCTTATTTCGGGGCGTATTTACGAACGTAATTACGTCCGCAAATACGTCCAGAAATACGTTTCAAATAATGAACAATTAGATTAGCATTGATTCCAATGTAAAATACGCCTCGTCGTTCACACGAAGCGTATTTTCGTCACGTATTTGCGGGCGTAAATGCGTCCGTAAAATACGATCGTAAAATTAAGTCCCCTGTCACTTATTGAGGCGTATTTCGCAATGTAAATCCCATAGTAAAGAATGGGGATTGTATTTACGATGCGAAATACGCACCACACTTTGTGACACGTATTTGAAACGGATTTCGGGACGTATTTGCGGACGTAAATACGTCCGTAAATACGCCCCGAAATAAGCCATGTGAACATAGCCTTACCCTACATCACCCTAGGATGTGCCCTGTTATCCCTAGCCTAACATACGGGAGGATATAATCGTCCCGATAAGGACGGTCACGTCCGGAACCTACCCCTACTGTAATGCAACCCTATGTTACCCTAACCACACAAAACAGTTTTTAGGTAAGAAATTTACGTCTTACTTCAATAGTGTCCCAACATGTTTCGGTGCCTACCCAGACCACTTCAGGGGACAAAGATTGGTAGGCTATAATAGAAGTAAGATAACAAAAATGAGCAAACAAATTTATAACACACATATTGTACATAAGCAATGTATACAAAGCTATATAATGAAACTACATAGTAATCTTACCAGAGGTTGATAGCGGTGCAGAGAACAGATTACAGGACCAGAGCATATGGCTCTTAGCATCCAAATACAGCTATGGTGTGCCGTATAGCCAGGTAACTTAATGATCCAAATTATATACAAAGCGCGCTAATAATGTGGCCAATCGGGACGTCCGTAACTTCCTATTCAGGAAGCGATGCGCCTCCCTCCAAAGAGAGGCTTGGAACACATAATATGTAAATTTACAAGTCACCGCTCACAGTTAAAGCGGAAATGACGTGCGCGCGAGAAAGAGGCTTGGAATACAAGAATGAAAGCCAATCTGCAATATCTTATCGGCCCATGAAAAAAATGGCACCCTTTCTGGAATAAAAATATTTGTAATTCCAGACCAGAGGTGGGCATAGAGCCTGTTCAGCTAAACAGGGGCTCGCACTATGTAAAATGCCACAAAGGGTTCAAGGCGTTGTCTCACCATGCTGTTTCACAGGCCTCATATATAATTTCGACTGCTTTCAACATATGAAATATTTTAAGTATGTGCCTCGGTTCAGGGTTCCTCTTTGTATACCCTTCTTACGTAATCTTCAATAGTATGCAACATCGAGGCAATACAAGAATATTTTCAAAAAGCTTTATGGAATTTTTCAAAAAGTCACCACTTCAAACTTTCACAATACAGCATAGTTTAAAATCTGGGGGTACTTGGCATTTGTAGTCCATCCATTTTCACTGACAACCACTCCTTAGCCAGTCCTCAGGTACGGCCCGCTGATGCGCACGTGCCCTGCGACGTTTCGGAATGAAGTAATTCCTTTTTCAAGCTTGCTTGCTTGCGTTATGCTTGAAAAAGGAATAACTTCATCCCGTTGTAGGGCAAGTGCGCATCAGCTCTGTTGCGGGCCCGATCAGTCGCACCTGAGGACTGGCTTAGGTGTGGCTGTCAGTGAAAATGGATGGACTACAAATGCCAAGTACCCCCAGATTTTAAACTTTGCTGTATTGTGAAAGTTTGATGTGGGGACTTTTTGAAAAATTCCATAAAGCTTTTTGAAAATATTCTTGTATTGCCTCGATGTTGCATATTGTTTCACAGAGCCACAGCCAGTGTAATGCGGTGGAGTAGTGGATCCACGGGACGGCCGCAAGCGGTGGTACAGGCCACACCAGGGAGCGGAGTCTAAGTAGGTCCCGGTTTTCACCAGAGCCCGCCGCAAAGCGGGATGGACCTGCTGCGGCAGGATTCCACCAGGTCGCTACCCCCGATGTGGCTGGCTTGCGGAGGCGGCCGAGGTGCCACGCGGTACAGAAAACGGTAGACAAGGTCGGAGTCGAGGTCAGGCCAAGAGGTCGGGACTGGCAGCGAAAGTTCTGAGTCGAGGACGTAAGCAGGCAGGACTGGTACACGGAATAGGCAAACCGGAACAAGACAAGGCTTCCTCTCATAGGACAAGGGCGCTATGGATTAGGCAATGAGGTCCTGGAGGTGGAGCCCTTATATAGGATCAGCGGCTGGCAAAACCAGTTACCGGCGCGCTGTCCCTTTAAATCTGAGCAGACAGCGACCAGCGATGGGGAAGCAGGAGCGCGGACTGGTAATTGGATGCGCCCGGGGGAGCGCGTGCGCCCGCGGACCAATAAGCGGAACGCGGCATCTCGGCTCTCGGTGCAGGGGAACGAGTGCACCCGCAGCCCGAGCTGCGGGGTCACTCGTTACAGCCAGCTTCAGACTTACGCTTTCTGCTCATCCTGTGAGTGACTGTAAAATTCTGGATCCTGTCTGGTGGCGGCTTTGGGTTCAGTGTGCACCTATAAGTTTATTCTTAAAAACGGATGTGCTAACCAGATTGTTTTTTTTGAAAATCAACATCAATTATTAATCCTTTTTGGTATTGAGGATCCTTTATATAAGAATAAAAGAAATCCCTGAAAGCTTTAGGCAATCAGATTTTAAATTTCAGTTTACATTTTGTGACCTTTACAACGTAAAGTTTGGTGGCAAGATTCCTAAGTGTAATTCCACTTCATACAACACAAGTATTAATGTTTCCACAATAATTTGATGCCAGTTTTAGTTATTTCAGGTATTTCTCGCATTGATGTCACGGCTGCTGGTTGCCTTTGGAAACAGACAGCGGTTTAGCTCCGTTCTGTCAGACATGTGACCTAACAGCTCCGCTCTGTGTAACTCTCAGCTTAAGTGTTTTGTTAGATTTTACTGTGTAATTCTATAAATTGTGATTCATATCTTGTTTTTTGGAATGTGTTACAAAACAGATCTCATAGTGAATGCCCCCCTGAATTCTTAATAGGTGAGTTACAGGACCCGTGCATGAAACATAACAGCACCTCATGAACAGGCAACTTTATGATCAGCAGAAAGACTTTTTCTGAAGAAAAAAAAAAAAGAAAACAAACTGGTTGTACTGGTGGAGAGGGGATAAAAATAAAAAAAAAAAGAACCCAAAAATTAAAATGCACTTACTTGGAAAGCCCACTTTGCTCCAGCACGGTTGTTGCTCCCCACTTAGGATGTCACAATCAGGAGTCACGTGATGCTGCAGAAAATCAAAAAGGAGACCTGTTTTACCAATCTCAGAAACGCGTTTCAGTGCTGCTCCCTGTTGAGGATTGATGACCAGTTTTGAGTTTAGTCTACATTTTAAGTGGATTTACCTTTAAATGGGTTACAAAGATTAGCTTTTAACATGTAGGGAACGTTAAATGAAGACAGTTTCAAAATATATTGCTTTGTTTATTTTGCTTTGTTGAGGAGATAAGAAAGAGTTTATCTACTCTAAGTGCACACAGGTTTCTCTAGGTTACCATCCTGCTCTCCCCTTCTCTCTCTGCTCTGTCTTATCTGCTCTGAGTGCACACAGGTTTCTCTGGTTACCGTCCTGCTCTCCCCTTCTCTCTCTGCTCTGTCTTATCTGCTCTGAGTGCACACAGGTTTCTCTAGGTTACCGTCCTGCTCTCCCCTTCTCTCTCTGCTTTGTCTTATCTGCTCTGAGCGCACACGGGTTTCTCTAGGTTACCGTCCTGCCTCTCCCCTCTTCTTTCTGCTCTGAGTGCACACAGGTTTCTCTGGTTACCGTCCTGCTCTCCCTCTCTCTCTCTCTGCTTCTGGAGTGCACAAAAGGTTTCTCTGGTTCCCGCGCTGCTCTCCCATTCTCTCTGCTCTGTCTTATCTGCTCTGAGTGCACACAGGTTTCTCTGGTTACCGTCCTGCTCTCCCTTCCTCTCTGCTCTGTCTATCTGCTCTGAGTGCACACAGGTGTCTCTGGTTACTGTCCTGCTCTCCCCTTCTCTCTTTGCTCTGTCTTATCTGCTCTGAGTGCACACAGGTTTCTCTGGTTACCGTCCTGCTCTCCCCTTCTCTCTCTGCTCTGTCTTATCTGCTCTGAGTGCACACAGGTTTCTCTGGTTACCGTTCTGCTCTCCCCTTCTCTTTCTGCTCTGAGTGCACACAGGTTTCTCTAGGTTACCGTCCTGCTCTCCCCTTCTCTCTCTGCACTGTCTTATCTGCTCTGAGTGCACACAGGTTTCTCTGGTTACCGTCCTGCTCCCCCCTTTCTCTGCTCTGTCTTATCTGAGAGAAGGGAGGGACGTCACCACAGGTCGGCACACAGGCTTTATGGCACCTTAAGAACAGTGTGTTATATCTATCAAACAAAGGAGACTAATTACTTGTTTACTTTAAGCTCTGAAGCCCTCTGCTCTATACGTAAGATCTCCTTCTCTCATGTCAGTGCAATTAGAAGAGTTATGAATGTGGAGCTGATATGCTAATTACTACTATAGAACCACTCACAGCCTCACCAGGAGGAGACAGGAAGCAAAAATCTAAAGCTGCATTTGGCTCTGTGAAATAGCATGGTGAGACACCCCTTTAGAAGAATTCTCCGGTTTATAAAAAAAAAAAATCATACACCTTATTATCAAATTTTACGTTCATAGAGAGGAGTCCTCTGTTAGGCTCCTTGTGTTTTGGGCAGAGTGGGAGCAATTATAAAGGGCATCTCTCACTCTGGAGCAGGCTTGGACTGGCCTACAGGTTAATAGGGGAATCCCCCGGTGGGCCCCTGAGAATGATAGACCTGAAGTTGTTTTTTAACTGCATATACATCCTCGGAAAAGGCAAGAAGCAGAGTACAGGAGGCATCTACAGTTCTTTACAGTAGCTGTAGGGTGGGCCCCTTAAATAAACTCCAATGGTGGGCCCAGAAACAGCTCAACTGGTGGGCCCCTAGAGTGAACTCCACCTGCGGGCCCTAGGCACCCCAGTCTGACACTGCTCTGGAGGACCTCTCCTGTCCTGCATTACACAGACAGTCCACTGATATGAATTGGTACTGTGCAATGCTTTATTTCCCCTGTGGGGGCACTGCAGAAGAACAGAACACTTGCTGCCAGATTTGCCCATAAATTGCATGTTATGAATCCCAAACAGGGGGGCATTTTGTGATCAGGTTCTCGTATAAGGATCCTTCTACAAAGTAGGGACTGTCCAAAGTAAGGCCAAAGGTAAACCGATATTCTTTGTTTAGTAAATTCTACCGATAAATGCACAAGTCCTGATCTATCAATCATTCTCTATTTCATTGTTCTTGCTTTGAGCGTGCAATCTTCTCTCCTCCTTGCAGACGATACAATACAGGTTAATACAGTAACTGCCTATGACATTTGCTTGTTAAATGTCCATCTGCTCCTTTCTGGAGGATTCGGGAACCTGCGGTTATCTGGCATGGCGTATAAGCATGTTGAACAATGACACTGATCGCCCATAAATCTTTACAGCACTTGCTGTGTGGATCAATCTTTTATATATGCAGCCGCTGTGAGAAACCAAGTCATGGCAGAAAATTTATATCCCTTCACCCCCCCCCAACAGCAGCCATCTGTGGATAGGACAGTGGGAGTAAAAATGAGAGGTTATTACAACTCGGTCCTGGACACATCTGCGCTTCTTAAATATAAAAACTGAGCAATCAGGACGCAAACCTGTTCCTTTTCACGTATGGCAGCGGAGGAGAATAAAGAGCAGAAGTTGGAGGATGGAGGACCAAGAAGTGTCCCAGGTCAAATTCCTTTCAAAATAGGTTTATTTAGAGAGTTTTTGGTCAAATAGAAGATTTCTAGAAAAATTATAAAACCAATTCATAAATGTACACAGTGATGTTGTACGAGACAGCAAAGTTTCTCAAAGGTGTCCGAGCACACTGAAGAAATGGGAACAGTGAAGAGTAAGGGGCACAGTGCAAATACCAGTCGGATTATCCGACCGATATTTGCACTGTTTTCGAGCCGTGCACACCGCGGCTATTCTCCGCGGTTTGCCCTCCCCCCTTCCTATTGAGATGTTCATTGAGACCTCCTAAATTAATACATACCGCAGACTAAACCTCCTAAATTAATACATACCGCAGACTAGACCTCCTAAATTAATACATACCGCAGACTAGACCTCCTAAATTAATACATACCGCAGACTAAACCTCCTAAATTAATACATACCGCAGACTAGACCTCCTAAATTAATTCATACCGCAGACTAGACCTCCTAAATTAATACATACCGCAGATTAGACCTCCTAAATTAATTCATCCCGCAGACTAGACCTCCTAAATTAATACATACTGCAGATTAGACCTCCTAAATTAATTCATACCGCAGACTAGACCTCCTGAATTAATTCATACCGCAGACTAGACCTCCTAAATTAATTCATACCGTAGACTAGACCTCCTAAATTAATACATACCGCAGACTAGACCTCCTAAATTAATACATACCTGCAGATCTAGACCTCCTAAATTAATTCATACCGCAGACTAAACCTCCTAAATTAATTCATACCGCAGACTAGACCTCCTAAATTAATTCATACCGCAGACTAGACCTCCTAAATTAATTCATACCGCAGACTAGACCTCCTAAATTAATACATACCGCAGACTGACCTCCTAAATTAATACATACCGCAGACTAGACCTCCTAAATTAATTCATACTGCAGACTAGACCTCCTAAATTAATACATACCGCAGACTGACCTCCTAAATTAATACATACCGCAGACTAGACCTCCAAAATTAATACATACCGCAGACTAGACCTCCTAAACTAATACATACCGTAGATTAGACCTCCTAAATTAATACATTCCTCAGACTAGACATCCTGAATTAATACATACCGCAGACGAGACCTCCTGAAGTAATACATACCGCAGAATAGACCTCCTAAATTAATACATACCGCAGACTAGACCTCCTAAATTAATACATACCGCAGACTAGACCTCCTAAATTAATACATACCGCAGACTAGACCTCCTAAATTAATACATACCGCAGACTAAACCTCCTAAATTAATTCATACCGCAGACTAGACCTCCTAAATTAATTCATACCGCAGACTAGACCTCGTAAATTAATTCATACCGCAGACTAGACCTCCTAAATTAATACTTACCGCAGACTGACCTCCTAAATTAATACATACCGCAGACTAGACCTCCTAAATTAATTCATACTGCAGACTAGACCTCCTAAATTAATACATACCGCAGACTGACCTCCTAAATTAATACATACCGCAGACTAGACCTCCAAAATGAATACATACCGCAGACTAGACCTCCAAAATTAATTCATACCGCAGACTAGACCCCTACACAAATACAGAACCCTTAAAATAATACATAGGGGAAACAAGAATCATGTTGGATCACTATGGATAAAGTTATTCACTTTACTGGAGCATAGCTATATGTCATGCAAAAGTAGGAGTTACATCTGGTGCCTACAGGGGTCCAAAAGCCTTTTTGCCACAAAACCAGTTACCAAAATTTTAAATGGCGCGTGGTAGGTGGAGGTCAGTGTGATAGATTTTGCTTTGGGGCCCAGGAACTAGAAATGACACTAGAAATTTTTTACATCCAAACAATGCAAAGTCTTTAGTACATTGACTCGCTATCATTTCAATTTTGCATTGAATGTTCCCTTGAAAAGGAAAATGTAACTTCACAGTCGGCTTTTAATGACTGCTACCCATTCCTTCTCAAAATGCTGATTTTTCCGGCACTTGTATAGCAAAAAATGCTTCCCCGGCTCCTAAAGTATTAATTATTGCGCGCCATACGCCCACTCCTCTTTGTTCTGTTGTGTTACATTCTGGCATATCTCAACATCTTATTTAAATAAGGTTATCAAACATGACAACAAGACTTAGTGACTTTGCATTGCCGATTGCAGAACTTGTATGTTGCTGAGTCACGCTCGCAGAATTGGCAGGGGATAATTGGAGCGTTGCCAGCCCCATTTGGAAGTTGGCAGCACCCGCTGCCCTTTTGTTTAGGTGCCCATGCGAGGAGCGTGTTTAGCATGCAGCAGAAACAGCATCTGGGGTTTCCTCAGACCGATTGGTGGTGTGCTCTACCGCGGGTCGTACCCCCCCCCCCCCCTCCTTCTCTCCTATCCAAGTACTTGTCTTTATTATAAACGCGCTCCCCTTGATTACCATAAGAATAAGGCACCTTGCCAGCCAGACTGATGGGAGACTTCTGTCAAGGTCAGTCTCTCCTAAGATGGTGTAAATGAAGTAGCGGGGTCTGTTTTGGATTTTCTTCATTGAATAGCTACTTATAGCATCTGCCTTTTCCACCCTTAATAGTTTTTTCTTAAATTTACTCCCAAGTATGTGCTGGTTCGCACAGGTCAACGAGCAATAGCAATGCCATGATGCAACTACAAAGATTCACACCTTCTAGGTCTTTCTTCCTGCCAAATTCCTGCTGAATCTCAGAGTTAATCAGGTTAATCCAATCACTCTCAGACGATCAAGAAGACACAGTATGAATCAGGTCTAGAGATACACAATGGTTCCAGATGAAATGGGACTTAAAGGGATTTTACCACAAAGGCATTTCATGTCTCATTTGTCCTGTTTCAGCTTTCAGTATGATTTGTTTAAACTGCAGGCTTGACATCACCATGCCTTTCCCCACAGTGTTCTTCATTAAATAACTACTTATAGCATCTGCCTTTTCTACCCTTAAGAGTTCATTCTTAAATTTACTACCAAGTATTTGCTGGTTCGCACAGGTCACTGAGTGATAGCAATGCCATGATGCAACTACAAAGATTCACACCTTCTAGGTCTTTCTTCCTGCCAAATTCCTGCTGAATCTCAGAGTTAATCAGGTTAATTCAATCACTCTCAGACGATCAAGAAGACACAGTGTGAATCAGGTCTAGAGATACACAATGGTTCCAGATGAAATGGGACTTAAAGGGGTTTTACCACAAAGGCATTTCATGCCTCATTTGTCCTGTTTCAGCTTTCAGTATGATTTGTTTAAACTGCAGGCTTGACATCACCATGCCTTTCCCCACAGTGTTCTTCATTAAATAACTACTTATAGCATCTGTCTTTTCTACCCTTAATAGATCTTTCTTAAAATTTACTCCCAAGTATGTGCTGGTTCGCACAGGTCAACGAGCAATAGCAATGCCATGATGCAACTACAAAGATTCACACCTTCTACCGTGTTTCCCCGAAAGTAAGACAGCATCTTACATTCTTTTTACCCCCAAAAGTCCCACTATGTCTTACTTTCGGGGTATGTCTTATATTGGCAGGTATATGGCCCCATACACAGGTAATAGCAGGTATATGTCCCCCCATAAGCAGATTATAGGCAGGTATATGGCCCCATAGGCAGGTATAGGCAGGCTGTAGGCAGGGTATAGGGCCGGCTATAGGCAGGTATAGGCAGCTGTAGGCAGGTATAGGCAGCTGTAGGCAGGTATAGGCAGCTGTAGGCAGGTATAGGGCTGGCTGTAGGCAGGTATAGGCAGCTGTAGGCAGGTATAGGGCAGGTATAAGGCAGCTGTAGGCAGGTATAGGGCAGGTATAAGGCAGCTGTAGGCAGGTATAGGGCAGGTATAAGGCAGTTGTAGGCAGGTATAGGCAGCTGTAGGCAGGGTATAAGGCAGGTATAGGCAGCTGTAGGCAGGTATATGGGCAGTATAAGGCAGCTGTGGCAGGTATAGGGCAGGTATAAGGCAGCTGTAGGCAGGTATAGGAGCTGTAGGCAGGTATAGCAGCTGTAGGCAGTGTATAGGCAGCTGTAGGCAGGTATAAGGCAGGTATAGGCAGCTGTAGGCAATAATATCAAAATAAAAAAAACAAACAATCACTTACCTGAACCCCGCTGCTCCGCTCCCGCGTCTCGGCTTGCTCAAATTTCCCTTGCCGCACAGGGGGGTACATCATCGGGGCCGGCCCAGCGTGATAGGGGAAAGCTCAGACACCCCATCTGCGGTCGCCGGGCCCAAATGCGGACACGGGCGCTCGCCTGTGCTCCGCAGTGGTTCCTTCATTTTTATGGCCCGGAGAGTCGCAAAAGGGTGAAGGAATCGCGGACAGTGCCCCCGGGGCCAGGACCCCGGACAGGCGCGTATCAGCATCAGTATATCGCCCCCCTGGGGGAGTCGATAAAACTGAAGCGTCCCTTCGGCCCCCCGGGCCATCGCGCGCCCCGCAAAAACTACAGTTTACTACGTCTTATTTGGGGGTTGTCAAGAAAAACCAGTTTAAAAAGGGTCTAGAATACAAATTTCCAGATGAAAGGGGATTAAGGTTTTCCCACAAGGCATTTCAGCCCATTTGTCCGTTTTGTTTTCATATGATTTTTTTAAACTGCGGCTGACATCACCATCCTTTTCCCACAGTGTTCTTCTTAAAAAACTACTTATAGCATCTCCCTTTTCTACCCTTAAATATTCATTTTTAAATTTAACCAAGTATTTTCTGGGTTTGCACAGGTCACTGAGTGATAGCAAAAGCCATGACAACTACAAAGAATATTGATTACCAAAAATGAAGCCTCAAAACTAAATTGGGCCCGCCTCCTTTTTTTCTGAAAGTTTTCATTAGACACAACCAGGACACTGAAAGAGCTATCGGGCCCCACTTGCGTGTTTGCCTTTTTACTGATGAGGGGAAAAAATTTTTTGCTTTCAAGGGACTGGGAAAAGTGCAGTGTAGAGGTCTGCGTATAGAGAAACCACTGTTGTAATGTTTTTATTTGAGTAAAAATTTTGAGGGCCTCCTTCATCCCACTCCCCGCTCAACCCCCCCCTCTCACCCCGCATGTTCATGACAGCATGATTTGTTAAAAAATCCCCAGCGATAAGGAGGAAGGAACTCAAACATGGCAAAAGCTCTTTTTTTCAAACACTCTCAACGATCCAGAAGCACAGTTGAATCAGGTCTAAGTACCAATGGTTTTAAAAGAAATGGGGCTTTAAAAGGGGGGGTTTTCCACAAAGGCATTTTATGCTTGGTTTGTCCGGTTTTACTTTTATATGATTTGTTTTAAACACAGGGGTTGAATCACCATCCTTTCCCCACAGGTACCACCCAAATCAACAAGGGGCTGTTTTATGTAAAATCGTAGCTACAATCTGGAAAGGAGAGGCATGGAAGCACATCCCCCCACTAACGTTGATTTCTAATCTTCTCAACCCCAAAAGTTACAAAAATGAAAGGGGGTTTTTGTATATTTTTTGATCAAAAGTATGAACACTTCCCCTCACGGACCCCATAAAGTGGGGCCCCCATTAAATGGGGGAACAATGAAAGTGGGGCCCCTGCCCAGCAAAAGCCGCCAGATAAGGGGACGCCCATGGGCCCAACACCCCACTGCTGCCAGACCTGCCCATTGGGTCTAGGCTGCACCACCCCACCCCCCAGCTCACAGCAACAATGGCCGCCACACGCACCGCCACCCAAAAAAAGGGAAAGGGTTTACACAGCTTACCCCCTCCTGGGCCCCCCCGCAAGAAAAACTGAAAGAAAAAGGGGCTTTAAAACCCTTAAAACCCGACACGGGCAATTTAAAACAAACCGGGGCCAAAAAGGGGGGGGTGCTAAAAGTAGCTACAATGAAATTTAAATTTGTTAGCACTTCTCCCTTTTTTAAAAAAATCCCCCCTCCCCCAAGCATGTGGATTTTTTTCTCAAAGCATATCCCTTTATTCGGGTTTTCCCTTTTTTTAAATTTTATTTATTTGCCCCTTTTTGACAAATTAAATTTAAGGAAACAGGGGACTGGATTAAAATAAACACCCCGGGGGGCTAAACCCGCACTCAGAAAGTGGGGTGGGGATCACTAAGGATACGAGAACGGGAGAAAGAATAAACAGAACCTAAATTTGAACATACAGCAGCAATGTTTGGTGTTATTACTAAGGAGAAAACAGAGGACTGAATTAGAAGACGGCACCGGGAATTAAAACTTTTCGTTTCAGCATGAGTTTGTGATCACAAAGGGAGTACGGGAAGAACGGGAGTAAAAATGACAGAAACCGGAATTGAACATACGGGTCAGCAATTTTGGGGTGTGGATTACAAAGGGAGTAAAAGGATTTAAATTTAAGAATAACGGAAACCGGAATTTTAACCCACCCCGGCCAGCATGAGTGTTTTGTGATAACTAAGGAGTACAGGGGAAACCCGGATTTTGAATAAGCAGGGGGGGGGTTTAACCTCACTCTGAAAGTGAGTGTGGGGGTTTTATTTAAGGGGAGAACAGAGGACTGGAGAAAGAATACACACCGGGAATTGGAACCCCCTTCCCCATGCAGTGATGTGTGTGATCACAAAGGGAAAGTAAAGGGGACGGAGTTAAATTTAAGCACCTGGAATTAACTAGCTCACAGTTTTTTGGGGTGTGATTACAAAGATCAGAGGACTAGTAGAATGACACCCCTCGAATTAAAACAAAACAATCAGAAAATTGAGTGTGTGATTACAAGGAGTACAGAGGACTGGAGTAAAATACAGCACCTGTAAATTGAACCCCTCCTCAGCATTGAGTTTTGTGATTACTAACAGGAAAGAACTGACATACCTGCCTAAGCACTTTGGCCCGGGACTCGGGAGCACTTGTAAACGGTTTGGATCCCCCAAGAAACGGTGTAAACTATTGATCACAAAAGAGCACTAAAAAAAAAACGGGGGCCGAATTTTTAATAAAGTAAAAGGGGGAAAAATGTTTTTTAAATTTAATTTGCAAGCTTCTCACGTCAATTTTATTTCACAGTATAACCCATTTAAGACAAAGACGCATACTGTCACCTTTTCTTTATAACCTCTATGCAGAAGTAATTATGAGAACGCTGGACTTGGGAAAGTAAACTTGAGTGTCGGGGTTTTTGTTTCACACAATGAAATTTAAATTTTCCCAAAAATTTATGCTTCAATCAAGGGTCCAGGGCACTCTCATTGATTCCAATCTAAAAAAAGCGTTTACTTCAAATTTACACGAAAAAGAGATATTTTACAAGTGTAAAATTTCAGCACATATTTTGAGGCGATTTTTACTCCCATAAAATTTAAATGTCTTGGGGGCAATTCTTTTAGGCAACTACTCCAAAGCATCCCAAACAAAAATGGTTTTTTAGTGCATAAAAGGGACAAAATAAAAGCTGCACACTTTGAAAAAAATAAAACCCTTTAAAATAAAATCTCTATCAATTTTTAAATTTTAAAACTTATTTTGTAGCCAAAACTTACAGTTTTTTTTTTTAAAAAAAATTACGTCGTTTACCTTTCCCTAAGCACGTCCCCACGCACGGGTTTTCGGCCGGTTTTTCAGCCGGGTTTGGGGGTTTTTCAGACCGGGCCAAAAAAAGGGGGAAAATGAGCACAATGGGGGCTCTATGGAAAACCCTGCAGCATTCCCCCCCGCAAAAGGGTTTTGGGCCCTGGGACGGTTTTGCCCCGCTCCCGGGAGCAAAACTTAACAAGCACAATCTTTTGTCCGGGTTTCCCCAACCCGGGAAAAAGTGCTTCTCAATTGGGGGGGGGGAGGGTGTTCTCTGCTCAGCGCGGGGAAAAGCCGTCCCCCCCGCGGCCGGGGGGGACGGCCCCCAAAACAGGACGAAAACCGTCCAGGGAAACCCCGGTATTTTTCCCGTCCTTGGGAAACCGCCCCTAAGGCCTTTTTTTCACACGGGCTTTTAAATTGGGGGCGTATTTTTCCCCGTAATCGCGGGGGAAGGGGCCAATACTGGGGGAAAATAAATCCCATCATTTCGTAATCCCCTTTTTCATAAAAACTAAGGGTTACGCCTCCTTTCCCCCCTTCCCCCCGGGCAATACCCGTGGAGGGAGATAAGTGAAAATGGGAATTACTAAGGGGAATATCGATATAATAAAAGTCTAAGGGGCCGGGGGCGCCAGCCCCCCCCCCCGTGGGAGTCACGCAGGCTCCCAGCCCCGGCGTTTTGCCCGCAATTATCCCTGTAAACTTGCCCTTCACAGAAAGATTTGGCCGGGTTTTGGGGCCGCGGGTTTTCCAACGTTTTTTCCGTGGCAAAACCGCGTCCAGTTTTTTAAACTTTGGAAACCGCTTAAATTTTTAAACAGGCGGATTGGCCGCGGCTTTGCCACGCATGTTTGAAAAATCTCCGTCAACCCTTGTGGGAGTCCCAGCGGGGGGCCCCGGGTTTGTTCCCGCCGGAGGCGGCGCCGGGTTTGCCCCCCCCAATAATTTGCAGGGGAAAACCTCTCCGCAACCCACCCCCAAACCACCCCCCACTGCCCCGACCTTGCCCAGGCCCCGGCGCAAACACACCCCAAAAACGCCCCACTTGCGCCCGCCCATGCCCAGTGCCCGGCCGAAAACCCTGATCAGGAGCGTGATTTTGCGGAGGATGGACGGGTTTGGCCGACCAAACCCGGGGGCCAAAACCTTTGGGGAACGGGGGCCTTAGGAAAATTTTCCGCGGTTTATTCAACCCCGTTTTTTGGGGGAAATTTCCCCCGCAGTTGGCTTAAATAAGGGGCGGGGGCGCAGCGGGGGAGCTATGCCCCGTAAATAATGTGCATTCACCTTCCCCCCCCACGGCGGATTTGCCGAGCGGGAGGACACGGAAACAGTTCTCTATGGAACTGGGATTACTGTTTTGACGGGAGGGTTTGGGGCCCGTACTCAGCGCAAACGGCGTGCAGTACGGCTCCAATCCCGCCAAAAATAAGCCGTGTGTAACGTTTGGAGGTGGATCATGGCCCACCGCAGGCAGGGAAAAGCCCCTCCAGGGAGTGGAATTAAGTGGGACCCTTTTTCACCAGACCCCGCCGCAAAGCGGGGGGTTTCTTCCCTGCGGGGGGTGTCCACCAGGTCACTCCCATTGGCGGGGCTTCCCTGGGGGTGGGGGCCCAAGGGTGCGAGACAGAACGGCACAGGCTCGAAGTCGAGGACAGACAAAAGGTCAGGACAGGGGCTCGGTTCGTGGACGGGAGACAAGCAGGTGGTGGGGGGCAGGCGGAAGGTTTAAGAGGGAGCGTAGCAGAGGGTCGGTACACAGGAAGGCAATACTGAACGTCCAGGAACACTTTCCCCTGGGTAAAAACACAAGGATCCGGCAGGGCCGGCAGGAAGGCCCGGACTAAATGGAGCAGTGCCCGGCAATAAACCCAATTACCGGGCACTCCCCCTTTAAAATTTAAATTGCCGGCGGCGCGCCCTTAGGGCGGAGCTACGCCCCGGGGGACACGGAAGCACCCTAGCGGGAGACGGGCCCGGGTAAGTGCATGTCGGCGGGGGGGGAGCGAGCGGACCCCGAACCGAGGCGGGAGGGGCTCCGCTCGGTGCAGGGCACGGGCGCGCCGGCCCCCCGGGGACAGTGGTCGCGGGGCGTCCGGACGTCCCCCCCACCTTCCCCCCCCTCTTACTGGATTGGAGAAATCTCGGGATGAGACTGCGGTTGGGGGTTTTTTCCCTCCGGCCCCCAAGGACTTCTTCAGGCCAAACCCCTTTCCAGCCCCCAAAAAATATCGCTTTCCCCATTCTTTCATCCCAAAATTCCTTGACCTCAAAGCATTGGGCCTCAGCCACGCGGAGGAGGAGCGGCCTTCTGGGAAAAAATGTTAAGGACGAGGTTTCAATAAGGAGACGAAACGCTTTGGGAATTCTCATCGTGGGGGGGAGCCGGAGTTTTTATGTACCGGATTGATGGGGATGACCTCAAAGGGTCCCAAAAAAAAGGGGGTCCTTTGTGAACGGCACTTTAAGCGGACATTTTAGATGAGAGCCAAACCTTTTCCCCTTTGGGGAGAAACCGGGGGGGGGTTCTTCTTTTTCCCGCTTGAGACTTATGCCCCGGGACGCGCGGAGCACGATGAGGGTCGGGGGCCGAGGGGCCTTCATGCTTGAACCATGCCCCCGCCCCGGGGCCTCGGAGGAGGTCCCAAAGGGGGAAGGGGGGGGGGATGCAAGCCATACACGATGTAGAAGGGGGCCCCCCCTGCGGAAGGATCAAGGGGAGTTATAGGAGAACTCCCCCCCACGGCGAAAATTGGCCCATCATTTTGGCGTGCCGAGACGAAATGAAAAGGGTGAAACCCCAGGATTTGGGGTTGACCCCCTCCACCGGGCCCGTTCGTCTGGGATGGTAGCCGGAAGAAAAGTCGAGTTTCACTGAAGTTGGTTGCACAGAGCTCCCCAAAAACCGGAAAAAATTGAATCTCCGGTCCGAGACAATTTGCTGGGGGGTCCATGGAGCCGGAACACAGGATGAAGAATAACTCAACTAGCCGGGGAGGCGGATGGCAGCCCGGGCAACGGGACAAAGGGGTGCCCCATTTTGGAAAAGCGTTCAGAATCACCAGATAATGGTGTTGCCAGACGACGGGGGGGTGGGTTTTTAAAAAGGTCCATCGAAATGTAGTCCAGATTGATGGGAAGGGGAAGGGGGCTGAAGTGGGACTCCCGGGCTTGTGACGTGGCGTCTTTTTCCCGGGCAAGGAGTCGCAAGCCCAAAAAGAAGTCCTTGATACCTTCCCCAGCTTGGCCACCAATAAAACCCGGGATACAGGTGGAAGGTTCTTCGGGCCGGGAGGCCCAGCCCAAATGAGCAATGTCCCATTTAAAGATATGCTGCGGAGAGCGGGCGCACATAAGTCCTTCCAGAGGAACCTTCCCGGAGGCCCCACTGGAGCAGCCGAATGAGACTTTCGGGGGGGATGATGTGTTCAGGAGAGGTCTCTTCACCCCCACGCGAACCCGGGGAGGGGGCATCATCTTAAATTCTTCTCGGCGGGCCCTAAATAAATCTGAAAGTCGAAGGGAGAAGAAGAGCAAACCCACCCCCCTGGCGTGGGTTAATCGCTGCGCAGTCTGAGATATTGGGGTTCTTGTGGTCCGAGTAGATACAGATGGGAAAAAAGGGCCCCCCACGATAACCCCATCCCCCCGGGGCCAAATTTTTTGGGGCCAGTAGCTCCCGGTCGCCAAGGAAATTTTCCTCTGGGCTAAAGGAAAACGTTTTTGGAAAAAGAACCCACGACCAGTTTTACCCGGGGGCCCTTTTTGTGAAAGGACTGCTCCAGCCCCCACAGACAAAAAGATCCATTTTCCGGAGGAAGGGTTTCGGGGGTTTGGGACGTGAAAGACCCGAAGTCGTAGCAAGGGGGTTTGACTTTAAAAACGCCTCCTGGGCCTCGACGGGCCCAAACTGCTTTTGGATTGGCTTGTTTTTTGGTGAGAGCCATACGGGGCCACAGCGTAGAGAAGTGCGGGAAAATTGGCATAAAATTGCAGAAGCCCAAGAATCCTGGATAGCCCGCACCCCGACGGGGCGGGGCCTTGCAATACGTCAGACATTTTTGCAGGGTCCATGCGTAGGCCTTTTGGTCAGAGATGACATACCCCAAAAAGGGGGGTGTCTGATGGAAGACCCTTTTTCCCAGCTTGGCATACGGGGTTTTTCCCCGGGGACTTTTGTACTTGACGGCATGGCTGCGGTGGGTCTCGAGGTAGGGGGGAACACCAGTATGTCATCGAGGTAGGACTACCACGCAGGAGAGGGGAGGTCCCGAAACGTCATTCCGAGCTCCCAAAGACGGCTGGCGCATTAAGAGTCCGAAAGGGGACAAACCCGGTACTCGTAGTGCCCATTCCGGTGTTGAAGGCCGTCTTTCCTTCTCCCCTTGCGGTTTGGGGCCAAGTTTAAGGGGCCCCCTCAAAACCAACTTGGAGAAAATTTGGCGCCTTGACTTTAAAAAGTTCCGTATCGGGCAAGGGGAAAAGGTTCTTTACCGTTTTACTTGTTCAAGGCCCGGGGTCAATGCAGGGGCCCGGGGGACCCTCCTTCTTTCACGAAAAAAAAACCCCCCCGCCTCGGGGGAAAGAGGATTCCGGATGACCCCTTTTGAGATTCCCTGGAGTACTCCCACTGGCTTGGGGCTCGGAAACAGACAGACGGGGAGACTCGGCCACGGGGGGGACTGGACCCCCCAATAAGTCGACGGGCAATCGTATGGACGGCGGGGAAGCTTCGGCTTGTCCCGGGGGAACACATTGGCATACTCCAGATATTTTGGGGGGGCAGCCGGGGCAGCGGCTCCTGAAGGGTTAAAGCGGAAAACGGGAAGCACTGGGCGGGGGGGCCCCCCAAAAAAAGCCCCCGAGTTGGGACCCCAACGAAACACCTTTTCCCGTAGACCCGTCCCAAAATTTGGAAGTGGAGGTACCATGGGGGTCCCAGGGGGACGCCCATGAGGGGCGAGGCAACCATTGAAGGCAATCTCCCCATGCATGCCCCCAAATGGGGGACAGTGGCTTGGGGGACGAACTGGATGGTGTGCTAAGAGCTCCCCGTGATGATGGATGAACGGTTTCTCCCGACTACCACGGAAGCCGATAACCCCTCACTGAGGCTGGGGGGAGAAGTTCCCCGGGTGCCCGAGTCCGAAACGCCGGGGAAACCCGGAATGTTACCCGACTCTGACACGACCTGCAAGGCATCAACAGGTGTGGGAGGGGAGGAGGTTTCACCTAGGAATCCTCCCCACAAACCCGGTGCGGGAGTTTTCCCCCGCCTTGGGGCGTTGGGACAAGTCCCCGAAAATGCTTGGGGGGTGCCACAGTAGGACACAACCTAGTTGTCGCGCTGGGCCAATTCTTGGTCAGAGAGGCGAAGCCCCCAATCTGCATGGGCTCGTCGGTGGGGGTTTGGGGGGCTTTCGCAGGGGGCCCCTGGAACACCGGGCAACGAGGGGGGCCGCGGTTGGCTGATGGCCTCTTGCAGAAGCTCCCCCCCCGTTCAATGAAGCGTAAAACGATGCGGGTCCCAACCGATCAAACGCTAAGGGGGCGGGGGTCTGTTGCGGCCAAGACGTCTTTAACCGATTTTAATCCCCCTTTTTGAACGTGCAATAGTGCGGCCTGTCCATGTCAGTTTTTAGAGGCCAGCTACGGAAATTTCACCGCGTAGTCTCCCCGACAGGTCCCCGGCGTAGTTTTTGGGGGGCCTCTCAGCGGAGGGGCACGGGTGGTTCCCCGAAACGTTGCGGAAAATACTGGGGAAAGATGTAGATCCGCCGTCACCCGGGCATCTCGTCCCATAGGGGGGGGCCCAGCCAGGGCCCTTCCCCGGAGAGGAGGCTGACCAAGAAAGCCACCTTTTTACGTTTGGGAAGGAAAAAGGTCGGTCATCAGCTCCACGTGCTTTGAGCATTGAGTGATAAACCCCCTGCTAGTTTGGGGCCCCCCTGAACTTGGATGGGGGGGTGACAGCCGAAGTTGGGTCCCCTGGGGGTCACCGGGAACCCCTGGGTCAGGAGCAACTGGAGAGGCGGGGGCTGCTGTGGCGGGGCGAGTGCTGCCCCAAGGGGGAGGTTGCTCGAGCGCTGCGCTTGTGCGCAATCTGTTGTGATTGCTTGACCAAACGTTGGTTGAAGCTGGCCACACTTGGGAAGGGTACCTTGGCGGGTCCTGGCCGGTCCACTGTAACGTTTGGAGGTGGATCCACGGCCACCGAGGCGATGGGTAAGCCCCACCAGGGAGTGGAATCTAAGTGGGAACCGGGTTTTTTCACCAAGCCCCCCGCAAAGGGGGGGATCTTGCTCGGCGGGGGTCCCCAGGTCATACCCACTGGCGGGGCTTGCCTGCGGTGGCGGCCAAGGGGGGCGAGGTACAGGAACGGCAGGGGAGGCTCGTAGTGGGGGGAGGGGCAGAAAAGGGTTTCGGGGGGGCGGTTGGGGCCAGCCGGTAGACGTAGCAGAGGGTCGGTACACAGGAAGGCAATACTGAACGTCGGGAAAAACTTCCCCAGGGTATGAAACCCAAGGACGGGAGGGGGCAGGAAAAATTTACCGGGGTTTAAAATTTGGGGCGTGCCCCCGGCAATGAACCAATTAACCGGCGCATGCCCCTTTAAATTCAAATTGCCGGCGCGCGCGCGCCCCTAGGGGGTAGCTACCGCCGGGAACGGAAGCAGCCGGGCAGGAGGTGGCCCGGGTAAGTGCATGCCGGCGGGGGCGGGGAGGCGAGGGACCCCGAACCCCACGTGGGGGACGGGCTTGGCTCGGTCAGGACCCCGGGGGGGGGCCCGCGACCCGGGGCAGTGGTGCAGGGGTCCTGACACCGGGGAACAAGGGTTAGGGTTTTTAAAGGGGGTGGAAGAACCTAGCAATTGAGCTATGCATGATACAGCATTAGGAAGAAATGAAAAAAGGGCCTGGAGAGTTTGAATAAGCGAAAGATTTGGGAAATTTACTTAACATCAAAAAACCAAAAACTTTACTGCCCCCAAAAAAAATCATCACAAAAAAGTCAACAATGAAGAAATATTAGGGGTTGACAGCTTTATTTTTCTTCGATCCCTCAACGATCACATTGGTTGTTCGACAGCAGATATCACGCATTGATGAGCAATTTAGGTGTGGGGCCCTAGGGGAAAAAACTTTGGGAAATGTAAGGATAACTCAGTCCCACCCAAAAATGATCACGCCATTGTGTTCCCCTTTTACACATGGTGTGGACATGAACGCTCATGAAAACGACAAAGAAAAAATAAATGTTTTTGAGCCTTTTGGGCGGAGAGGGGCTTACACCACAATATACAGCTAAAACTGAAAGGGGTTTTGCCACAATGTAATATTGACGTGGGATCCTCCAAAATGGGTATTTAATTACTTTTCTAAATATATGTGATTACAAAAAGTGAAGCCTGTGAGAGCCACAGCATTGCTCAGTCCCCCTTAGTTTCCTGAAAGTTTACATTAGACAAGACCAGAGGAGCTCACAGGAGGTGATCTGGCCGCGCTTGCGTGTTTGCACTTCTTATCTGATGACAGGGAACATGATCAAGGTTGTAAGGGGCTGGGGAGAAAGTGCAGTGTATAAGGCTGTCTGCTGTATAGAGAATCTACTGGTTGTAATGTAATTATTTGAGTAAACATTGCAGACGCTCAATTCTTCCTCGCTCTCTGCTAATCCCCCTCACCCCTGCAGCCGTTCATGACACTACATGCTTTGTTTATCTTCTCTCCAGAGCAGATAAGAGGTAAGTAACTCACTTCATGGCAAAACCCCTTTTACTTTTATGGTATACACTAAACCAAATAATATATAATAAAATATAAATATAAATAATATGATTTCTGAAAGTACAAAAACAAATTGCTTCCATAGAAATATCCATCATCATTGGTCATGAGTCAGCGAGATAAATTTTAGAGCCACGAAACATTGTACAATAAGACGGAGGCAGCATACTCACGTGACCGGATTTGACACACGATTGCATAGATGTAAAGAAAAATTATATTTATATGTATATATATATATATATTTATATATATTATTATATATATATATATATATATATATATTATATATATATAATATATATATATATATATTCATTCAATAAGTCCAAAATATATTATAAGCAATAACCTACCGGTCCCTATTAAACCCTTCCTAAAGGTGGGCACTCCGTCCCGAAAAGGACGACCCCACCTATCGGTGGCTGTCCTCTGACTCAGATTCTAATCCTATATGGGAAACAAATAAATCACTGCATCATCTAGGGAGAAAACCCTGGAGAAGACTTCTTAGAATCCCATGAAAACAAACAAAGATGTTCTTCATCTTAAAACCCAGGATTGTCCCTGAAAGGCGAGATCACCAGACCTGAACTATTCTGGTTATGTGATGTGGGCAAATCCACTAGAGAAAAGAGATGCTACTCAGGGTGGTTGATGGCAAAAGGAAACAGAGTAGACTAAAGACAAAGTTGGATGCCAAGAATGACAGAAGGACCAAGCAACTGAAATTAGCTGCAAAAAATAGGAAACCATCAGGAGAAATAGCCAATAGAGCATTCAAGGATGGGACATGGCTGAATGAAGAGAAGAAAAATGCGAGT